>JANRMT010062806.1:50053257-50124232 GCA_026402145.1 Polypterus bichir lapradei
GCCTCTTATTAAGAAATTGGGTTGGAGCAAAAACCTGCAGCCACTGCAGCCCTCCAGGAATGACTTTGCCCACCCCTGCTTTAGATGATGTTGCAATGACAATGATCATTACATCAGCCAAAGATGACATAAGCATTGAGACAGCAGCATTATTGTTATAATACTGCTACATGTTAATGTGTTGCTCTTCTAATTGCATGGATTCATGTCAATTGAAACTCAGGTTTTTTTTTTCAATTTCTCACTACACTGTACAGTTCGAATTTAGTAATTTTATTTTTAGACATTTTCCCTGTCATTTTGTGTACCTTTTATTTGCAACACTGTCACGGTTGCTGGGGGTGGAGTTACCAGAGTTGCAACCCTGACACTAACTTGCAACAGCTATAAAGTTCACTCTTCTCAGCACTTCTCTATGTGTGTTTGCAGATTAAAAAAACTATCTGTACATGCATTTTTGCTTATTCAAAAACCCTTTTTTACTCCTGGGTTTGATCTTGCCTTTAGTGTTTTTCAACCTAAATTTATGCTTGGCATTTTAATTTTGACAACAGTGCTATCAATTTCCTGCTTGCTGCTACCGATCTCACAGTTACTGACCTTTTGCTACATTCTGATCATGTCTTATTTATTTATTACTCACAGTAAACATGACCTGGCATTTCATTATTAAAACAGATTCAATGCCAGCTGCATGGGAGCCTATAAAAAGGGTGAGCCAATCACAATCACACAGTCACATTCTAGTGTGGCTAATGGAAGCGGGCCATCTGAGGATAGAAAGCTACCTAAAACAGCAATAACATTGTGATGTGTGAGTCCCTGTCTTGCACCCCAAAACACAAAGCTGAGTCTCAGTACTTTAGCAAAACTAGCTTTATTCAGCTTGAAACAGGAACAGCACGGTTATTTATTGTAGTGGGCAGAGGTGGGTAGTAACGAGTTACATTTACTCCGTTACATTTACTTGAGTAACCTTTTAAAAAAATTGTACTTCTAAGAGTAGTTTTACTGCACCATACTTTTTACTTTTACTTGAGTACATTTGTGAAGAAAAAACGCTACTCTTACTCCGCTACATTGGGCAACACTCGAACCGTTACTTTTTTTCCATTAGATACGCTATATTTTTGCCAGAGAGAAGCCGCCAGTGGATCAACTGCATGAATATTTCACCAATCAGACGTAGCAATAATAATCACAAGACTCTTTTTCACCAATCAGACGTAGCAACAATAATCACAAGACACCGTTTCACCAATCAGACGTAGCAACAATAATCACATGGCTCTGTTTCACAAATCAGACGTAGCCATGCAGTCACATGACCACACACAAACTGTGGTGGCATAGCGGCACAAACTCCTCACAGACAGTGGACAGGTAAAGAAAGAATACAAGTGGAACCTCGGTTTGCGAGCATAATTCGTTCCAGAAACATGCTAGCAATCCAAAGCACTTGTATATCAAAGCGAATTTCCCCATAAAAATAATGGAAACTCAGATGATTCGTTCCACAACCTAAAACTATTCATATAAAAATGATTAATACAAAATATAAAGTAAAAATACATAAAACAAATTAACCTGCACTTTACCTTTGAAAAGAATCATGGCTGGTGTGAGTGAGTTTCTAAATTCTTGCAGGATTTCACCCAACGGGACGACACGCGGAAGAGCGTCCCGAAGCAACCGCAGACACCCAGTGCTTTAGCAGTTCGCCGTAAAAGCGAATCTGAAAAGATTGCGGTCATGCTATAAATACCTGCCGTTGATGGGTGATACAAGGAACAAGGAACATTAAAAATGCGCAGGTCACAGTATTACTTGGCCACTAACCTGGGGATGACCCTGCCTGACTGCTGTGTCTGTGCATAGGAGAGTGGCAGATCCCACTACAATAAATAACCGCACTGTTCCTGTTTCAAGCTGAATAAAGATGGTGTCGCTAAAGTATTGAGACTCAGCTTCGTGTTTTGGGGTGCAAGACAGTGACCAGGTTAGTGGTCAAGTAATACCGTTCCCTGCATTTATAATGTTAATTGCATCACCAACCGACAGCAGTGCTTACAACGCGAATGCGGTCGACTTGGATTTGCTTCTGTGGTGATCTACTGCAGCACTGGGAGCTTACAGTTGCCCTGGCAACTTCAGGGTGTCATCCTGTTGGGGGGAGTCCCAAAAGAGTTTAGAAACCTCCCAACATGATTAAGATTTCCTTGGGTCAGCAAGCGCTGTGCAGTCTACAGTATTTTGCAGACACTTTACATCATGGATTTTAGTATTTTCTCCTTCCTTCCCATTCTCCTGTAAAATATTTTTTGTGCACTAAATATATTAGAGGTTGTTGATCTATGAAAACTATATTTACCTGTACTCACTGTGTTCTGTAGCTCATTCATTAAAACATGGCGTTGTAGTATCTCAACAAAGAAGTACTCTTGTCTGCTAGGTAAATTTAGACTCATTGCCAGATCAAGCCCATGCACTAGTAGTTTTGCTGTTGTGAGTTTCCCAAACAGAAGGCCAAGTCTGGAAATCCCCTTCCAAAACCAAAACAAAAATAAATATTTAATGGTTTTACTTATAGCAATTTTAAACTCATAAACTTTTATCTAAAACTTAAAACAGCACTGTCTATTTGTCCCAAATTCATGCTCATTTATTTAAAAAATGCAGGGCATTTAATGGTATTCAAATTATTAAAAAGTTTCACCTTAAAAGAAAATCATACAATCTTTTTGATATGTTATCTGAATTAAACTTAGTTGAACTTTTTTTTTTTTACTTTTAAGATGATCATTCTGCTGTCAACTGGAGCTATAAACATTACAAAAAGGGGGTCAAGGCCTCCACAAAAGAGCATAAAGCAAGCCAGGACGTTCACAAGCCAGCTCAGAAGATATTCCCCAGATCACATTTCTACCTGCAGGCTTCAAATTGGCTAAAAGCAAATTGGGGAAAACTGTCTTAACATTTCATTAAAAATCTTAACAGTCCCAAAACACATGAAAAGGAAGAGAAACTGTAAAAACTTTGGCTTGTGGCCAAAGGCAACAAGGATTAGTTGTAAAAGGAAATATTTTATTAACAAGCAAAAATGGTCATAAAGGTGCTCAAGAATGCAACAGGTAGTTTCCAAAAAGATAATCCTTAAGCAAACAAGTCCCAAAAACTATCCAGAAAAGAAAATCCAATAAACAGTGCAAAATGATAAAAAACAGCAAAATAGAAATGCAGAAAGCACAATACCTTAATTCCATCCAGCGACTTCAATTATCAACTGTTAGAGTTCCTGTTTCTCTAGTGTAAATAGCCAGAGGGAGGCTCAGGACTGGTGACATCAGGGTGGCCTTGAGGAGCCATCTACAAAGAATATGGAACACAGAAACATTTAAAAGAATATAGACACATTTAAAAGGACAGTGCATAATAATAGACATGATAGAAAAACATTAAAATATGACATATAATAACTCAAAAATAACAATAAAATACAATAGTTTAGACTGATACATAACAGGAGGGCACTAAAAAATTCTTCAAGGTCATCACCAGGGCCAGATTAATGCACGGTTTACTTTGGTTAAAGCCAAAGATCTTATAAGAGGGGAAGAACACATAAACATAAAATTTAAAAATTGAGACTTTTTCAGCTTTGTAATGTATTTAGAAATACTTAAAATATAAAAATCATAAAAATTTCATATGTAGGGGCCAATAAAAATGGCTGGAACTTGTAACTGACCTTCTTTAATTCCATGGATTGTTGCTGCTCTCCTTGTGCAATAGAATACATTTCTGAAATTTTTGTTTTTTTTCTTTACTTTTCTAAGAGCACTGTTAAAATGTTTTGGGGACCTGAAGAAATGAACATTCCTGAGACCTCCACCCTTTTTACTTTCAGGTATTGTATGATGGTCACAGTTTGCTGGTCATATTTTGGTTCATTTGGTATCTCATTATTGTTTGACTGCTAATTAAGCAAAAAGAAACAGTTATTAGGTCTGTGTCTTCAAGAGCAAGTCAATGAAAATGAATTCAAAAGAAGGTAAGTAGCAGTAAAACAGGTCACTAATTAAGAAAGGGTTAGAAAGAAAATCTGCAGCGAATGGGGCCCTCCAGGACTGGAGTGTGAGATCCCTGCAATAGACTGATGCCCCATTCAGGATGAGTTTCTACTTTGTGAATTGGATTGCGTGAGATTAATATTGTTATGTTATGTTGTGCTAGACATAAAGCAGTGCCTAATGTCAAAGCTTCTGCCATTAAAAAAGGTGCCATTATTATTAACACAATAAAATTCACCTTTCACAATGAACTGTATGTTAATCAAGAAGCCCAACTAAATTTCAAATATACATTTTGAATTGTGCTATAATTTTAATTGAAACATCAGGCCTGAGAGGAGCTGTTTTGCTTTCTTTTCCTTGCATTTCATTTACCTTGCACAAATGCACAAGACAAAAGCTACCTATTACTTTTTAACTTAATGGATAAATATGTTTCAATAGCTGCTTTCAAAAAAGTATAACTGCTTATGTACAACATATGTAAAGCATAGGACTGAAAATAAATGAAGGTTGTATATGAGTCCCCGTCGTCTAATAATCCCTCCAGTTCTATCTCCCTGGACAGACTTGAGCTCTCCGCTGTTTTCTGCCCTTCTGTTTAATATTGTTCCAAGCCAGCCTGGAACTAATGTGGTGTTTATTTCTCCCTGAAGACACTATCTGAAAAATACCAGAACTCTCGAGACACGCAAGTTGTTAAGAGTTCATATGGTAGAGCCCCGGAGCAGGTGGGGTGAGAGATAATCCTCTGTACTCCCAAACAGTCTGCTACAGTAGCCTCCTCCAGAATGCAAATGTAGTGTACTTTGAAAGTAACTAATCAAAATAGAACCAGCAGAAAAATTCCAGTCTAATCGCTATTTAAATAGCCTGGTTGATTTGAACTTTGAAGGCCCTGGATTATTCAACTCTTCTCTGTCTGTCTTTTTGCTGGCAGTGCATAAAGTGCAGATGCCCTACTGGCTCTGTAATGGTTTTATTTTTTATTTTTTTTATCCATTAAAATACTTGATCTGTTTTGCATTGAAATTTGCGAGCTCACTGGTCATTGGTGAACTTTAAAAGACATACAAAATATTTTGTTGATTTCTCTCTAGTTTGCTCTATATTCTCTAGAATCCATCTATGCATACTACAAATCTGCTTTTTGCAATGCAGGGTTGTTTCTTTCCTGGCAACATTTCACACAAAACAGTACACGGCATCAGGCACAATCACACACATTTACACAGACCAGAGGCCTCATGCATAATGCTGTGCGTAGAATTCGCACCATAACATGATGTAAGATCAAAAGCAGAAATGTGCTTACGCACAAAAAAATCCAGATGCATAAATCTGTGCATACGCCAACTTCCACGTTCTTCCGCTACATAAATCCCGGTCAGCATGAAAAGTAACGCACATGCACACGCCTGTTGTCCCACCCCAACTCCTCCCAGAATTATGCCTCTTTGAATATGCAAATCAATATAAATAGCCCTTAAGATCAGCCTTCTGTGAAAAGACAATGGCAAAAGAATTTCAGCGAATAACAATTGGAGGCAAGGAAAAACGTACTATTTGTTGGTTTAAACAGTGGTGTAAACAACAAAAGGAAGTTGATCGAGTGACATAGTGTGTCGGAGAAACTCGAAAGCTCAAGTTCACAAAGTTGCACAGTGCCCGAAATAAAAAAGAAGCTGTCACATATCAAAGTCGCAGTGAAAAGGCGAGTCTTAGCCCACCGTCTGAGTGTCATATGAAAGCTTATTAGGGTACAGAGGAAAAAAAAAGGCACACAGTGGGGAAAAAGCACGAAATGTCAACTTTAATCTTGAAATTTCTACTTTAATCACGTAGTTTATTTTGTCATTAAAGTAGAACATCATAAACTTTATCTTAAAATTGTTTAATTTACTAGTTTCTCAAATCCCATCGTAACTAAAGTAGAATGTTAAATGCTTTGTTTTGTATTTGATCTTCTATGTGCTCTATATCTGTGAATTACTACGTGCTTCTGGGTTTTCTCTTCCTCTGACAGGACACAGAATCCATTACATTCATAATATTACAGCTCTATTAACATACTGAGAAGTATACGTGATATAATTTTCATGATGATAGGATTAAAACAATTTATTAAACATGGGAACACGGTGGCGCAGTGATTGTTCATGTCTCACACAAGATGCTTGCTGCGCCAAGTGCGACCTTTGATGAAATACTTTATTACAGAAGTACTGTCTCTTTCAAACGTACTAACCCCTAATCCCTGTCCTTACTTTTCTTTCTTCAAATACCCAATCGCCACACAATCAGCTCTGTAATAGATGTTAAGCCATCTGTAAGCTTAGAACGTCGATTCTTCAAAACTTTTAAGGAACATTGAAATATTTTCTGTGAACGTTGACCCGGACACAGACAGGCAGACACGCTCATGTCACCCAACACACGTTTATTATTCATTACTATTTACAGTTCAGTGCTCAGAACCCCACAGTCCCCAAAGTCCTGGCCACACAACACAACGCCTTTCCACTCTTCAGGCCACCTCCTTGTCTTCCTCCCGACGTCATCCAAATTCCACCCGACTCTTGTCTCTGTCTGAAGGGAGGCGGCTCCTTTTATAGCACCCAGATGTGCTCCAGGTGGGTTCCGGCCATCTTCCACGGAAGCTGCATCCCCAGAAGCACTCCGGGTGTCCCCTCTCTTTTTCCCCCCAGCACTTCCAGCTGTGGCAGAAGTGCTGAGGCCCAGGGCTCCAAAGGCATGGGGGCGCCCCCTGGCGGTGACCACAGGCCCCTACAAGGTGGAGCTTCACTGCTCTGTACCTGTGGCCCCCAAAGGAACCAGGGCGTAAGCCCTCCTCCGTACTTCCTAGGTGTCCCGGCCGGGTCGCCACCCCAGCCATCTCCGACAGTGCCCCACCGCCAGCGAAGACCACTTGGGAGGAGCGGCACGTCCCGCGAGGGCAACTTACCCCCGAAGCGGGTCCTACTCCTGAGACGCCAGGGTCCAGCTCGGCACCCCGGGGCCTACTCCTTCGGCACCCTCTCCGAGGTTGTCGTGCCCCTTTGGTTGGAGCCACTCGCACCCTCGTAGCCTCCGCCAGCTGTGGCACTTCGTAATGTTTAATTATTCTATCTATCTATCCTTCCAGTGTCACTCCAGCCACAGCAAGAATACAGCGCAAGACAGGAACAATCCGTGAACGAAGTTCCAGCTCCTGGCTAGTGCTGCGGCACTGTGCAGTTAAAGTTAAAGTTTTATCTGTATAATATAATAAACATATTTTGCTGCATTTCATCTTAAAAATGATATCTTCATCATATGTAAATACGTGCTTTATAACGTGGCTCAGGTTGTGCAATATTATAACTGTATCACAAGTGATTGGTGATTGTACTTATAAGTACAGACAGTTCTACAAGGAGCACTTGATGGACTGATGGAGTGCGTTTAGAGTTCTTGTGATGAAACTGTTTCTGAACCGCGAGGTCAGTACAGGAAAGACTCTGAAGCGTGTGTCGGATGAGACCAGTTCAAATAGCGAATGGCTGAGACAGCATGTGCTTGATGCTGTATACCGATAATTCTCTTTCCGATCAGCTGCTGTACAGCTGTGATTCACACTCAGATACAGTGATATACTGTAAATACTCCGAGTGGTGCAGTGAGAGTAATATGGAAAAAGATGATCCAATGTAGCAACCCCTAATGGGAGCAGCTGAAAGAAGAAGAAGGTGCAGTGAGAGTAACAACGCTAAAACAGTTATGGTATTTGGAACAGTTTGACCATTCTGTGGACCATTATATTGTTACAGGTTAATTACAATCAGATGCATTAAACTAATAATCAATATGCGGTTAATTTCAGTGTGTTTATAAAGCCGCGTCAGGGATTTGAATCTGAAAAAGAAAGATAAACCACACAGGAACAGTAGCACTGCTTTGACGCTGGGTGCTGCCAGTCTGCAAAACCGAGCGGAGAACTTGCGATAGGGTATGAGCTACCGTGGAAATGTGCGTGGCTTTACGCCAAGATTAGGTTTTAGCGATTTGAATGTGGAAACGTTCTTATGCAACATTTTTGTGCGTACACACCGTTTATACATGTGGCCCCAGGCCAGTTACCAAATGACATGTAACTTAATATACTAGTCTTTGAGATGTGAGAAGGGCTGTCCATGTAAACATGGGAAGTACAGTCTCTATGCAAAGAATGTCAAGATCAAGAAATGATCTGGGCTAACCGCTACACCACCATTTTGCTGTGCTATTTAAAACAAAAAGTCAGGTATTTTTAACTATTTTGAATATTTAAACAGTGGCGGTTATAAGGGATGAGGAAGTTTCTTTGCAGTGCTGCCCTTTTTTATTTAGGATATACTATATATACTCACGTTTAAGTTCTCTCACAGATAAGTCAGGACTTACCGTATAATTGCCAGTATTTTATAATGTTGGTCGTATAAGTCGCATGCGGAAAGCTCACATTATTGGTCCAAGAGATTATGATATGCTAACACCCACCTGAGAGAGTAACCCTGGAGCACACTGCCTTTTTTTTCTATGTATTGTGCCTATGTGACCACACGGTAATACCCAAACTATTCCGAAGCGACGTTTGCACTGTTTGTGTTTTTTGCATCTCACACCCTCATACATGTTTATCGTAAAAGCATTCCTTATCTATGATGGAGCATTCGATCAGAAAAAAAGTTGAAGCTGGTTTTAAATTAAAAGTTGTTGAAGTGGCGAAAGAAATTGGTAACTGCGCTGCTCCAAGAAAATTTGATGTGTCTGAGAAACTGATGCGAGATTGGATAAGGCAAGAAGATGTAAAAAAAAAAAAAGAAAAGAAAAATGTAATTGTTGCATTTTTGAATGAGTGTATAAGGCGGGGTCTGATTTTATGATTGTTTTTTCGTGTTTCAAGACCCGACTTATACACGAGTATATACGATAGTAATGCAGGCTGCTTTACTACTTACAGAGATGCTTTAACTAAACTGTGCCCTTGCTTTTAGTATTCAAATAACTTTTAATTATTTATGCTCATTTGACCAGTCCACACATTTTTTGACATTTTTGATATATTACAGAATGGCAGTATCTCAAGAATTTAAATTAGATAGCCTTACTGGTTTTAGTATTTGTGTATATCAACAGTGCCATCTGCAAATAATAAAAATTATTGTTCCTTCCATTTTCATGAAATCAACATCTTTGCATATCACTTTTCCTAAAGTCAAAACTCTCTTAAATGATAACAAAATGTTGCTATTACCTTATTTATTTTTTTTATAGTGTCATGTTATATAGGTTTAAACTGGAATTTCTAGGTAAGAGCTAAAATTGGAGACTGGTCTGGGCAAAGTGCAGTCACTAACCTCTCTTCCTTTTCCTACCCCAGAGTGGAGGAGAAACCCACAGAACATCAGTGACCTCACTTCCACTTTTTGCTTCCAATCCCAATTGCACAAACGAACAGGGTCAGTCAGTGTTTTTGGAGCCACAACTGTCAGAGCCACATTAGCCCACAGGACCAATAAACTGGAGACCATTCCTTAGTTTTTCTTGAGCATAGTTGCTATCAGAGAGTGTTCTCCTGACAACACTTTATGCTGTCCTGTCCCATTTTCTGTTACAACAAATAGAATCAGTTATAAAACTGTTACAGTCATGACTTTGTCATGGCATAGGTGGTTGCCTAGTGTAATGGAGGAAATGGACTCCCTTCCTGTACCTGCCTGGGAGGCCCATGTGGCAAAAAGTCATGAAAAGAGGCAGGAGGTCCCCAGCCTATAGAAGGATCTGGGCATAGGATGCCATCTGAAGAATGTGTACGCTGGCAACCCAGCAGGATTTGAAGGAGGAAGATTACCTGGCTGGGAGGCCAGCTAAAAAGAAGGATAGGGGGATCTGAATTATTCAAGTTATAAGCTTCTCTAAGCTGCTAGGTGGCAGCAACCTTGAAGTCAGGTACACCAGTGGACACCCAGAGGGCATTTTGAAAGTTGTAGTGCCAGAGAACAGCTCCATTGGGATCACGGGGGTGCTGCTTTGTGGTTGTTGTGAATTCGACTGATCCCAGAAGTACTATGCCCTGGCAGTGGAACTACTACTGGGTCCAGAATAAAAGGAACTGCCCTGCCATATCCGGGCAAGTCAGAGTCGGGAGGAAGGAGGACAAAGCTCGCTTGGAGGAGTGGAGGAGAGGAAGAAAGAAGAATGTGGATTTGTTCTGGTCTGTAGTACAAAGCCTTTTTTAAGGTAATTGATGATAATAATAAATCACTTTTTTTGAAACCGGGACTTGTGTTTGCCCAGTGTTTTCTGAGGTTTGGGAGGTTGCAGCGCCCTCTACTGCTCACTCCACGTTACATCTGTGTGGTTAGTATGGCAAGTTACAGGGGCCTATGGCGATAGTTATCTCAGAGATGGTGCTAGTTATAGTGCTTACAATGCTAAGCAGCACTAGCTCTAAATGGCACCAACAACGCTGTCTGATTGGGTTTCAAATATATCTTTGGCTCATCCAGTCATGTCACTGTTCTGCACAGAGCATTGTGGGGCAGTGTGTGATGGGCTGATTGTTTGCTCAGAACAGTGCGGAACTTATGCATTTTTTTGTTCACATATATGAGTGTGCCAGTAGTTTGTCTATCTTATTTAATTATCTAATTACAAAAGCCAGTGGTAGGTAGTAATACTGCTGTTGTCCTGTGGGTTGGAATAAGGTACTGTTGCGTTTTTTACTTAAACATTTTAAATGCATTTTCATTTAATAGCAGTGCATTTTTGATTTAAATTAGCAGTGCAAATTTTTACTTAAACAATACAAATCACTCCATCACGAAATGTTGTAATTACCCCTCAGAATAAACCTAACAGGAGGTGTGTTATGATTCAGCATACTTTGTAAGTTTTATTCTAAATTAGTTTAATATATTTTCTCTTCCCTTCAGAGGTTTTCAGGTACATGGAGTTCATTTCTATAATTAGTCTTGAGAATTTAAAGTCATTTTTTGGGTCGTAAAATTATTTCATGCCATGTCAAAATGGCATTTTTGTTTTCTGTGGGCCTCACCATTTTTGGGGAGGATTTGTGTATATTTTTATCGCTGTTGCAACCATTGGAGTCAAGACATGTGATTTCACCATACCCATGCTATAACCATTATCATCATGAGCTTACTGGTTCTCTGAAATTGGATTCAAAACAACACAAATGTTTTCAGTAGCACTAGTGTGTGGAACAGTTTAATAGGCTTTGAATTTCTTGTGTGTCTCCCTCAATTTCAACTCCGGTGTTTGTGTTTTGGGTTTTGTTATTTTTTGAAATTCAGACTCTGTTAGGCGACTCCTGTCAATACTTGAGCTGCAGTTTGTTTTGTCCATCTTTCAATCCATTTACAATCTGAATAGAAACAGCAACCCTATCCTTCTTAAAACAGAAGAATGTGAAATGATTATACGCTACCCCCTGCCCAAAGCAGAACTAAAAATAACCAGAAAAAACAAACAACCAGCACAACTTCTTTTCTGAGGCCTCATTTACTCACAACATCCCACACAAATGCCAGGATTTATAAATGAAAACTTGTCAGAGGGGCATGAATTTGTATATTTATGGCAACCCTGGCCCATGTGTAGCAACATTTGCAGCCAAATGCAGCCAGGCGAGCTGAATTATGACATTATGACGGCAGACATAATAATTTATATCACTGAGCTGTTATTATAATGTACTTTAACGTAAAAAAATTACACCTCGAAAACACTGATGATACAGAGTCAGTATTTTAGTTCCCTTTTAAAAGGGGTAATGTTATGTATTTGTTCTGAGGAACTTTTTTGTTTTTTAGTCATTTTATATATCAGCTATCTGTTGTCACTTCTCAGGTAACTGGCCAGCATGTCAACAATATTCAGTCAAGTTTCACTCCATCATGCTTTCTTGATCCTAGAACATTATTTTCCATGTCTCTTTTATATGATGACCATCTTGATAGCAAAGGAAAGTTATCCAGATAAGTTCTTCCAGTGGCAGTAAAAAGTAAAACTTTATTGTTCACACTATGCAGTCCTACATGAATTATGTCTGAATATTAAGTGCTGTTCATTTTGCCTTTTTTGGTATGGGAAAAATCTCAGAAAAAATAAACTGATTTGTTTTAGTCTGTATTTGTTTCCAAGTGTTTTGATTTTTTTCCGAAAGGTATATGCACATCTGTTTCCAATGTTGGTTTATTCCTGCATAAACTATAGTGTTCAAAAAATTAAAGGAACACTTTTTAATCAGAGTATAGATTCAAGTCAATGAAACTTCTGGGATATTTATCTGGTCAGTTAAGTAGCAGAGGGGGGTTTTAATCAGTTTCAGCTGCTTTACTGTTAATGAAATTAACAACAGGTGCACTAGAGGGGCAACAATGAGATGACCCCCAAACAGGAATTGTTTAACAGGTGGAGGCCACTGAAATTTTTCACTAGTTTTGCTTTTGGCTACTGTCAGTGTCACTATTGGTGGCATGAGGCGATACCTGGACCCTACACAGGTTGCACAGGTATTTCAACTTCTCCAGGATGTCATTGCCAGAAGGTTTGCTGTGTCTCCCAGCACAGCCTCAAGGGCATTGGGGAGATTCCAGGAGACAGTCAATTACTCTAGGAGAGCTGGACAGGGCTGTAGAAGGTCCTTAACCCATCAGTAGGACCGGTATCTGCTCCTTTGGGCAAGGAGGAACAGGATGAGAACTGCCAGAGCTCTACAAAATGACTTCCAGCAGGCCACCGGTGTGAATGTCTCTGACCAAACAATCAGAAACAGATCTCGTGAGGGTGGCCTCCGGGCCCGCCATCCTCTAGTGGGCCCTGTGCTTACTGCCCAGCACCGTGGACCTCAATTAGCATTTGCCAAAGAATACCAGAATTGGCAGGTCCACCACTGGTGCCCTGTGGTTTTCACAGATGAGAGCAGGTTCACCCTGAGCACATGTGACAGACATGAAAGGGTCTGGAGAAGCTGTGGAGAACATTATGCAGCCTGTAACATCGTTCAGCATGACCGGTTTGGTGGTGGGTCAGTGATGGTCTGGGTAGGCATATCCATGGAGGGACGCACAGATCTCTACAGGCTAGACAATGGCACCTTGACTGTCATTAGGTATCAGGATGAAATCTTTGGACCCATTGTCAGACACTATACTGGTGCAGTTGGTCCTGGGTTCCTCCTGGTTCACGACATTGCCCGGCCTCATGTGATGAGAGTATGTAGGCAGTTCCTGAGGATGAAGGAATTGACACAATTGACTGCCCCCCCACACTCACTTAACCTAAATCCAATAGAACACCTCTGGGACATTATGTTTCGGTCCATCCGACACCACCAGGTTGCACCTCAGACTGTCCAGGAGTTCAGTGATGCCTTGGTCCAGATCTGGGAGGAGATCCTCCAGGACACCATCCGTCGTCTCATTAGGAGCATGCCCTGATGTTGTCAGGCATGCATACAAGCATATGGGGCCCATAGAAACTACTGATTGCAATTTTGAGTTGCTGCAATAAAATTTCAACAAAATGGACTAGCCTGCCACATTATTTTTTCACTTTGATTTTCAGGGTGTCTTTGAATTCAGCCCTCTGTATGTTAATAATTTTCATTTCTATCAAACGATGTGACATCCTTTTGTTTCTAACACATTACCCAGTCCATATCAGTATAGATATCCATCATGTTTTTTTTTCCCATTGAGATCTGATTTGTTTTCAAAGTGTTTGTTAAATTTTTAGAGAAGTTTATAACCGGAGGGTTATGATGGGGCCCTCGTCCCTCTTTGCGTGATGTGGAAAACTCTTGCTCCATGTAAGGAGCTCATTATTGTTATGTGATATCTGCTGCCTATTGACCTGGAACTGTGTTGAGGGATGGAATCTCCTAAAAGTAATAGTTACTTTTTCTCTCCTACTTTCTAAAAAGAATTCTCACTTGAAATGTTCTGTTCCACATCTTCACTATTGCCCCTCTTTACTTGCTTTCTGCAACCATAGAATACAGAAAACATTCCCTTAGTTGTTAGAATAGTTCTCTTCACTAATATGTATGTATTGCCTTCCAGTCCTCCCTTGTGGGTTTAACCATTAATTTGGACTGAGTGATTAAATAACAATCTCCATTAGATGGTGGAATGATTATCTATTCAAGGCATCAAGATACTTAATGAGCAAAGGGATCAAGTGCCAGGAAATACGCACAGTTTGCCCAATCCACTGTCTTTGTATGTTCACAGAAAATGGATAACACCTGATGATACAATTCCACATGGGAAAGAGAGAATGCTCAGTGCTAATGGACAATTATCTAATGAGTAATGCTTAGCTGTTTAATAAGAAAGAAGTCCCAGAAACTTCCAAGATAGATAGATAAATAGACAAATAGAGGAAATGTTTTGTGATGTTTTTCTTTCTAATAGCAGTTTCTGTGATATCTGCTTCATTTTTCATCAGAAATTAGCTTTTTTTAAATTTGAATCTGATTTTAAGGGTGCATAAAATCAGAGACATACATATTCATCCAGCTTGTATTGCTGTTATTTCGAGAGGTAATTAACATCTTAACAACTCAGCCATCAGAGACCTGTAGGCTTTCATTAAGGTTTTATTAATAGCTCTTCCTTCTGAAGGCTGTTGGACTTGAAGAAGTTAATATGAAATTGGTAGCATACTAATGAGAGTTCAGAGGTTGCACAAATCCAGTAGGTATACCGAGGCCTACATTTGTCTTATTTTGCATGTATGTGTGTCTATGTGAATCAGGGGGAATAAGAGATTGTTCCTACATAAAATTTCTTTGTGCTACTGTAATCCTGTTGATTTTTACATCATCTAGATCTTACACATAAAACATAGAATTTGATGTAGGACATTTGCAGTATAATACTCAATGCTGAAGGATAATTATTTTAATCGTCAAAGTATAAGTGGTTAAAGTAAACATATTTTTCTCTTTTTTTTAAATTGAGATGACAAATATTATGGAAAAAATTGGAAAACTAACACAAAATAATTAATACAATATTCCTAACATCAATCTTTAAAAGTTCACTTGACCTTGTGTAATATAGAGAAACCAACTCAACCTGAGGCAATGTAATTGCACTCTGAATGGACAAGGTGGTATGACCTGAGAGCACTTCACAGTCATAAAGCCTCCACTAGATTCTTCTGTTTTGACAGCAGCTTTGTCACTCAGGTTTCAAGGGCAATTGTTTCCACATTAATGAACACAATCCAGTCAAAACGAAACAACAGACAAAGAAGGACAGGGTGGGTCAGTAATTGATCACTAAGTCTAAGTGAGGAAATACTAGGAGGTGATGCTACATTACTTTATCTCCAACTCTATTAGATTGGGTTGTTGGATTTACACGTGTCTGGGCAGTATGTTTATATAACCTTCCATGCTGTATTCAGGGATATGATAATCCTGGACCTGGAGTCCCTGACTGCACAAATGAAATTGCAGCCTCTTGAACACGTTTGTGTGGAAATAAATAACAATAATGACAACTTTAAATTTGTCATCTTTGTCATCCTCCATTTGCAAAGAAGCAGCCAGGCCAATATCAATTGAGTCTGCTTATTCTTTTTAGATATTTCAAGCATTTTCTCCAGATTATCCAATTGCCTTACACATGCCAAACATGCACCTGTCAAGCTAAACTGTGTCCCTGATTTGGCCTGATGTTAGACTAGCAAATTATCCAAAGTTGTCCTCTTCATCTTTACAGGAGTTTAGGTAGATTTAGAAAATTGAAGTAGCAATGGATGGATTGTTAGTAAAATAATAATAGAATAATTGAAACAAATTGAAACAATTTTATCTTATATGCTACAATTTCTGAAGATTTTTGGAGAAATACAACTAGCACCATATTACATTATATTGCAACTGTTTAGCCAGTAAAAGAGGAATCCTTACTAATGGGCAATTGCACTAAAATTTTTATAACCTTTAGATCTTCCAGAGAAACTTCTTATTAAAAAAAATCTTGCTTTTATGGTCAATTATGTCTATAATTTGTTACTGCTACATTACGATGAATGTGTTCTGAGTATTTTTCAGGTTAGGAGTTTCGTTTTTTCAAGATTTCTATAACATGCTATATGAAGTGACCAATTTGTAAAAGAAAGAAATCACTTGATTGAAGTTATTATGCCTTAAGTGTGGGCCCTTTGGCTTACCATCAAAACTTTGTTACTTAAACTTTGCCTAAGTTTATGTAGTTAATAATGCTTTGATATTTCCCTGTTATTTTATATTTACTTTATATACACCTCTGCCTTAGTCTAACCTTGGTTGTTTAATGTTTGGAGAAAATAATATTTCATATAATAAATGATGAAAGCAATATAATTCAAGACTCTCAACTTCCCAAGTTGCCTCAGCAAAGAACAAAACATATAGGACACATGGGGAAAACATGACAAGAATAAATAATAGCTGTATTCATGTAATAACTTAGACACATTTTGAAGAACACAAATACAATATAGTCCATGAAATAACATAAGATAATTTACAGAGTAAAAAAGATTAAAATCTAGAATTGTTATTTGTAGAGCCAGAACTTGGATAGGAATATTGCATTATATAAAAGGACCCGAGTAAACCTAGTATTACCCTGGTAAAACTTGGCTTTATCCAGGTAAAGGATGACCTACACACAGATTAAATTATTCTAAATTCATCTTTAACCAGTTGGGTTTGGGTAAACCTAAGATTACCTGGTGTCACAAACTCCACAAAGAGCCATAGCAAGGTTTGGGGCAGCCACCCGTATATTATTTTCCTGGCTGCAAATTGCAAATAAATGATAGCACTGATGCGCACAAACAGGAGTCCAAAACAGAACTGAGGGGGTAGGGAAAAAGTGGAGGCTTTTAAAGGTCAGGGCAGGAAGTGATGTCAAAGGGGTCGGGATCGGAAGGATCTTCAACCATAGGCTTAGGCCTGGGAATGACATCAAAGGGGCTGGAACCGGAAAGGTCTTTATCCATAGGTTCGGACCGGAAGTGACATCAACAGGGCCAAGTGGAATTTCCTGTGAATGGTCTGCAGGAAAGTGAGAAAAAGAATCAGTGCACTCTGCCACATCCCGGTCTGATTCGGAATTGCCCTTACTCAAGCCCTTTAGCTGCTTCCCATGCGCAAGTGTGTGACACCAGGTAAAGCGGGAAAGTCATATTTTATTCCAGCTTTACCCAGGTCTTTGGGGTAATGCAAGTACTACCCTGGTAATGCTAGGTTTATCCAATTTTCTGGCTTTACCCATAACACATATACATACCGTTTATTTACGTAATATATACTTATATATATGTACACATATACTATGCATATTATGGTTACCTATATCTGTATTTGTAATAGACAGCATTTATAAGCATTAATTCTTTTGCATTTATCATAGTAACATTGTCACTTTTCATGCTATTGTGTAGAAAATTGAAATGTAATCCAATAATATAATGATTTCAAACTCACATTTGTTGAATCAGAGAGTAATTCTGCTGCATAACTAAAGTCTTTTATTTCATAATTAGGTTTCTGTTTCTCCTCCTCTCATTATTTTGTGCAGAGCCTTCACATAATTTTTTGATGTGTCCAGCACAGTTCATCCTCTGAGGTTTAGGTGTGTGTGGCCGGCTTCTGCCAGCAAGGGAATGCAAGATCTGCTGGTGTCATTATTTAGAGGTGAATCTGTTGAAGGGAAATGAACAGTGGCAAAGCACAAAAATACAGCTAGACAAATAAAAAATAGTATCTCTCTGTGACAAAGCACACATTTAAGCAAAACAATAAGGAAAACATTTTGTCAAGAATATAACAATATCACAACTGAAAATAAAATTTCCTTAGATGATACCCCTGTAATTGGCAGTAGTAGGCAGTGGTATGTAAGAGGCGCTGGTAGTGTTATACATGAAGATGAAGTTTGATAATACCCTAATAATATAATGATAATATCTCAATACACTCACAGGCTGTTTGACTCATATAATTAGTTTGGCAAGGCTTATTACGAGTAACTCTGAGAGCATGTCATGGTTTTTGATCACCAAAAATACAGTAGGTTTCTTCAGTACCTCATGGTCAATGAGCCCTTATTCACTCAGATTAAGACTTAAAGTGAGTAAGTGGGTAAGGAGGTCTTGGGAAGATACAGTAGATAATAGTGCCTTTAAGGGTGAATCTTATTAAACAAATCAGCTGGCATTAGAACATAATAAACATTGTGTGAGAGGAAAAGAAAGATGCATAGTCAAAAGCAGTTTCAGGCAAAAGGTATAAACTGGTAAAACTATCTGTTAAAAAGGACAAAATGTTTTGAGACAAGTAAACAAATACAGGTGACTGTTGGTAATTATTATTGTTTTCCTGAGCGGAGCATGTCAATAAGCTTTGTGGTTATACACAGGCAGATTGACATCTTGAGGAAAGGAAATAAGAATTGGTCTCCAGTTGATCCTTTTCATATTGAAGTTACTTTACAATCGGCTGTTGAAGGGGGAGCAAGGAAAAGCATGTACAGACAAAGGGGTTTGCTTCTGGCATTAGAAGGACTAGGTAAATCCAGAGGGACATTTTGTACTTTGCTTTGAGACAGTGCCTCGAAAGATACTTTGCTTTGTTTTGATTCTGACTATGGGTTTTGCGTTGCCCTTTGACATTATTTTATTTCTCACTCTCATTTTTGGCCATTTTCTTTGTTGACTAATCTAAAGATTTTCCCCTTAAACTTGTTTGCACCTCTGTTAGTCTGAAATTGTAAACTTAACACCTACGTGCTGTGGCGGATGGCTGGGGGTGATACCCAGCCGGGACGCCCAGGAGGACCAGAGGAGGGCTTACACCTCCTCCAGACCACGAGGGGGCGACCGCCCTGGTTGCACTGGGGGCCACGGGTAGAGGGCTTGGAAGCCCAACCCTGTAGGGGCCCGTGGTCACCGCCAGGGGGCGCCCCAATGCCTTGGGAGCCCTGGACCTCAACACTTCCGCCACACCAGGAAGTGCTGGGGGGAAGAAGAGCAAGGACACCCGGAGGGCTTCCGGCTACACAGC
Organism: Polypterus bichir lapradei; assembly: GCA_026402145.1. NCBI lineage: Eukaryota > Metazoa > Chordata > Cladistia > Polypteriformes > Polypteridae > Polypterus > Polypterus bichir. The sequence continues at coordinate 50,072,443 of JANRMT010062806.1, forward strand.
TGGTGCTTCCGCCACACAAGGGTGTGTCGGCGGAGGCTCCTCAGGAAGCACCTGGAGCCCATCCGGAGGTGCATAAAAGGGACCGCCTCCCTCCATTCAGGAGCAAGAGTCGGGTGGAAGTGGATGGAGCTCGGAGGAGAGGAGTGGAGGCGGTCTGAAGACTGTAAAGGCATTGTGTTGGCCAGGACTGAAACGGGTGATTGGTGCTGAGGCACTGGGAGTGTGCACTTTATGGTGTAAATAATAGTATTGTAAATAAACGTGTGTGGTGAACCAACATGTCTGCCTGTCTGTGCCTGGGCTGTACCTCACAATGCTTAATCCGCAGTACAGGATAGTTCCAAAAGTAGAAAATATCATAATTGCTAATAGTTTGGTGTGTTTGGAAATTTTCCTAGTCATCTGTTACTATTAGAGTTTACTTTTTATCTATTTTTTACCTTAGGTTTGTCTGGGTTTTATGACATTTTCAGTTTTTTTTAAGTGATGAGTGAAATATGCAAGTTTTGCAAAATCAACACTAATATTTGTTTTGCATGCAATTTTTGAATTAATAACTAAGAAGAGATTTGCAGAGGTTTTAAAAGTTTGTGGTGGTGGAAAACAAGGAATATTGTTTCTTAAAGCACTGTGCATGTGTTGTCTGTGTTCTTTTCTGCAGCTGGATAATGCACACAATCTGTAGTACATCTGTCAAACCAATTCTATTTATGCCCCTCGTTCACATCACTGAGAAGGAGAACAGTGTGTTTTTTTCTAAATGTAACATGCTGCATATTTTCCATGCTAAAGCACAAAAAAACTCCCCATTTTGCATATGACTGTTTTCCATAATGCCCCCTTCTACCCTGTTACTTGATTCCTACAAAGGATGAGAATATGCACTCTGTTTCTTTTCTGTCTCTGAAGCATATTTAGGATTGCGATCTGCAAGACTGTCATTGTATCTGGCAAAGTGGGGATCCTACTACTGGAACACATTTAATGGCTCAACAAAATGTCTACACATGACAAGAAATGCGTCCAATGGTTTTCATTTTTTCACTATTATTATTATTTATTTCAAGAAGTCTCTGTTCTGTCTCTGCCTGTCTACTGACCGTCCCTCCTCTTGCTAGACATGTTAAGACTGGGCAATATTTTTCCATTCTTGCTTCAAAGGTTTGGAACAATCTTCCTTTATCTTTTCATACTGCATCCACTTTATTGGTGTTTATGCATTAATTTATTATTTTCTTTAACTTTTTTGCCTCTGCTTATCGTCTCTCCTTTATGATATCTGCTGTTGTACTGCCAAAGAGCTCAGAATGCTGATTTTTGTCTTAGTCTAGTTGTAGGTACAATTATGCAGTAGTTCTACTCTTTCTCTGTTGCTTTGATGCTTGCACCTTCATTCTGTATGTATTATACAGTAAATTGCTTAGCAAGTCACCTTGGATGAAGTCATCTGCTAAACAAGCAATAATAATGATAATAATAATTTTTTCACTAGAGATCTTTTTTTAAATAGTAACTGATAGGCAGATACATGCTGAATTAATGCATGCAAATGCTTCCTGACAGGACTAGACATCTTTTATCTTATGTCATTGGCACATATTTCATTGGAAGCAAAATGCAATTTGTTTCTAAAACTGTTTTGCAAGTACAATGAGTTTGGCAGTGAATTCAGTTTACTCATTACTAGTTGTTTTGCTCTGTTTGATATGAAAGTTTCCCTGTAGTGACGCTCCACAGAGAGCCTGCAATGATCAGGTTTTTAATAAGCACCAATCTATTTAAATATATTCTGAATATTATTTCTAAAATAAAAGATAAGATTAATTTGCAAATATGACTGAAAAGCTTAGTATAGTTAAGAATTTCAGGTTTTCTGTTTGTGCACTTTCTTGATGATGATGCTTACCTTGCTTTTTTACCAAAAAGTCACACAGTTATTTCATCATCGTGTGTCTTTGGATTTGATTTCCAGTTTGCATCTTTAATGTATGCTGCACTGATAATGCAGAACATTTTGCCATGAAACCATCTTTCATTAACTTAGTTGCGTTCACAGATAAAGCCCACAGTGGTACTAAATGAAATATTTTGTTATGGCACACACTAATGGATGTATTCCGTTTCCTGTGTTTAAGCATTCCTAAACTTACAGTTTTTAGTATAAAGGCTCATGTACTTGACATAATATCCCAATTAGCAGCATATGATTTGTACAGCTGACTGTGCATTACATCAACTGTCTTTCTAAAAAGAAATTTATATAACTACAATAAGTAGGTTTACTGTAACAAACAGTATCATGGAAGTATGTACAGAGGATTATTCAGTATATGCAAAGAGGGTGAGAATAGCTCTGGATTTATATATGAAAAGTCCTCTTAAGAAAGCAGTTCAGTGATGAGTTGTAGCTAACACTTTTTGTGTCTATTGTAACTGGAACAAAATTCTAGAGACACTACTTCTTTTCAGCGGATAAGCTGAATAACCCAATTTAAAACCCACATACATATTTTGAAAGTTAAGAGAGAAAGAGGGAGGAGGAACAATTTAATAAAAAACAATTTCATCTTAGTCAAAGTTAGCACAGCTAATATACTACTCTGTGCTCACCTCTGCATTTAGATTTAGTTTTGTGAGATTTGTAGAACATAGTAAGAGGTGTGCAGGCAGAATGCTTCATCCTTAACCCACTTTGTTCAAAAATGGATTGAGGGGTGCCAGGGTATATCCTGGAGACAACTCTGGATGGGGCAAACATACACACACACCTATAATCTTAAAATGGCACTATATGGTTCTTTACTATGTTGTATGATGCCTCATAGCGCCATTATCAGGGACCATTTCATTCTGGGAAGAGTTCTTTCCATGTGAAGTTGGATCTTTGTGCTTTGAAAAACTTCCTAACATGCAGAAAATAAACTAAACTTTTTGGGTGGTGGTTGACTTGAATTTAGTTTTGTTAAGTTTGACTTGTTTATCTGGAATGTTACTTGCTTTTAATAAATTCAATAAAAATAAAAAAATAAGAAAAAGAAAATAAACTAAGTTATTTAATGTTTGGTGGGCTACAGGAGGAAAATTTGGACTCAGCCTGTTTTGTAAAATGCATGCAGAGAAAGGCCTTTTAAATTCATGACCCATTAGTATTTCACTAATCTGTTACCATCTATTAATAGTTATTCACTGTATGGAGCCTGCTACAGAACTAAATAAATAAATGGGTTTTTGGTTCCTCTGTGGCATTGCTCTGAAGCATCACTCTGACACCTTTATTTTTAAGAATGTGTACTCACATAGGTTGGTTTCTTCATTGTGCTCAGATAGGCTACAGCCTCCATAACAGTATTAAACAGGCTGATGAATGGATGGATGAAATTAATATAACATACAGTACACATCTTTGGGATGTTGGATGAAAACCACTATATCTAGAGGAAACCACAACAGAATTTGGGAAAATGAGCAAACTCAACAAAGTGAGTAACTTGGGCTGAAACCCAGTCTCCTGAAGCAGCAAGACTGCAGTGCTAATCAGTGTGCCATCATGCTGTTCATATTTTTTCATTTTATTTCAATTACTATGATAACAGAAGACATGTTCAGAGGGAGTAATGGAAAATTTCCACTTAAATGCCTTGGACAACAAGAGAAGTCTTTTAAATGTTCTTTTTTTCAAACATGTCACATGTTTGAAAGGCTTAGATAGATCAGTATGGATCATAAACACAAAAAATGTTTTGAGCAATACAACACAATATCCTTCAAAATCTGATTGACTTAGTTTTGATTTTTTTTTTACGTGAATTCACACATATAACTATTCTTCATTTAAAGACTCATGCCTGTCAACCGTCATGGGTGGGATAGCAAAATTAGAAACAATCTCCAAACAGCATCTTGCTGAGATATTAGTTGACTGAAAGAGCACTAGTTTGAAGTGACGTTGTGTTAATACATTTCCAGGGCTTTTTCTTTTATCTCATTGAATTTCAACCATTTCTGATCGCTCATGATTGACTTATGTTTGCCTTTTTTCTTTCACAGACAGCTATTATTTCATTTCTCATGGTCTCTTCCCATGAAATGTATCTCTTAAAACCAGACTTATTTGTGCAGTCATGAATACTATCATGCTTCACTACTACCCTTAAATTACTGCTTTTGGGAGCAGGCTTTTCTAATTCCCAGTGGAAAGTGAGGAGCAGTTTTTATGTCAGGCAGATGACACAAATAAGAAATCTACTGCTATGAAAAAGACATATGCTCCCTACTGAAAAAGCCAAATTAATTTGGATGATTTTTTGGTCCATTTTTTTCTGTGAATCGACTGATAAACACTAAGCTATACAAAAAAAGAAGGGATATTTTGACAAATGCATTTGTGGTACACTATGTTTCAAATATTCTTACAATCAAAACCGACTTGATGTCAAGCACTGATTCTTAAGTCAAATTAAAGTCTTGCATCAAACTTAACAAAAAAATAAAAATGTTCTCATTTCTGAGTATGATAACAAAGGAGACTTAGTATATTCATATCTTGAGTAATGCTCAGTTTGAAAAGGTCTGATCTTTATGCTGAAAGAAATTACAAAAAGGTCTTTTGAGAATTTCAGAAAATGATAAAAGGAACATCTGGCAATATCCAGATTAGGAAATAGTGTGTTGTTGGGCTAAAAGCACTACTATAATTTACAGAAATACAAACATGACATAAGTGATGTATGTGTGTATATATTAAATAAATTGAATCTGTCCATAATATTTTCCTATAAATAATAACATACAATAAATATAACTTTTAAAATTGCCATGATGTGCAGTGCCTAGTGCTGAGCTCTGAAGAGAAAGTTTCATTTCCTTGCTAGATCTCTATCTACATTGTCTTTTCCCACATCCCAATGATGTGTGTGTAAGTTTAGTGGTGACTTTAAATAAGTTCTGGGTGAATAAGTGTGTGGTTGTGTTCCTGAATATGTCCAGCAATAGACTGAGATTCCATCAAGGGTTGTTTCTTGCTTTGCATCCAATGCTGTGGGGATTGGATTTAGTCCCTGCAACCCTGAACTGGATTAAAAAAGGTTATTTATCCATTTGTCAGGTATGGATACTTGAGACATCTAATCCCCTAGCAATTTCCTTTTGCTCTTCCTTTCATTTGTTTCTCAGGACATTATGTATTTAAAAATCTAATTTAAGAATTCCTACAGCATAAAGTACAACATGTCTCCAAAGAACTCTTGCATGTGGTAATGTGCCTCACTGGCATTACCAGCAATAAAAAAAATAGCTTTGTGTCCTCTGCAGTGTTCTGAGAGAGGCGTTTGTCTAGGGAAAAAACAGAGGGACGTCTTCGCAGATTATATGAGCACCTTTTGGGGAGTGTCGCGGCAGGTCTCATGTAGGAGTGGAAAGACGGCTCCACCATTGTCTGGCCAGAGTGCCGTTGTCTGACTCCCACTCGTGCCTCCCGTGACCTCATAGCGCTAGAATAGAGAGAGAAAGTGCGAAACATCGTAGTATCGGCATGCCGTGGCTTAGAAATGGGACTCCTTATTGGCAGCTGTCTGGGCAGTAGCTCGGGGAAGGGAAGGAAAAAAAGGGCTTACTTTCACTTTTGGGAGAAGCGCACTAGCTGTTCGCATTATTTTGGTAAATTTTTTGGTGCAGGAGACTGTTGCATACAATACAAGAGCATACACGAGCAGTTTGTCTCAGAAAGGCATTTATTTCCGAACCACTAATCCCGCCAGAAACTCACTCTCTAACCCCAAACTCTTTATGGCAAACAAAAACACACTGTCGTAAAATGTACATATTGCAAACATAACATTTCCCCCGTCCCCCACCAAATACAGTGACTCCCAGAAAAACATAACATAATGCTTGATCTTTCAGAAGTAATTGAAATTGTACAGAAGTCTTTTTTTCTCTTTTGTGTGCTTCTTCCAAAACCCAAATGTAATTCTAAAGTCTGCTTAACTGTGAAAATCAGTAAGGAAATCTTTGAATCTGGCTGGCTGAGTTCTGATGCATTCAGGTCTGGAGATGGTTTCAGTCGGAGGTTACAACACCTCAGGCTCCTCAGTCTGCATAGGGACCGATGATCCTGCAGCTGAATCAAGCCACTCTGCTGTAAAACCTGAAGAGTCACAGTTCGGCACTGGTGATGCAGGTACCTTGCGGAGGCGGCTTGCATGCCATCGGGAACCATCAGCCACACAAAATGTGGCAGGTCCTAGTTGGCTTATTACTTTTAAAGGATAAGACCAAAAAGATTTCAACTTATGTTCTCGATGTGGTCTCTAGACCCTGACCCAATCTGATACAGTTATATCTGGCATTTTACCCGGTGTGACCTATCAAAATGTTGCTTCATTTTATTCTGGCTCTTGGACACACTGTTGTGTGTATATATTGCAGGGGGCAAAGCAGGTTGGACATGCAGACGATCCAGTGGAAGCTGAAGTTCACTACCAATCATAAGAGCTGCAGGGGAACTGCCTGTAGTTGACTGCTGTGTAGCTCTTTAGTGAAGAAGTGTCTGGAGAAGTGCTGAAAGAAATGTGTATCCATCTCCCAAAAGTGCTCTATTGCCATTTTTAAAAGTTTTATTCAGACGCTCTACCCCCTTATTGGCCTGAGGGTGGTAGAATGCTGTATGATGGTGTCAAATTCATTTGTTCATCAAAAAGCTTGTAAATTCAACGGAAGTAAATTGTGGACCATTATCTGTTGAAACAGCCACTGGCAACCCCCAGCGAGCAAAAATGGACTCCAAAAACACGATCACAGCTCTGGTTGTAGCTGATCCAACTGAGACTACTTCTGGCCACTTAGAATGTATGTCGTATGCCACAATAAGAAAACACTGATGATGCAGAACTCCATGTAACTCGCCGCAGATGTCTAGCTGTATGTGTTCCAAAGGCTTAACAGGCCACTGAACTGGCTGCAATAAGGGTGTTAGGTGGATGACCCATTTTACTGCTAACAAGGCAAGCAGGGCATTCCTTGACCAGAGCTTCAATATCAGCATCAATCCCAGGCCATCACACAAGGTTGTAACATCATTGCTTAACACAGACAATAACCAAATGGCCCTCAGGTGCCATAGCCAGGACACGTGCTTGGTGAGACCTTGGAACTACTGTGCAGAGACCACGAGCAACACAGCTTTCATTCCAGCAAGTGAGTTTATCCTTGACACGATGGAATGGTGTCACCTCAGACCAGTACTTGAGTAGACCACCCCTGCCTGATAAAAGTACGAAGCTGAGTGAGCACAGGGCCTTGCTCTGAGGCCTGCTGCAGCTCCTGGAGTGACACCATGGCCTCTAGAGGTGTGTGAAGAAGCTGAACAAGTTCAGGCTCAGCAGAATCAGGGCAGGGAGTCATGGCTGGAGGAGCTGAGAACTGACACAGTAGGTCAGCCACCACATTGTGGCGCCCAGGAGTATACTGGAGTTTAAAATTGTACAGCTGGAGACACTCTGACCAGTGGTGCAGTCTTAGTGGCCTGTGGCCAGAACCGGATATAGAAAGCAGTGCAGTGAGAGTTTGGTGTTCAGTTCTGAGTGTAAATGCACGGCCATACTGATGCATGTGCCACCGTTCACAACCTCAGATACATGCTAGCGCCTCTCGCTCACTGACTGAATATTTCTGTTCACCTGAGCTAAGAGTTCTAGAAGCAAATGCCACAGGTTTCTCAGTCCCCTCCTGAATCTGAGACAGTACAGCCCCAAGAGCAGCTCCAGATGCATCACAAGTGACTAAGGTGGGACTATTGAGGTCAAAGTGTGCCAGCGCAGGCAGTGAAATAAGCTGAGCCTTTAGTAACTGAAACGCCTCTGTGCAGGCTGGAATCCATACGCAGGAAGCATCTTTTTTCAAAAGTTGACGTAAGGGTGCAGTAGTTGAGGAGTATTGTGGCAAAAAACGCAGATAATATGCAGTCATACCCAAAAATGAAGTAACCTGTGCTACTAATGTGGGCTCTGGAATTCTCTGAATTGCCTCTGTGTTAGACTTAAATCATCTAATTCTAGCAAGAGCTTTTTGCAGACTTTTGGATTGTTTGGTGCTCAGCCAATTGATCCCTAATAAATTCATCTTGCATGTCTCCGAACTTGCACAAACTGGCTAAACCCCTTAAGTTGGCCATGTATTGGTGAACCCATTCACCTGCCTGCTGTCGCCGTTTACGAAATAGGATTCGGCGGAGGATAACACTTTGCGAGCAGGAGAACTGCATCTCCAGGAGAGTCACAGCAGCGGAGTATGTGGCTGTGTTCCCTAAAGTCTTAAACACGTGCTGTCCCTCCGTTCCCAGACAGTGTAGGAGCAAAACTCTTTTGCTCACATCACTTACAGTACATTTTGCAAATCAAGAGCCAGGAGGTAAGATTCAAAAGACTCCAGCCAGCGGGACCAAGGCACCGGAGGCTGTTCAGCCAGGGAAAGAAAGGGAGAAGGTGGTGGAAGTAAAAATTCAGCCATCCTTGTCACCAAAATGTTGCATATAATACGAGAGTGTACAGGTGCAGTTTGTTTCAGAAAGGAGGTTAATTTCTGAACCACTAATCCCACCAGAAACTCACCCTCTAATCCCAAACACTTTACGGCAAACAAAAAACACACAGTCGTAAAATGTACATACTGCAAACATAACAGAGACGCAACTCTTCGTAGTTGCGTCCACGTCATCGCGTGCCCGTGGAAGGATGACGTTCGACGGCTCAATCCGTCACTGCAAGGGTGCAGAACACAAAAGGAAATTTACGGCCTCTAGAGGGAGTCTTCTGGCTAGATCTTGCTGAGAGAGAAGTACTTGGTAGAACACTGTCATGAATTTACCAAGCACTACTGCTTGTGCATTGATTTTTGTAAATATTTTTTTTTCTTATGTAAATATCTCTGGATTAGCTTGGTGGTGTTATTTATTGGGTTGTGGTTAATGGTGTACTGTTTATTTTTGTATATACACTTTTTCTTTTTCCGTATTCTGAGTTTTTTCTTAGTAAACACTGTTTGGAGGAGCAGCTTTCTGATTGGGATTACTGTGGAGGAAGACAGCTTTATTTTTGATTTTTGTGTGTATATAGGGTTCATTAATTTGTGTGCATTTTTCTTTTTGTTTGGGACTTTCAGTCAGCACTGTAAATACTGTAAATAGTCATCATTTTTGGGCTACGATTTATAACTGTTTTGGGCGTCCTTTGCGGTATTGGACTGTGTATTGATATGTATTTGCCTCAGGACATTATTTTTGTTTTTCTTTATGTGGACCTGTAAATAAAATTTCACTTTATTTTTGAAAAAACCCAACCCTTTTTTGTCCATGTCTTCCTGTCCTATACCATCATCCTGGTCACGCTCTAGACACCTAGAGTGTAGGCCTGTGTCCCCAGTTCCCACTACACAAGTGTGTCACACTGCCACATCAACTAAAACCAAAGAAATATAAATGCATTTCCTTATTACAATTAAAAACAACAGCCCCCATCAAACACACACGGATTTTAAATTAAAAGGAAAACAGTTCTGACTTGGCAAGAAATATAAGTGCAATCACAATGAGGCATAGTAAAGGTGTACTGCCATAGCTATACTTCCAGAACTACCACGACCAGCTGCCTGCAACAGCAGCTCAATGTTTGTGGGTCTTCATTATTATTTACTAATTTTTTTACGGATAACAAGGATAACCAAAAATATGACAAAGAACTCACATCCACCTAAAAGCGACAGCAACTGTTGGACCTGCACCATTTATCTATTAGAGCATCAACTCTAATCGCCAGACTGCCAGCAGAGCTACAGTGTAAACGTCGGGGTGGGGAATGGAGAAGCAGATGCCCAACAATAACAGAAGAAGGTATAGATATGTTATGTGTCTTTGATTACCTTGGTTGCACTGCACAAGTTTAAAATTATGTGGTTGGACAGCAGCAGGAGGGAAAACAGCAAGAAGAAAGGTTGCAGAATCAACATTATTGTGAATGACAAGTGGTGTACTCCAGACACATTACAATTAAAGCACAGGTATGTCACCGAAATGTTGAGCGGCTTGTGGTGGGCTTACAACCTTACTATATGCCGAGAGAGTTTTTGCATGTGATTGTAACAGTTTGCATGGTGGTTTACAATCCCACCTCAGCAAACACCGTATATTCTGTAATAAGCAAAGTCTCTACTGACTATCCCAGTTTTTTTCATCATAATTTCTGGGGACTTTAACCATGTTTCACTTTTCTGCATCCTCACCAATTTGTACCAGTTTTTGGACTGCACAACAAGAGAAAATAGAACCTTGTAATTGTTATATGCCAATATTAAAGAGGCATATAACTCTGTTGCTTTGCCGCCTTTAGGCTGATTGAACCATATCTGCATATAAACCCATTGTGTAGAGCAGGGGTGGGCAAACTATGGCCCGTTGGTCTTTTTAATCCGGCCCGCCGAAGATTGGTACAAGATTGCCCAAATCAAATCATATTATAATTATGACTGCATTCATTTGACCTTGTCCTGTAATGCCTGGTGTTCCACCAGGTGGCGCAGTGATACAGTGACTTGATTTTGTGGAGCCCGGGTTACTCTCTGTTATTACTCTGCTACTGCTCTGAAACCATCTGCCACACAAAGTGGTTCAAAGAAAAAAAATCGACAGTGAGTGCCGAGTGTTTAATAAGGAATGGACAACTAAATACTTTTTCACTGAAGTCCAGTCAAAGGCTGTATGTCTTATTTGCCAAGAAACCGTTGCAGTTTTAAAGGAATACAACATCAGCCGTCACTTTTCCACCAAGCATGCTAATTACGCTAACAACCACTCAACGCAAGAACGGATGGCTACCGCTCAGAGGTTGGCAGCTAGTTTGTAGGCTCAACAAAACACCTTTATCCGACAAACTGCCATCCAAGAATCAAGCACGAAGGCAAGTTATGTGCTGCCATTCAAGTTAGCAAAGACCAGCAAGCCTTTCTCTGAAGGGGAGTTTCTCAAAGAGTGCATGGTAGAGACAGCAGGTATCTTGTGTCCTGAGAGCAAGAACAAATTTGAAAAAATCAGCTTATCACGCAGGACAGTGACTCACCGTGTTGAGCTAATTGACGAAGACTTAGCTAGCAAGTTAAACAAAAAAGCAGAGTCATTTACATTATATTCCTTGGCACTGGACGAAAGTAATTACATAAAGGACACTGCTCAGCTTTTAATTTTTATCAGAGGGATTAATGACAATTTTGAGATAACGGAGGAGTTTTTGACCATGGAATCCCTAAAGGGGAAAACGCGGGGAGAGGACTTGTATGACAGCGTGTCGGGGGTCATCAATAGGCACTATCTACCTTGGAGTAGGCTCTCCAACGTTACCACAGATAGATCACCAAACCTGACTGGAAAAAACATCGGGTTACTCAAATGAATCCAGGAGAGGGTGAAGGAGGACAACCCTGAGCAGGTGGTAATTTTCTTACACTGCCTAATCCACCAGGAAGCACTTTGTAAATCAGTATTGCAGCTTGACTGCATAGTGAAGCCAGTTGTAAAACTCGTTAACTTCATTCGAGAGAGGGGACTTCAGCATCGTCAGTTTATTAAGTTTCTTGAAGAAATTGACGCTGATCACCAGAACTTGCTTTACCACTCCAATGTCTGCTGGTTAAGTTTGGGGAAATTATGTCGACGAGTGTGGGAGCTTAGACAGGAGATTATCTCATTTTTGGAGCTACTTGTGAAAGCTGAGGATTTTCCTGAGCTGAATGACACAGATTGGCTTTGTGATTTAGCTTTTGCTGTGGACATACTGACACACATGAATGAGCTGAACGTGAACCTACAAGGGAAAGACCAGTTTGTGCATGAAATGTACACAAATGTCAGAGCCTTCAAAATCAAGCTAGCTTTATTCTCAAAGCAAATGTCAAACAACTCATTTGTTCATTTCCCCATACTGGCTACGCTGAAAGAGGCCCCTCGACTTGTGAAAAAATACAGGAAATCACTGGACGACCTGCATGGAGAATTCTGCCATCGGTTCTCTGATTTTGGAAAAATTTACAAGTCACTTTAGCTGGTGTCATGTCCCTTCACACAGGATCCTGAAATGGCACCATAGGAGTTGCAGTTGGAACTGATTGATCTCCAATGTGACACCGTCTTAAAGGAGAAGTTCATCTCTCTTAAACTGGATGAGTTTTATGCTTCATTAAGCACAGCCAAATTTCCAAACATCCAGAAGATGGCACAGAGGAGGCTGGTGTTATTTGGCTCTACGTATGTGTGTGAACAGACTTTTAGTGTGATGAACACCAACAAAGCACCCCACAGATTCCAGTTGAGCGATGAACACCTCTGTTCTGAGAAGTGCCAAAACAAAACTAACACCAGACTTTGATGCACTGGCAAAAAAGGGTGATCAACAACACTCTTCCCACTGAAAGCGAATGTAAATATTAACACTGTAATGCCTTTTTTATGTTTATGTTTGATATGTATGCATCTAGTGCTGGCCCGACCCGTCTGTCAAATTTTAAAAGTCAATGTGGCCCCTGAGCCAAAAGGTTTGCCCACCCCGGGTCTAGAGGTTGTCAGCCACCACCAGGACCATGCAGGTATGGACAAATGAGGATAAGGGGGCTTGGCAGGATGGCATAGAAAACAATGACTGGGATTTGTGAGTCACATGGCCTGGACACTGAGAGGCTGAGCCACTGTATTACATACTACTTCAAGTTTTGTGTTGATATCACAGTCCCCAAAAAGGCAGTACACTGCTTTCCCAACAAAAGCAATGCATCACAAAGCAACTGACAACAATACTGAAAATAAAGAAGAGAGCTTTCAGGTCTGGAGATAAGGGTGAAATCAAACGAGTGCAGTCCGAACTACAAAATACATCTCCATGAGGGGAAAGCCCAATACAGAGACAAACTTTAGCACAAGTTACAAGAAAACAACATATAGGGAGTTTGGAACAGAATGAGGACTATCACTGGCTCCAAGCAGGCTGTTAAACATGCAGAGGAAGGGAACAAGAACTACGCAATTGAATTGAACCAGTTTGTCAGTATAGGGTGGTCCAGATCTAATTATGCAATTTTCATTACGCTATAACTTATTAAGTTTATTACTTAGAGAATTCACAAAAAAATATTTTTGTTGCGATAGATGGCAGCACCTGCCCTGCATTCCAAAATGGCGGGGAGATGGTTGTCAGTCGAACAGCGAATGCGATGTGTTTGCTGTTTCATAATTACATAATTAGATCTGGACCACCCTGTATATACATCATGAAGACCCTTGTGAGGCTCATCCTAAAACAGCTGCAACCCCCTGATTTCAGAACATCTGGATCCTCTGTAGTTTACCTATAAAACACATAGAGGTGTGGAGAACGCTTTCAAGTGCTCCCCAGATCCTATTCCCACTTGGACAAAGCAGGCACCACAGCCTGGATCGTGTTCTTTAATTTTTCTAGTGCTTTTAGCACCATTCTGCCTTATCTACTGGGCAAAAAGTTCAACAGACAGCAATTTGTGAGGCTGAGGGACTGTGTATCAGAAATAGTGATGTGTAATACTGGAGCACCTCAGGGAACTGTACTGTGTCGCTTCCTGTTTACCTTCTACACAACAAGACTTCCACCACAATACCAGGAATTGCCTTCTACAGAAATGTTAAGAAGACTCATTCATCATAGGTTGCATTAATAATGGAGATACGAAGTCAAAGTACAGTAAAGTCATGGAGGACTTTGTCATGTGGTGCTGTAATCCAAATATATGTGATTATTGTGTATTTACAATTTGCAAAACCCCATTTCATTGGGACAAAAAAGAGCAAGAAAGTCAACAAGAAATATGTGCCTTAGTGTAATTTTTGGAACATATAGTCTTTCTCCGAGAATGACATGGTAATAGGCTCTGGCTTAGATCTGCAGAGTAGCAAGGCCAGCACTGAAATGAGATGCCGCCCTTTGGGAATGTTAAGATTTTTTGCTGGGCAAACTGGAAGAGGTGGGGCCTCCTTTGCCTCAGTGCCCTTAAGGGGCAGTTTCTTGAGGCTGAGAGGGGAAAAAGGAGACAAGACAATTAGCGACATTGCACCTCTTGTCCTGGGGTGGTAGTACTTACTTTAGGAGAACCTGGAAGCTGACCCTCTGGCATGCATACATGACATAATATATCACCAAATGATATTTACTGGATATGTGTGGTGTTATTAAAATTTAGGCACCCATGTACTTTAAAGACAGCAGTGTACTATAACTAGTGTACATTTGTTTGATACATCTAGGATCAGTAATAATGTTGCCATGATTTTGTTTTTGTTTTTAAATATTTTTCAATTAATCCTTGGTTTCAAAAAATAGTTGAAACAACACTTTGGGAGTTTTCAAGACCAAGAAATTTAACAGTTACATTTGCTTTCCAATTTGATGTCATTTTAACATTGTTAAAATTAAATCACATTCTCCAACAACAGCTTTTTGTTTTTCTTGTGGGTGTTGCCATTATGAGACAGTTATTTTGCTATGCTGTTGCTAGGCATATGAGACAGGAGTGTGTGACACCTGACCCCATTACTGTGACAGTTTAAAATGTTAGAAATATGCCTTTGCTGGTTTGTTCATGTTTGTGGATACAACCCAAAAACCCTAACGTTGGCGTCCTTAGGTTACAATTGCTTACTGGCTATGATATTGCTTCTGTCATTTCTGACCATGACTTTCGGCTTGAATATTTTGGTTTATATGGCTTTGCTGATCTTGATCTTGCTACACTCCTTGACTATGATTTTTGCATTCACAGTCTAAGCTTGTTTTTCTCAAATGATGACCTTGGGTAGTTAATATGTCTCTTTACTATCTCATAATTCCATTCTGAATTTAAACTACTGCCTTTCAGTGCAGTCAGTACATGTCAAGTCTCTCAGACATTGTGTGTTTTTGGTTAGTGTACATTCTGTCCTTTTTTGATTCGCCAAAATCTGTTGTATGTAAATGATACTGTTTAAAACGTTATTGTTTTTTCATCAGAAAATCCGGTTTCTACGTCTACCTGTATAAGTTAAAATGGCACTTTTACCACTCGCAATAGGGCGGACGTGCTGACTTATCGTGTCGACTGGGCAACACAGTGAATGCGGCGTCTACCTATATATGTATATGTTTTCCGTGGCCTGCTACAGGAAGGTACTCTTTTGACCATTGGCATTGGTTTCGCTCCTTGCTATTTTTATTATACTGAGACAGTGGTTTCCTAAGCCTTTGTTATACTGAATTCCTTTCTCACAGTTTTCCGTTCCTATTCTTACACCGCTGTATGCTACGGCGGGCTTTGGCTAGTTGTTTATAATGTTCCATAGGCCATTGTGCACTATTATCTGGCATTTTGTTAATGATCATGGTCATGATCATGCTTGTAATTTTGTTTTTCATGGAATATCATTTTCAGGAATTTGGAGACCAAGGAATCTCTCTTTTTCAGTGTTTTTTAACATTGTTATAAATTAAATATGTTCTTTTTTTTTTGTATTGGTGCCGCCACTTTGGGACCATTTTTTTGACGGTTGTAATGCCAGGAAAGTCGGAAGTGTGTGATGAATGACAATACTGTGATGGCGAAAGGGTCACTTTTGTACATTTTCTGGTTGTCTGATATTGGATTCATCTAAAAAAAACATACAAGTCTTTCTTTAAGGCAAATTCACATTTGAGCATTGTACATTTTCTAAGTCTTTTTCAGGTTTTTTTGGGCATTTTTCAGACTGTTGGGTGCAACAATGCACTGTATCAGCGTCTGCTCATAACCTCTCCTCTCTTTCAGACTGTTTTTGGGTGTTTCTTGAGTGTTTTTCAGGGAAAATATGATTGACATAGTTTCCATTTTGTAGGTTGTGAGCTGTTGTCATGTTATGAGGTAATTGTTGTGTTTCAAGAATGTTTGCTGTTGCTTTAGTGCTTGTAATCCTGGCAATTACTGCACTGAAGAGCAGGTGTCATCAGCATCGTGATTGTACATCAGGTTCACCTTGTTCTGCAGGAAAGGAAGTTGACAGAACATTTCTAGACTCTCTATGAAGTAGACAGCTTCCTGAAAAATTTCAGGGTTACACACAGATGTTAAAAAGCATGTAAGCATGCTGATATGTGAAAAAAAATGTTAATTGTCTGCTGCTGTGGGTGCAAAATCATCCGGCTATCTAGTAAAAACTAGTGAGGAAGGCATTATTGTGCGCAGTGTTAATTAACTGAACAGAGTCAAATGTACATGATACTCTTACTCATATAATTCTGAATGCGCCTAGGTATAGATTTAATCAGTGCAGTTTATGGCCACAGGGAGCTCATGATTATTGCAACAGCACTGGGTGTAAGGCGTGAAGCAAATGTGCTAGACGGTACACCAATCCTTTTCAGGGTTTAATCACACAGCCAAACAGAAAAGAGTATGCTGCTTGCAATCCAACAAAATAAGCCTTTTATTAAAGTATTTGTTTAGTGTTAATTCAGGTATTTGCTAAAAATATTTTGAAACAATGCGATTTAGTGGTGTTGTGGCTAATTCAGATGAGGGATTAGATTTTGCGGTGATTAAAGGGGACGGATGTTATTTACTACATGAAGGACTAAATGTATTTCCTTAATTGAAAAGTATTACTGATACCTTTGCAATATTCTGTATTAAAATAGGTAATACTACCTAGGTAAGCACAGAAATGCAATCAATACGCAATTACAAAAGAGATCATGCAAACCCCATACAGTTGGCACTTTAACACTTAAATCCCTGAAGCCTACAAAAAAATCTTGTAATCCCAGCCCACCTTAAATTCCTTCACACCTCTCCATCAGCGTCTTTTGTTTTGTAAATGTGTCGATCAGCGCAAGCAGCAAGCAGCCTGCTATCCCATTACAACCACCAACCCCTTGACGGAGCTCAACTCAGGCACTTTCAGATCTAAATACTAGCGTAGCGAATTGCTAGCATACTAAAGTGACTTTAGCTGTAGGTGGAAGTCCCATTTTACTTTATGGTGCCAAGCAAGCAGAGTTGTGTTGTGGTGCAGCAGTCTATTAGCCAGCAAAAGCGCTGTGAAAAAGCTGTCTGTTGTTATGGTCCTGCCTTTGTCCAGTCTAATAGCGGTCATGAGACATTATATCTTTGATTGCCAGCACAACAAATAATTCTGAGCAGGTATCAGCCACAATATCAACTGTGGTCATCACTGCTCGTGTGAAAAGAATGGAGATAAGCGGCTTCAACTCGGAGAGGGGGAGGCAAGTTCGTTGTACCATGTGAATGTCACTAAGGGAATAAAACTGAATAACAGAAAAAGCGCTAATTTTTACAAGTAGCCAAAATTTACATTGGGTGTTATAGACTCAAATCAAATGTATGTTTTTATTATATTATAGTAATAATAATAATAGCAGCTCACTACTCAAAATGTGAAGTGCTGGGTCTCAAACCGGCAACCTTTTGGTTATAAGGCAGCATTTCTTACCTCTGCACCATTCAAGAATGCATATTGGCTTTCTGTCAATTGACATTTGAGCTTGTGTTTGTAACTTATTGACAACAACATGTAAATTGAATAATTTTTTTTTAACTTTGGTTATATTCTTGAATTAGCAAAAAACCCGCGCTTCACAGCGGCGAAGTACTGCCTTAAAATTTTTATTAAGAAGAAAATTAAACCTTTTTAAACTGAGGGAAAATTTACCAATAATTATTTGTTAAGGATCTCTTTGTATACCACATTGTCATTTCGGCCCTCCAGCTTACTCTTGAGCATGCAACGTACACTTGGCCATGTGAAAAGTAATCTTGTTTCAAATCTCACAGCTTGGATTGCTGCTGTCATAATCGGTTTGAGTTTCATGGTTTGTTTTAATTACAACAGTATTTGCAGGACTTGTGTTGAAGTGACATTCGGCATCTGTCAAGCATTGTAAGCATACAACCGGTTTCATCGATAACTTCACATCCAGCTTTTGAGTGTTTAAACATTCATAAACATCAAAGTGTCCACTACTGAAATTGTCACCTGTGAATCTAAGATGTTTAAGAGGCATTGGCGGTTGTCCAAAGGTGTAAAATATTTGGCCATTTTGGTACACTTGGAAGCGACAACCAAACAATTCAGCGGCACCCATCAACTCACATGCAGAACCATAGGTGAAGGGCTTAAGCATTTCACTCTTCTAGTGCTCCTGTGTAGTATAATTATCTCCTGTAACGTCATCAGTCCACACCTTGAACCTGGATGGGGGACCCAACGCCGCCTCACACGGTGACCGAGCTGCAAGCTATGGACATATATATGTACGCAAGTAGGATTCAGTTAGCGTTGGGAACCCGCGTGCCAGATTTCTTTAAGATGGGCCCATAAGTAACAAAGACCGTTGGAAAGTTTAATATGGCAGCCGACAGTGGCGTCATACCACTGAAATAAGTACATACATCAGTTTTGGTTAGCGCAGGGAAGCAGCCTACCAAATTTCGTGAAGATGGGGTCAGCCTTCTACCTACAAGGGAAATTGGAGAGTTAGTGAAGTTGGAAAGTTCAATATGGCGGCCGACAATGGCGTCATACCACCGAAATAAGTACGTACATCGGTTTCGGTTAGCGTAGGGAAGCTGCCTTCCAAATTTCCTGAAGATGGGGCCATAAATAAGAAAGTTCAAAATGGCGGACGTTTTCAACCGTTTTGACCGTTACGCGTAGAATTTCGAAACGAAACCTGCTTAACTTTTGCAAGTAAGCTGCAAGGAATGAGTCTGCCAAATTTCAGCCTTCTACCTACACGGGAAGTTAGAGAATTAGTGATGAGTGAGTGAGTGAGTGAGGGCTTTGCCTTTTATTAATATAGATAAAAGCGCACGTGTTTATTTGATATTTTGACTAAAATCTGCACACATTATACACCTCACATCATTATTAGTATAACAAGGAAAAAGTTTCTGCTTTAGTTATGTGTTCAGCATTTCTTGCCTCGCATTTCCTTTCATCCCACACTTACACAGATCTTTGCAGACACGGAACACACATGAAATGCATGTATTCCAAATAATGATATACTGTATTATTTACCCAATACAAAATTAAGTTGCCAGTCCTAACACAGAGGTGTCTGCCTAACATGAGGAGAACAAGCAAGATCAAACAAGAAGGAAGGACCCGTGACGTGAATCCTTACCCTTACAGTGAGGCAGCAGTGCTACCATTGTGCCACCGTGTCACCTAAATCTCTAGTAAGGTATTATAATTAATTTCAACTTTTGTGTTTTTGTTACGTCTATTTTCTTTTTGTAATATTATTTGTTATTAATGCCTGTTTTATGTCTCTAAAAGAAAAATAAATAAACTAGGTGTGCAAGGCATTCATAGGGGTAAGATGGGTGTAGGACAGTACACAAAATAAGGGATTTCTTGAGGATGGTCAGGAAACAACTTAGAAGTGGAAGGATTGTGTTAAATGAATAATAATGTGTACACAAAAATTATACACTTTAGCAAACCCAGGTACTCTCAAAACCTAGGGTTAGAGGCAGGATAAAAGAGGAAAAGAGACTAATTCTATTCGCTCCATTTTTATTACTTTGTAGTCGAATGGTACTTTTTTAAAGAAAGACTGTTGAAGAGCGAGAATAACACAAATCCAGGAGCAAGAAAGAAATAATGAATCAAGTAAAAAAAAACACTGAATTAGTCTCCAACAATGTTTCATAAGTAGTACAATAAAATTTCCAATTATACTGTCTACTTAAGTATTCTATGAACTAAAAGGTATTACATTACATTATTATGAATGGAAACACAACAGTTTGATATCATGTGTCTTTTTTAGCAGTTATCTTCTAAGGACAGGAGGAGGTGTAATAAGTTGTTGTGAGAGATTCCATGAGAAGTGTTTCAAAGGCCAAGCTAAATAAAAGCCTTCCTCAAATGTGTTGCTGAGATCTCTGTAGAGTGCCACCAAACAGAAAGCAGGGACATAAGGACATATCTTCATCAACAAACAGGCTGTCCAAGGCGGGTTTTCTTTACACTTTTCTAGACTGATGAAGATGCAAGGATATCTGGCTGGGGTTGTCTAAGGGCTGAACAATCCTTCTCTTCTTTTCCTCTATTTTCCTCATTCTGTCTTTCACAAAACTGCATTACTAGGACAGCGTTAAGACTCAAAACTGACCTACTATCTGAAGACTAAAGTGCCAGACTTTTTGTACAAAACTTATTATTGAACTGTGCCGCCATATTCTTGCTAAAAGACAATTTTTACAGTAACAGAGGCAGTGTAACTTAGTTGTTACCATCATAATTTTAAATAAATGTCTCATCCATTTTTTTATGAATTTTCAAACACAATAAATCTAAATTTAGGTTTACAGGGTTCAAAACCACAGGGTGCAAGGCAGGAAATGGTTCTGGATAAGGTGCCAGAAAATTGCTGACAAAATCATCCACATATTTACATTGTTGGCCTATATAACTTACTACTAATGCACCATCAGGAGTCTTGTGTACAGTTTTGATCTCCATATTACAAAAAAGATATAGCAGCGCCACAAGAATTTCTAACATGGACTGAGAGGTTTGAGCTTTGAGGAAACCTGGGGGGTATTTTTCAGACGTGGATTACTCATTTAGCCGGATGTAATTGTTGACGATTTGGCATGATCCTGGATCTGTCGGTTTTTCGAAACTCTTGCTGAATGCTAATAGAACAATTCCAGCATTACAGCACGTGTTTTTAGGAAAATTAAACAAATCCAATTTTTAAACCTTAAGCAAATTTACATTAAAAAGATAGATGATAAAGGAAGTATGGTTCAGTGGTGTATTAGTTCATGCTGTTGCCTCGTAGCTCCAGGAGATGGGGTTCAAATCACAGCTTCAGTCAGTATTTGTGCATAGTTTTCATGTACTTTACTGTCTAGGTTGACTTTTTTTTTGCTACTCATTTTTTCCTCTAAACGTTATGTGAATTTTAGTGAAAAGAACAACTGCACCAATTGTATTCACTACAATCTCCAAAATAACACTGAATTGAGATTTGAATGCACCTAAAGTCCTACTCTTCACCACACTTCTTGGTAAATTATTCTATGTGCTGATGATTCTTAATGTGAAGAAACACTTTCCTATGTTGTTTGGATATTTACCCTTAACAACTTCTACCTTTCACTCTGCGTTGTTGTTGAATAATGTATTTTAAAGTAACAGCAATGTATTTTAAAGTAACAGCTCTTGCTGAATTTCATAGCAGCACATCCAAATCCTCAAACCTGCTCGGAGAAGGTTTGTTCTATGTAAACAAGGATTAGCTCACACACTTAATCAGTTTCTGTGCATGGAATTCACTCAGTCATGGTTTCACCGTTCAAGAATGAGCAACCAATTGATATCGGTGCACAAATTATAAGAAGAGAATTTCATATAGAGAGGGTTTTGCACGATCAGCAAGATCCTTTACTGCTCCCGGAGGAAATTCTTTTCGAAAGATACTGCTTAAGCCGAGGGGGAATATTGTACCTCAAAGATTTATTAGCACCTTATATTTGAAGTCAAACTAGGCGAAGTCAGGCTCTCACAACCACACAGACAGTATGCATTGCTTTGAGGTTTTTTGCAAGTGGCACTTTTTTATATACTGTAGGCGATGCGGAAAATCTATCTAAAAGTGCAGTTTGCCAGGCAATTCGTAAGGTCTGTTTGACTCTGAAATATTTCCTTCGGGTTTTCATAGTGTTTCCTGGACACCTGCGTGTGCAGACAATAAAAGAGGCGTTTCCTGCCATTGCAGGTACACAGGCAAAAACACCCAAAGTTCCATAAAGAATCTCACAATCAACCTAACATTCTCATTACCCAGGATTTCCAAATGTGATTGGGGCACATGGGACTGATCAGAGTAGAGTTTGATCAAACATTATTTGGAAAATGTACCTCTCCTCCTGATGAATAATCAGACACAGTGTCTTCATCAAATATTTGACCTTTGTCAATATCTCGTTGGTTAGACACAAGTTCTAGGGATATGACATTCCCTGCAACTGACCCAACAAAAAAAAAGAAGGCTATATGGAACATACCTATGGCACACATTGAGGACAAATATATGCAATGACCATCCTTTACCTGAAATGAAGTGACTGCTTCATCCTGCCACTGGTTCTGAGGAAGAGCTTCCCCCTGGAATGCCCTCAGAAACAGGGCGATGGGCATTTTGCTGGAGAGCCAGCCCTTCTGCAGGAGTTAGGTCTGGTCCGTGTGGACCTCCACCTGTTTTTTGCTTGTCTGCCTTCTTATTAGCTTTAAAATTAATGTGTTTTATATTATATATGATTCTTTATGTCAACAATTCTTTAAATAGTTATATACCAATATTTACCAGTTTGAAGTATATTCTTGTACTTCACTTTAACCTTTTCCCATGTTCTCCTTGTGCTCACGTTTGATCTGGAATTATGACATATTAAATAATATCTGACACATATGAAATGAAACCCTGCATTCAGTAAGTACAATGCACACTACTTAGCGTTTAATTTGTCAGCCACTTTTTGCCAGACGTCTTTTCTGGTTTATGCTGCTTTTGCAGTGTTACCACTTGTGCATATTAAATCTTGAAATGCTTCATATCCTTTGAATAAAAGGTCCTATTCCGCTTGTCTGAAAAAAAAATGCGCCCGTTCTTTTGTCATTTTGTTGCAACCTATGAAAGACTCGCTGATCATGTTTTCTAGGCTCAATATATATGGACTTTTCAATCAGCGCGGGCGTGTGCATTCATCTCGGATGATTAGATCCAGCTAGACTAATCTATTACACAGCTGCGCTTGAAAAACCGATTTATTCCGGATGAGTTTCACCGGCATTAACTCATCCAAGATGAGGTATCTGATTTCGGATGATTTAAGCGATGTACGGAAAATACCCCCAGAAGGGATTTGAATCTCTCCAGATTATGTAAACGAAAATTAAGAGGTGACATGATCAAAGTGTTTAAAATTAAGAAGGGATTTAACATAGTGGGTCCCTGCTGTTACTTTAAAATACATTATTCAACAAGAACGCAGAGTGAAAGGTAGAAATTGTTAAGGGTAAATATCCAAACAACATAGGAAAGTGTTTCTTCACATTAAGAATCATCAGCACATAGAATAATTTACCAAGATGTGTGGTAAAGAGTAGGACTTTAGGTGCATTCAAATCCCAATTCAGTGTTATTTTGGAGATTGTAGTGAATACAATTGGTGCAGTTGTTCTTTTCACTAAAATTCACATAACGTTTAGAGGAAAAAATGAGTAGCAAAAAAAAAAGTCAACATAGACAGTAAAGAACATGAAAACTATGCACAAATACTGACTGAAGCTGTGATTTGAACCCCATCTCCTGGAGCTACGAGGCAACAGCATGAACTAATACACCACTGAACCATACTTCCTTTATCATCTATCTTTTTAATGGAAATTTGCTTAAGGTTTAAAAATTGGATTTGTTTAATTTTCCTAAAAACACGTGCTGTAATGCTGGAATTGTTCTAGTAGGTCTTCTGCAGATTTATTCTATTAAAGTGATCTTATTTTATAGTACAGTGATCAAAGCTACATACTGTATTAAAGATAAGGTGCTGCAAAATTACTAGACAGTGTCACATACAGGTGCATGGTGTGTTGTTTAGGGGGTCTGATTTTATGGGTACACAAGTGGAGGACTTGGGTGTTGCATGGCAATTTATCACTCATGCTTTTTGGCATTCACACCAAAAGGCAACAACCAACCTGACTAGAAGCCCTGCCTCCAGCCCAGCCTTTTCTGATTAATTCCCAGAAAGCCGATTCACTCTACAATAAGGAGATAGACATACTGATATCCAAGAACCTTGAATGTCTTCATTTTTACCAAAAAACGCATCATTAAACCAGGTAATCAGGGTTTTCTTTTAGGTGAGTTTTTTCTTGTGTTCTTATAGAGTCAAGGCTGGGGGGGCTATCAAAAGACAGGGCCCGTTAAAGTCCATTGCGGCACTCCTTGTGTGATTTTGGGCTATACTAAAATAAATTGTATTGTATTGTAACCTGTGGCACCTCAACATTTTCCAACATATCTGTGACTTTTATTTGACTATAGCTTAAGCATAAGATTTTTAGCCACTTCTGTTCATCCTCCTATTTTGTATCAAGATACCTCTACTATGACTTCTAGTTCTTTTTTCTCATTCTGAACTAACTATCAAAGTGCATTTCTCTGTAATATTTAATTTAATTTTTATACATGTATATAATACGCTACTGTGGCTGTTCATTTGTCTGTCCACGATTTTAAATCACCTGTAGCTCGCAAACCGTTTGACCTATTGACCTGAAATTTGGTACACATATACTATGTGACACCTACTGTCCACTTTTGGGGTGATGATTGACCTCCAAAGTTATTCTTCTTTTTATTTTTTTTTATTTTATTGTAGAATCAACTCTCAGCAGCTGCCAGCAGGGTGGCCTTTCTCATCCCTACCACCTTCATTGTCACTTCCCCTACCTCTTCATATCTTAAATCATTCTTGAGGCAGATTGAAGACTTAAGTGTAAAATGAAGGAAAACGTACTAAGTAATTGCAACACAAACACTGACTTAATCAGTTTTAACATGAAAAGATACCGACGAAAGAAGAGAAGAAGTGTGCTGCTAGGGTGGAGAAAAGAAGAGCTGTTCAGGAATCCTCAAGCGCATCAACTTCTGAGCAAACGAATACTAAATGTACAGAGAAAAGAGTATAAAACTATGAATCCTCAAGTCAAATGTATTTACTGCACATTATCGTGCAATATGTCATTACTGGTGATTACAAATGTAAGAAATTACAAAAAATGTTTATGAACAGAAAAAATGTAAAATAAAAAACAATAATTACCTTGACATACATAATAAGCCTACATAAGTATAATTACAGTGGCTATTGTGCTTATAATATTTTATGACAGCTGTGCAATTGTTACATAATATACAGGGAATGGCATGCAAAGACCTTTGTTGTAATGGAATGGGTTATTACGGTAGTCATCCACAGATTATTCCTGAAGAGGCCAAATGTAAACAAAGTGGGTGCATTTTTAGAAAGATACACAAGGGAAGTATGAAACCAGGCTAAAATACAGTTTGGATGTAAGCTTTAAAAAAAGTATCTGCATTATTATCAGAGCAGCAGACAGACGAAGGCAAAACATCACTGCAGCTATAGCTCTAATTTAGTCAAGAGAAAGCAGCAAAAACATGTATCATATACAGACAAAAGTTTTGTTTTTTTAAGGCAGCATGAGAACTATGTTTCTCATTAATAAAGGAGGAGATTAATAATAAGGTACTCTTTTACATTCTTTCATTTGCTCCCATCCCGTCGTACAAAAAGAAGACCATCTCCTGCTATTCTGGCGAGAATCCCACATTCCCCATTAGGAGGACACAGAAAGTGCAACTGGCTTAATGAATCTGTCAACTATTTAACTCATACAGATAAACTATTATTCTCATTAATTGAAGAAACTGAAATATTTCTCAGCATCATTAAGAAGAACTGAACTGTTGTTCAATTCATAGAAAGGAACTGGGGAAGGTGTTTGCATATGTCATATTAGTGGTGGTACTGCCCAGCATTGGGTCACCAACTAAAGTTCAAAACAAAACATAGCCTATGATGCTCCCAAGATAGTAATGTTAAATGGTTGTTTTCTAATATTTCTGATCCTAACTTGTATCGGAAAATAAATTTGCTATTATAGTCTTAAATGTGTACCTGAACTGAACAGCTGCAAAGAAACATGTTATAAAGACCCATTAAATGTGTACAAAATGGTGGTATTTTAGCAAGAGGAAGAAAACTGGTTTGTGATGGTGCGGGTCAGCCCCACACTATTGGGTCCTTTACAGGTGTCATTTACAGCTGGAGTCAAAACCAGGAAGTCATAATTAGCCGGCTAGCAAATCCCAGAATCAAAGGAAATCAAACTGAATACATTTATGTTGCAGTTTCTAATGATGAAACCATTGAAAACATCATATTTGCAACACCCACCTCAAAACTCTTTTAAAATGGAGGTGATGTTGAGAAAAAAAATGCTTTGATGGCACAAAAACAAAGGAAGAACTTAATATCTGTGAGAAAAATACTTTTTATACAAAATGTGCTAAGATGGGATGAACTAGCAGGGGTTCATACAAATAACAGATGGCAACAAAAATGTATGTTTAGGGGGCAGACAATGCCACTGCATTAATTACATTAATCAAGGGAAAATTTGATTTCCCTGATTTCATCAATACAGCTCTGAAACAGATTGATGTTGAAATGGGACTGAAACCTGTACATGATTTGTCTCAAGGTATCACACGCCCTGGGACACATGAACTTTAAAGGCCTGAAGCAAGATATGGAATCCATTGGTAATTTCCAGAGGCTTCATGCATAACACCATGCATAGAATTCACACTAAAACATGGCGTAAGGGCAAAAGCGGAAATGTGCGTATGCACAAAAAAATCCAGATGCATAAATCTGTGCATTCGCCATCTTCCACATTCTTCCGCTCCATAAATCCCGGTCAGTGTGAAAAGTAATGCACGTGCATGCGCTAGTCGCCACTCCCAAACTCCTCCCAGAATTGCACCCCTTTGAATATGCAAATCAATATAAATAGCCATTAAGCTCAGCGTTCTGTGAAAAAGCAATGGCAAAAACACGGGGGAAAATAGAACAATTTCAGCGAATACTAAGTGGAGGCAAGGAAAAATGTACTATTTTTTGGTTTAAACAGTGGTATAAATAACAAAAGGAAGTTGATCGAGTGACATAGAGTGTTGGAGAAACTCGAAAGCTCAGGTCCACAAAGTTGCACAGTGCCCAAAATACAAAAGAAGTTGTCAGATATCAAAGTCACTGTGAAAAGGCGAGTCATAGCCCACCGTCTGAATGTCATATGAAAGCTTATTAAAGTACCAAGAAAAGAAAAAAAATAGGGACACAGTGAGATAAAAGCTCAAAATGTCAACTTTAATCTTGAAATTTCTACTTTAATCACGTAGTTTATTTTGTCATTAAAGTAGAACATCATAAACATCTTTAAATCGTTTAATTTACTAGTTTCTCAAATGCCATCATATATAGTAACATGTTAAATGCTTTGTTTTGTATGTGTTCTTCTATCTGCTCTATGTGTGTGAATTGCTACGTGCTTCTTAAACAATTGGACACAGAATCCATTACATTCCTGATATTACAGCTCTCTGAATAATTAAAATGCTGAGATGTATACTTGATATCATTTTCATGATGATAGGAATTAAAGCATGTTATTAAACATGGGAACATGGTGGCATAGTGATTGTGACGAGCTAGCGCCCAGTCCACGGACTGCCTTATGCAAGATGCTTGCTGCTCTATGCGCAACCTTCAATTAAATAATTTATTGCAGCAGTACTGTCTCTTTCAAACGTACTAACCCCAAATTCTTGTCCTTCCTTTTCTTTCTTCAAGTAACCAATCGCCACAAAATCAGCTCTGTAATAGATGTTAAGCTATCTGTAAGCTTAGAACGCTGATTCTTCAAAACTTTTAAGGAACATTGAAATATTTTACATGTTTAATTATTCTATCCATCTATCTTTCCAGTGTTGCACCAGCCCCAGCAAGAATACAGCACGAGGCACAAATAATCCCTGAATGAGGCACCAGATCATCTCTAGCGCTGTGCCACCCTTTCCTCACGTTTAATTATTAACAATATAGATTATTTAAATGATGTTAACATTTTATCTGTATAATGTAATGAACATATTTTGCTGCATTTCATTTTAAAAATGATATTGTCATCATATGTAAATACGTGCTTTTTAAAGTGGCTCAGGTTGTGCAATATTATAACTGTATCATAAGTTTACAGTGAGGTCATTGTACTAATAAGTACAAACAGTTCTACAAGGACCACTTGATGGACTGATTGAGTGCGTTTATAGTTCTGTTTCTGAACCGCGATGTCCCTACAGGAAAGGCTCTGAAGTGTTTGCCGTTTGAGAACATTTCAATAGTCAGCATGGCTGAGGCAGCATGTGCTTGATGCTGTATACCGATAATTCTCATTCCGATCAGATTGCACACTCAGATACAGTGGGATAAATAGTCTGAGTGGTGCATTAAGAGTAACAATGCTAAAGCAGCTATGGTATTTGGAATAGTTTGGCCATTCTGTGGACCATTATATTGTTACAGGTTAATTACAATCAGATGCCTTGAACTAATAAACAATATGCGGTTAATTTCAGTGTATATGATAAAGCCGTGTCAGGGATGTGGATCTAAAAAAGAAAGGGAAACCACACTGGAACAAAAGCACTGCTTTGACGCTGGGTGGCTGCAGTTTGCAAAACCGAGTGGAGAACTTGCGTACGGCATGCATTTAGCTAGTGTGAAAATATGCGTGGCTTTACGCCAAATTTAAGTTTTATAAAGTTTTATTTTGAGCGTGGAAACAGGAGTATGTAACATTTTTGTGCGTATTCACCATTTTTACATGAGCCCCCAGGCTCCTGACACATTCCCTTTTTTTGTGGCTATTTCTGAACTGTTTGGTACAATAATGCATCACGTTTTTGCTAATCTCTTCTGGAACTGTGGTACTTATTATGAACTTTTAATGTAATTTAATTTGTTTTAATAATTGGCATTGACAGGAAATAATTGTAACTTTGAGAGAACTTTCAATCAATATTATTATTTTATCTGCTTTTTATGGACAATTGTCACTGCCTTGACCAATGTATCTGCTGTTTAGATGTGTTGGGACACTGTAGAAGGCAGTGAGTGTTCCCCATGCCTGACATGTTCAGCTATAAGATAATATGCTTTGTTGATATGGTTGTCTGCATGGAGGTGCAACAGGTAAGATCTGCTATGAGCTACGCATGGCTGACTGTTTCAGAAACTGGTTTAGGTTGGGTCTGAGAGAGCTTTTTTCAGTTACTTGTGGTACAAGGTGAGTGTTCCAACACACCCTCATTTTTCTGTCTTATTCCTTCACTGCTCAGATTGGCTTCTTCATTATCTCTAATCTGTCAGTTGCTTCTTGGAACAGCCACTACCTTGGGCTGAACATCACATGAGCAGGTGATATCAATTGCTTGTAAAGAGAAATGATTTTGTGTTCTCATAGGAATCCAAACTGTTGACCAAAGACTTGCCCAAAATTTGTAATAAACGCTACTTCATAGCATTTTGCACATCATCTCATTCTAGGAAATGTGTAATGTTTATTTTCCTATGGCACATCTTGCAGATGAAAATATTTGGCACAGTTTCAGTTGAATCTTACAGGTTCTGATTTGTGCTTTTGCGGAGTGGTGACAGAAAAGTAGAGCTGTATAGTATTTATTCTGCAACCCTGTATCAATTATCTTTTTTAATTAATCAAAACCTTAAATTTGTAAAGATATTTTATTACTTTGGTTATGGATGCAAACACTTTTGTGATTCACTTGCTAAAAGAGATACTAGCTTCCCTTTGCCAACACATAGCATGCTTGAAACATTTGTTTCTGTGTATTAGTTTCTCATTTAGCTTATTTTTGGGAAGTGAAAGTATTGCTAAGTCGCATTGCTAAGCTACTTCAGCATCATTTAAAAAGAAAATGCCTTTAACATAAAATATCTTGGCCTCAGCAGAGTGTAGTAGGCCTCAGCATGGCAGAAGGGAGTGAATATGAAACTTATCTTTGCAACTTTGCCTTCAAATATAACCTTTCTTTCATAACAATATACATCTATTATACCGGTTTTCCAGTTTGCACTGCTTTTGGAAAAACCACCATGATGTGAATGGGATTGATTAAACTATCTGCTTTTTAATGTGTTGCGAAAAGGTGACAAAAACATAGAACAAAAATGATGCAAGGCCTCGAAAAAGAAATACAAACAAGACCAGGACTTTCATTGGCCTACCTAGATATAGGACCCTCCCCAGGCAGCCTGACCCCAAACACTTAAGATTTAAGTGTGCACAGCCTAAAAATGGGGAACCAGTCTGTCATGTACAAAATTATTTTATAAATGTCCTGGATACACAAAATTCCCTTCAAGGGAGAGGGTAAAATTAATGATATTAGAAATAACATAGTATATCCCTCAAACACTAAGGATCCTCCTAAACCCCAGCATTCTGTTATAAACAAATTAAACTCTTTCACTAGGATAGATTTACCTGATTTACAAAAAATAATATCTCAATTAAAATCCTCCACCTGCGTCCTTGACCCAATACCAACAAGGCTTTTCAAAGAAGTATCGGGCGTGCTAATTGACAATATTCTTGACATAGTAAATTCATCATTAGATATGGGGGTCTTCCCAGACTGTCTTAAGACTGCTGTAGTTAAACCCCTTCTTAAGAAACATAATCTTGACCCCTCGGCTCTTGAAAATTTTAGACCCATCTCTAACCTGCCTTTCTTAAGCAAAGTTCTGGAGAAAGCAGTCATTATGCAGTTAAATGACCACCTAAATAAACATGCTATTCTTGATAAATTTCAGTCGGGTTTTAGAATAAATCACAGCACAGAAACTGCACTCATTAAAGTAGTAAATGATTTGCGAGTGAACGCAGACAGAGGCCATATATCTGTTCTCATCCTCTTAGATCTGAGTGCTGCATTTGACACCATTGATCATAATATTCTTAGAAATCACCTTAGTCAATGGGTGGGCCTCTCTGACAGTGTCTTAAATTGGTTTGAATCCTACCTGACAGGGAGAAAATTTTTTGTTAGTTGTGGTAATTACAACTCAAAGACACATGATATCCGATTTGGTGTTCCACAAGGCTCTATCCTGGGTCCGCTGTTATTCTCAATCTACATGCTTCCGTTAGGTCAGATTATCTCAGGGCACAACGTGAGCTACCACAGCTATGCTGATGACACACAGCTGTATTTATCAGTAGCACCTGATGACCCCGATTCTATTGACTCACTAACACAATGTCTGACTTGTATCTCAGAATGGATGAATAGTAACTTTCTCAAGTTAAATAAAGAGAAAACTGAAATCTTAGTGATTGGCAATAATGGATACAATGAGGCTATTAGAAATAAACTGGATACATTAGGATTAAAAGTCAAGACGGAGGTAAAAAGCTTAGGGGTAATTGTTGACTGTAATCTGAATTTTAAATCGCATATTAATCAGATCACTAGGACAGCATTTTTTCACTTAAGAAACATAAGTAAAGTTAGACCTCTTATATCACTGAAAGATGCTGAGAAATTAGTTCACGCGTTTGTTTTCAGTCGACTAGATTACTGTAACGCACTCCTCTCAGGACTACCCAAGAAAGACATAAATCGTTTGCAACTAGTGCAGAATGCAGCTGCTAGAATCCTAACTAGGAAAAGAAAATCTGAACACATTTCTCCAGTTCTTATGTCACTACACTGGTTACCTGTGTCTTTCAGGATTGACTTTAAAATTCTGCTTATGGTTTATAAAGCCTTAAATAATCTCGCCCCTTCTTATATATCGGAGTGTCTGACACCTTATATTCCAAATCGTAACCTCAGATCCTCAAATGAGTGTCTCCTTAGAATTCCAAGAACAAAACTTAAAAGAAGTGGTGAGGCGGCCTTCTGCTGCTATGCACCTAAAATCTGGAATAGCCTGCCAATAGGAATTCGCCAGGCTGATACAGTAGAGCAGTTTAAAACACTGCTGAAAACATATTACTTTAACATGGCCTTTGTATAACTTCAATTTAACTTAATTTAACTTAATCCTGATACTCTATATGTTCAATTTCCTCATAATAACTATTCAGGGTAGCTCTACAATCCGTACTGACCCCTACTCTATTTTCTGTTTCTTTTTCCGGTTTCTTTGTGGTGGTGGCCTGCGCCACCTCCACCTACTCAAAGCTTCATGATGCTCCAACAATGATGGATGGACTAAAAGGCAGAATTCTACGTGACCATCATCATCAAGCCTTTCCGTGAGAACCCTAAATCCAAAGAGGACTGTTTCATTTATGTTAGGTAGAATGCCCAGAGGGGACTGGGCGGTCTCATGGTCTGGAATCCCTACAGATTTTATTTTTTTTTCTCCAGCCGTCTGGAGTTTTTATTTTGTTTTTTCTGTCCCCCCTGGCCATTGGACCTTACTCTTATTCGATGTTAATTAATGCTGATTTATTTTGTTTTCATATTGTGTTTTTTATTTTTCTATTCTTTATTATGTAAAGCACTTTGAGCTACTGTTTGTATGAATATGTGCTATATAAATAAATGTTGTTGTTGTTGTTGTAAACTATCAAATCTCAGTGCGATGAATTAAGAACATTAACAAGATCTGAATTCGGTTCTTTGCTTACAGAAAATGGATTTGGAGATGAAACAGATGTGGGCTTGATATTATGTTTCTAGAATGAATGTTAGGACTGTGGAAATGTGATGCATTAGCATCCATTGCAGCTCCCATATTAATACAATTTCTGAGTTTTAATTTTTTCTGATAAGAGAAGTTAATTCTTTTTAGTCAAAATGCCCCTCCCGAGGCTACTTGTAAAGGATCCTCAGTGAACTCTCCAATTGCTTGAGCTTAAAAGGCTCTGGATTTCTGTGAACTCTGGAAACTCATTGGGTCCCTATTGAATGCCTGTGGTATAGCAGGTCCATGGCTCAGCTAAAAAGCCAGTTTTTAAATAAAGAATCGCCGCCCTTGCGGCTTATAGAGGGGGTGTGGGTAGTGTGGCTGGAGCGGCTCTTGGATGTTACGTGATGTGGGCATTTCCTCGCTTAAGTGCTCAGGTGGGGAATTGTCCGTATCCGTAATTGATGCCGAGAGCTGCTAATTGCCACACCTGTGCCACGTCCCCATAATAAATAGGAGAAGTGTGAGTGCGGAGGGGGAGAAGGATGATCAAAAGAACGCAGGTTAGAGGAGGTGAAATAAGAAGACGCTGGGAGCGATCAGAGAAGGCAGCTGGGAAGTGAACCCTAGCAGGGTGTTTGGCCAACACCTGGGGAACAGCATGAAGTGGTCGCTCCTACTCAGCACTTTGGAGGAGCAGGAGTATCCAGAAGGTGGTTGGCTTGCTGTATAAAGTAGTGGGAGTCAGGAGGTTTGGGAGGTGGAAGCCCCAGCATGAGCTCCGTCGTCGCTGGAGAACCCAAGTCAGTCTGGAGAGCCCTACGGACCGCAAGTCTACAGACTAGAATGAGAAGGTCAGCTGCAGGTAGGGCGACTCCCCTGTTGAATGGCCCAGATGGGAAAAGCAGGGAAGCTGCCAGTAGAAGAAGGCACCAGGTTTTGTTTTTAAAAGACTGCTTTCAGCCATTGTTTTAACCTCGTTTTTTTAAGGATTTATTTATTGGATTTTAACCTCCACTGTTTTACCCTGTTTTTAATGGATTATATATTTATTGACTTTTACAAACACTGCACTGTTTTGGACACTGATCTGGTTTTGTCATTTTTAATAAAAGCACTCTTGTACCTTTTTGCACCATCCCCTTGCTTCGTTGGTGTCCTCACTGTCCAGCTCATCCGGTTGCATTACCGAAGGTGTCGGGTTTGAGAGGCTCCTTAAAGGGAAGTGGGAGCCATGGAGAAGAACCCACATCGTCACACCCACTTCCTGATTTCTTTTTGGGCAGAATTAACATTTACATTTATGCAGAAGATGAACTGTGCTGCTTATTTCACAGAATTAAACCCTTTACTTAATCTGGCCATGATCATTCACTTTTAAATGCAAAGAACCACCAGTCGTACCACCCAATAGCTCCAGTGAATGCTAATGTAATACTGCTAGTGAAGCATCTTGGGTATTGTCTATAGCTGGCCTTTCACAAATCTATTCATCGTAACCAGGCAGGAGATAATATGCAGCATCAGCTACACATTAAAGCCCCCATCTTGTCAAACCCTGCAGCCCTTTTGCCTCTTTACCTGGAGAAAGCCTTTTAACTGTAAGATTTTGAGTTTTAGCAGCTATTGGTTTTCAGTGAGGGCTATATTAACATGATCAAGAAACTGTAGTCCTCTCTTGTGGTAGTACTTCTCACCAATTCAACTATTTCACAACCTTTTCTGATTCATAAATGCACCAGAGCACACTGTCTTATATCCTCTTTAATTTTAAATATCACACTTGAGCCCCTTGCCATTACTCCTGACATGCCATCAATCTTGACTTGACAACTCCTGTTGCTGCTTATGAGCCCCAATATTACATTTCTCTGTAAGAGATTGACTCTGATCTTTCACATATGTTTTGTTTAATGGTTGTTTGAAACTCTACATGGCTACAAAATTAACTGATCTTAATCTACTCACTTTCCTTTAATCTCCTTTTAATGTGTTTTCAGTTTGTTTTACCTTCACCCTTACCAATGGCATTAAATACCTAAACATTGACATCTCTCATTTTTGCAGAACATTGTAGCATCCAATTGTTTTTGTGTCTTTTAGAATGAGCAAGTACCACATGGGATTATCGGGTACCTAACCAAGGAACAAATGTGGGCCCTTGCCAGGAAGGGATGTCAAAACAATGGAAGGACCTGGGGAGTTAGCCTTTTCAAAGTATACGCTTCCCCGACACGATACAGGGCAGCTTTCTTGTGTCACTGCTCTCATTTTCCAGGGTGTCATGGGTGCCACCAGGGGAGCTGCAGGGATGGACTTTCCCTTCTTTATGACGCTTCTGCCTGACCCGAAAGTACCCCTTCTGGGCCTTGCCCAAACACCGGAAAGGAAGGATTTATTGTCCCTAAATGTACTTTGCTGTGGAACAGTTCTAGAGAGGCTGTAAAAATGTAAAAAACATTGTATTTGAACCCATGACCATGTTCATGTCAGTTGTGTCCAAGGTTTGGGGTTCAGTGACACCTCATTGTCCTCAAGTGTTAATAAGTCTCTTGGATCCACTGTCATTTTATTCCAGGTTAGCCATTATTAAAAATGAAGATTGGTGATTAATTTCAATTTAAAAAAATTATCACACAAAAACAAATTCTTTACAATGGTAGTTGGTCACTACACCATGAATGTTTAGTCTTCCCTAGATTGAATAACAAAATTTGAGAAATTAAGTGATGCTACCCAGACCATATTTTGTAATTACAACACTATACTTTTCTGACACAAAAGCTTCAGTTTCATCAGCACCAATAAGCTGTTGACTATCTTACTTACAAAATTTTCTCTAAGGATGCCACAAACACCATTAACCTTTCCACCTCCTCTAGAAATAGATGAAAAAGAGGAGGAGGATGATGAGGAAGTGGTATATGGATAAAGAGAGCTGAAGAGTAAGGTTTGCACATTTTTGACAATCTACAATATTGCCTACAATATAAGAGAGCTTTAAAGACAGGAGTTATTTGTTTGATGACTTTGTTTATTCACATGCTAACTCTGAAGGCTCTGACAAACCTTATATTACTGTGTTGATTCATTGCAAAGCTTGAGCGAGATTGCTAAATGCAAAACATATGAAGCATTTATGGCATGCTGTTGCCTTAAACGTATCATTACTATTTGAAGGCGACAGAATACCATGACAAGTGTATAAAAATGCAGTAGCAGCACTAGAAAAGGCAATTGAGGCATGTGAAAGGTAACAGAAGCACACCGAGATTAATTCACTGATTCAAATACTGAAAATGAGATAAAGAGGCCATATTTTAAAGCTTGAAAGCAATAACTACAAGATTGCCTAATTGATGTCTTTAAAATCTTAAGAAGACATAGGCAAATTCAGTCTGACTACTGTACTTGTTTTTCACTGTTGGTTGACAGCTGAGACAATGGTTGGACATTGATGAATCTCAGCAGGTGCAGAAAAGAAAGACAGAAAACACTTCTTCACAGAGGCATGATTATTTCCAAAGGGCTATGAAAGACTGTCATCAGGACTAAAAACACTGGGTGTGTGAATATGTTTAAGGGTCACACATAATATACTCACAGGAAAGGTTATCCTTTAGTCAAAAAGGACTATAAGCTTTCTGGCAAAGTAAATTTAATATCAGGTTGTCATTTTCCCTTTAGCATTCATGAATGGATTAATGTGCTAGGTGAATGTGACATGGTTGGCTAAATAGTCCATTTCCATTCACCAATTTGTTCTTCATAACACTGTTTATTCAAGTTTTGTGAAGCATGCACAGGCAACTGTCTTTTCAAAGTACAGGGGAACCTTTTGGAAAGATCCATTCTGTTGCACTCTTGACTTGGAAAAAGAAGATAAATTTTTCGTGCCTAAGCATTTCAAACTACGTTCATTAAAATGGCAACCTGCAGAGGAAAAGGCTCACACAAAGGAAAAGTATTTTTGTTCAAAAGTGTGAAAGGGAGAATCTACAGGGACTGTCCCGCTATTGCCTTGTATTTGCTTTTTATGTTTTGATCCTTTATTACAGCTGTGGTTAGCTTCATATTGTAAAAGGCAATTTAAGCATGACCTTCTAAAACTTAACCCTTGAAACAAATTTTTGACTATGAGTTGATCGTGAAATTATTTGGCCTGTGCAGAATGAGTGTGTTCTGGAGGTTCAGGTTTGTTATATCTCCAGATGCATACTTACTTTATAAATGTGAAGACCACAGTACTAATCTGTGTGCTGCATGTTATGTATTCCAGGGAAAAGAGACATTAACTTACTCCAGTTATGAAACTGTCTAATATATAGCCATAGGGACAAAAGACCTATACTGGGAGTATTGGCTAAAAGGCTGCCATCCTGGGGCAGCTTGTTCTCTAGTAGCCAGGAGGTTTTGTCACCTCTGCTGTTCTATCCTTGGCACTTCCCTCTCAACTACTGGGCTGTGTCCCCTCTAGGATCCTGGGAGAATACCTTTCTTATTCTGTTGTCTGTGTCTTGCAGAGTAGTCAGCACACATGTAGGGTTTCCCATCACAGAGTGACCCCTGCTCTCAATTTACTGGTATTCACAAGACTTTTTCTGCTGCCAGTGTAGTTGTCTCTGTTTTCCAAAAACATGCTATGGAATTTTTTTTCTTGTCATATTACATCTTGGTAGTGCCCTTACTCCTGGCAATTTCCTGTTATCCGGGTACCTGACCAGTATAGATGTTTTGAGTAAAAGTCATAGTAAAGATACTGTTTATATGTGTGTTCTCAATGTTACTTTATGTCTGTGAAACATGGCCATTCAGTGTGTTTTCATGCACACACATAGTTGGGTTAAGGAGAATAGCTAATTAAAGGCAGAAACCTGGATTCTTAATAATTCATGTTTACATGCGCGAGTAATCTTCTGGAGTTCTCCCTTGGTGGAATGCTCCGACGTCTTTAAACTGCACAAACAATGAGTTAACTGTCATCATCCACCACCGTGAATTCAAAAATAAGCATGTTGATGTAATAATTTCCTTGTGTTTTATAAATATGTTTAGTCATACCAATGCTTTATGTATAAGTTTCTGTTACCAGATTGCACCCAGCACCTTTTGTTTCTGTTTTTTTGTACGAATGAGCCTTGCAAAGGACCCGGTACGTGTGCTTCTTGCTTTACACCCAGTGCTACTGGAACAATAATACCTCAATTATTTTTACTTCAATAAGTATTTTGTCAGGTTACTCATTACTTTAAAAAGTAATGTTACTTTTAATGTGTTACCCTAATGCTCTTGAGATTGTGTTGCTGAGTTTAGTACTATACGTTTAAGGTCATCAACATAAATTTAGCAATTTCCGAAATATTGAGACAGATTATTTCATCCAGGAGAAAGAATAATGTGGTCGCCCAAAAATTTGCCTTTGGAAATGTATTTTACAGACGCCTCTAACGGCTGCTGAAAGCATGTGCAAAGCAAACATGTGTGCAGGCAGACAGAGTGCAATATACATGCACAGACTACAAATCACTTAACATTAACCCCAGTTATGTGTTTAAATGGCACCCACCTCCATTAAGCAGCTTTCTCACAGGCTAATAACTTGATTTCTCTAATCAGAATAAGGATTTGCAAGGCATTTTAAAAATCAAGTTTCTGTGAATAATTAGGCTATTGAAGCGAACGTAAGCATGCAAACTGAGAAAAAAGGAAATTTCAGAATTGAATGTTTTTGAAATGAGATGTTACAAGAAGATTTTGAAAATTGGAGTGAGATAAAAAGTGAAAAGTAAAGCAATCATTTTTAAAAGCTCCTAAATATATAAAAAAGATTTGAAAAGTAATTAAGGAATGGAAGTTAGGTCTCTTTGGGCACATATGTAGGACGGGAGAGGAGAAGCTAATCAGAATGATTATAGAGAGAAAAAGGAATTGGAAACAGCAAGTAGGAAGACTAGCAAGGAGATGGATTGATGCCACCTAAGATTGGCTGGGAGTTGGAGAATGAGAAGCAATAAATATGGCTAAGAAAGAAAAGAATTCTGGAAACCATTTGGAATAGAATGAAAAGCACTATTGGCCCCCAAGGTCCCTACATGGACTCCAGAGCATCTCTGGATAGATGTTTGACAAATTAATTTACTGTAAATCTTCATCTGGGTTTGTTATAAGGATAAAAAGGCAGATCATCATTTACAGTAAAACCTCAATTATCCATCACTCGATTAACCATCTCTGTTAACTGTCAGGGCAAAAAAAAAAAAGTGCATGCCATCAGACTTTGGCAAACTACAACCCACAGGCAGAATTCAGCACCTGATATGGGTGCAAATGGTCTGCAGGCTACTTGTAAAATATTTAATACTCTATTTTTCATAAGGTGTTCTTAACAAGATGATGCTACAGTTAGTTGGTTGTACATGTAGTTGCTATGCAGTATCATCCAAGATGAGATAATTCAGTCCATCAGGATTGTTTCTTTAGCAATATGCTAAGCTGTCCCAATACCTTATCTAAATACTTCTTAAAGTTTGTCAAGGTTTATGCTTCAACTATGTGTTGTGAAACAAACCCAGACACAGACAGACACAGGAGGCACAAGTGCAAGCACACGCTTGTTTTTTTAAATTTTTCCCTGCATAGGAAATGCCTTACCCATTTCCCATAAGCACAATACAGTCCAAGCAAGCACAGCACAAATTCTTCCTTTTCTCTTTCTCTTTTTACTCCTCCGGTCAAGCTTCATCTCCCTCCTCCTGACTCTGGCTCCTTTGTAAGGCACCTGGAAGTGATCCAGGTGCTTGATGATCTACTTCCTGCTGCACTTCCAGATGTGGTGGAAGAACCACCCATATGGGCTCAGCAGCAGCTGCAGCATCCCCTGGCGGTGCCCCAAATCCCAACAGAGCTGTATCCAACTCCAACTCCCATGGAGCCCTGCAGGAGTCTGTGGAAGTAAAAAAAACTCCCCCAAGGAAGACAGAACAAGTTCAATCAATAACATTTTTATTCAGTTACAGATGAATACATGGATTCTACGTTGCAAGGCAGAAGAGCAGTTACATTTTTTGTCTATTGGCTTTTTATAATTTCTTCTTCCTCCCCCTTCCCCTTATTTCTTAAAAATAAACATAATATCATTTACTTAAGTAACTTAAGTATTTTGTTTTAGTACACTAATGGGACATCTATTCTTATTGTTTTCACTGATCAGATAGACCCTAAAGAAGGAAAGGTCATCTTTCCTGTGTCAAATAGATGTGTTCCTAGGAAACTGGAAATTGTCTTTGGTCAGCTTACTGCACCCTGTCTTATGACAGTCTCCTGTGTGAATAACCTGCCGTTATAGCAAAACAGCTTTGTCAGCTATTAACCCTTAGTAGCTTGCAAGCAGTTATTTTTTCTTTCACAAGTCCTAGGGCTACCACCTAGAGCTCTGAGGAAGCCACAGTGTCTTGGTACTTTTTTCCAGACTCCCACAACTCTTTAATAAAGAAGTGCTCACTGGCTTCAGCCCTAACTGCACTTCCCCTTAACTTCCACTGGTGCCCTCAGGTATATGATTCACCATTAAGCTGAAAGAATTCTTCTGGATCTTCATTGTCAATGCCTTTGACAATTCTGAAGACCTGAAGAAGTCTCCTCTGCTGAAGACTGAAGAAGTGTAATTCCTTGAGTATGTCAGAGTACAAGTCCTTAATT
This sequence comes from Polypterus bichir lapradei, assembly GCA_026402145.1. Classification (NCBI taxonomy): domain Eukaryota; kingdom Metazoa; phylum Chordata; class Cladistia; order Polypteriformes; family Polypteridae; genus Polypterus; species Polypterus bichir. The sequence goes on from JANRMT010062806.1 coordinate 50,112,568, forward strand.
TCTGGGATGCACCTGGTGTTATAAACAATCAAAAAAATTGTATGCAAAATTTTTAAATGCAGTAATCATAAAATTATGAGTAACTACAGAAAATGCAACCTTCAAACCATGGGAGATAGAATCCAAATTATGTTTTTAATGTTAAGCTAAAACCTAGAATATTTATGACTTAAGTAAACACAATGAAGTCCTGGAGTCTGAGATCTAAGTGAATAGAAAGAAAACTGAAGAAAGTTAAAAAGCAGTTTATGGCTCTATTGTTATCAGTCTGTCTGTATATCAATATCACATACTTTCATGTGTGTTTCAAAGAAGTATTAAAACATAGTTGCCTTACGCATGCCTTTTAGGGTATAAGAAGTCTTACAGTTTCAAACAACGCACACTAATCAGTTATAACTTTTCGAAATGTCAACATGGCTTCTTTCAACTATGTATTTATTTCTGTTTCTTATCTTTTTATTTGCTTAGTTACATTCAAATGGTAGAGACTTTCCCCATGGTATGCCATATCTGCATCAATATTTATTTTTGGAAACTGAACAGTTGATAATATTCTCACTTAGACAAAGATTGTCGCAGTTGGTGGTTATAAGCCCTTCTTTAGTTTTCATCTTCCTAAAAGTGTTCTAAAGTATGTCTTTGTCTTTCAAATGACACTTTACTTATACGTCTTCTGCACAAGATCACAAATAGAAAATAAAGGTGCTCTTCTCTTGATCTAAACCACTGTGATCAATTCCTGCAAGTCTATGATGCAAAAATGGTAAATATAATGCTAAATATAACCCAAATAAAAAAAGCTAATAGGTAATTTGTTATTCATGTGTGAATTAATAATTTTTAGTATACACAAGCACTGCTGTTACTTCAGGATATTTATCAGTGAAGAAAAAAAAATGTAAACAATACAACTTTAAATCCAAAACTGACATTGTATTTATTCTCTATTTATTGAGGCCTTTCAGGTTTATGCAGGAGTGAAGACACAGAGCATGGATGAGTTCAACAACCCTCTGAATCTGAGCTGGAGGCGACACAGCTAGAGAATTCTGAATTGTTACTAATGAAAAACCAGTAATAGTGAAATCTTGAACATGAAAATGGTTTCATTTTTTCTGCAGTTAACATTTCTTCTTCTTCTTATGCATCGTCATCCAGAGCCTTTCGAATATCTGGCCTGTGCTTCTTAAGTTTTTCCTAAACAAAAAAAAAAGAAAGTAAAACCTTAATTTAAATTGAAATAATGTAAAAACTTAAAACTGTAAATCCCATTTTTTGTAAAATAAATCATAATCATATCAGTAGAGATATTAGTTTCACTACCAAAAAAAACAACTGTTATGATTTTTTATGGTAATTTAAATATACAGTAGTGTATGTTTTTTAAGCAGATCTTTTAAAATGCATGCTAGATTATCCAGAAACCAAGAAGGAATCAAAAGGTAACATTACCACTATGTTAGCTGTTTGCTAGGATGTGGCCAAGTGATTTCTTAATTAGGTACACTGACTCTGAAGGTTAATGTTAAGAGTACAGTACGTTAAGTATAAATATTTCCATGCATCACTTGTCTTTTTTAGGGTATTGAGTTAAATATATCTGATTTAGTATCATGCAGTACTTCAAATAGAAATAAATACAGTTCAAATATATAATATAGTTTCCATATTGTTTTTAATGTATATTAGTGCTTTTTCGTGCCTGTAACAGGCTGTTTGATGCATGTAGAATTCATTTTTTAACATTATCCACCCATTAAACCTGGTGGTCTAAGTTAGTACGCAACTTTGTTTTCCAATTCCAAGAAGCACAGTGCAACTGCACTTAGTCTTAGTCTTGATCTGCTGCTAGTGCACAGATATGGGGCACACTGCAATAGCTCTAAACCCCAAAGTTAGTCTTGTTTCCATAAACACATACTAAGTTCAGATCATTGTGAGATTCTTTTTGAGCTAAGAGCACACTGCAACTGACCCATTAATTTTAGAAAGAAAAGCCACACATCAGCAAAGCTCAGTAGACACAGAAAACAAAACCCCGGGTTAGACCCATACGAATTCATGACAGTATATATGACTGTAGCTGTGGAACTACAGCTGTCTTTAGTTCCATTATAGTGTATACTTTGGCACTGACTTGAACATTCTAGCAGAGACTTGTCAGATATGTAATGACCAGCATCTTAAATAACATGAACTGTTTGCTCTCCACAAATCCTGATGTCAGCTTCTGTTTAAAATTGATTCAAATGGACTTTCACTTCAAAAGAAGTAGTAACAAGCAGAGTTTAGGGGCAGAAAAAGAAGGTAAACAACAAATTTTTATTAAAAGTATCATAAAAAAAAATAAGTAGATTAGAACATTGTTAAGCAGGCAAAAAACACTCAAAGTATTAAAATGTAAAACAAAAGGCAGAAATCCCTAAAATACAAAAAACAATTAGTGTAGTCCTAAGAAGAAAAGAATGATAAAAAATCTGTAAAACAAATTTGTTCGAACACACCCTTAAAAAGGGTGCTCCCGTTTTTCATCTTACTCCTTTCATCTCTGAACTACATACCAATTAAACATATTTCACACTCTGTTGCACAGGCTTAATTCATAACAAGTCTGGAGCAGCAATGTCAGCGTGATTTTAAAATTAAAAATGAAGAGAGAAAAAGATTTGGAGCATGTGTTGATAACACCACCTGGATTGGGGCCCGAGTGGAACAGGTGACACCTCAGCACTACACTGGAATAGTGTGAGATTTTATATGGTGGCAGGATTGCCAATCCTGCCACCAACCCCCAAGTTTTTGCTGTAAATTGGAGAACCTTCTTGTGGGGCTGGATGCAGATTAACGTCATACCCAGGATGAAGCAATTGCAGTTTAAAGGCCTTGCCCAAGCAAGGGGATTTATGGGATTTGAACCAGCACAGATCCCTAGCCTCAGAACCACCACTCCGCCCATAGAAAATGCAGCAGGGGTCAAAAAGCCAGAGAAAAAAAAAAAAAAAGGTTACATAAAAAATGACCCAAACTCCAAAAGAAACATGAAAAGTCTACTGAGAAAATCCCAAACCATCTTGAAATGTTAAATAAGAAATGGGTCGTGACTGAATGGCCATAGTGACTTCTAGTCATGTGGGAGCAACATCCCAAACAACCTAAACAATATGGTCACAGTCATAAAAATAACATACAAAAAATCAGAACCACAAAACGAAAAGAAAATTATACACCATACGCAGAAATAAACATAAATGTTCAAAGCCCCCAAATCATAAGAATCTGAGGGCTTTTTGCAACACCTGAGAACTGCTTAATGCTGTCCAAGAAGCTATCCTCATCGGCAGAATATAATGTGATGATACTGTAAAAGATACATGTAGCTATGACTCACATTGCAAGTTGACTTTGGATTTGTCTTTGTGTGGAAGAAGAAATAAAACTCTTCAATAAAAATGTCAGCAAAGAGTGAAGTGATAGTAAAAGACAAGGTAAATACTTTCGTCACGTAAAAATTAAGACTGTAACTCAAACGTCAAATCACAAAAAAGTCACAATTTATGAAATACAAGTAGCAACAAAATTCACAAACAGGCAATTTAGTTAATCTACTTAATCATAAACAATGCAACATAACAAAGCAAAGAGGATTAGGAACGGACTTCAGAATCATTTTAAGATATAATTTTAGACGTAGGACTGAAAAAAATCTTTTAACTAAACTAACCTATTATTCAAATCAAGTTGCTTTTATGCAACTCAATAATATTGATGTATTTGAGGCAAATTACATATACAGCCTGCTCGCTGGAAGGCAGCACATGAAATGAGGGGCAAGACGTTGAGCCCAGGGCCATCACTGGCTTACTTACTTGTGTGTCACCAGTTGCTTCTTCTGAGTATGAAATGGACAATTAAGTTGTTATTATTGTTTCGCTGATTTATACATGCAATCTGCAGTTAATAGATTCTACGGTCAGCAGGACCAAGCTCTCAAAATTTCCATTGAATGATAATAAATTTAGGGGAAAATTATATAAAATATGGACAATACTACTTCAGAATTAATTTTTAGAGTACATTGAAATTTTTCTTTCTTTTTAGGCTGTATAGATCGGTTGATTATCTGGAGAATATCTAGAAAATGAATGAATTGACATTTTAGTAGATCATTGATTAATTTATCCCATTCAGTGTTGGATCCTGTCTTGATGATATAAGATCCAGCATCCTGAGACTCTGAATTGATTTGATTATGTTCTATTGTATTTGAAAGTATAGTAATGCTTTGCACAATTCAGTAAAGTAAAATAATTTAAAAAGAAATTAGAACACAGAGGAAATAGTCAAATGCTCATTGTAAGTATGGTTGACTAATAGTAGAGTAGCTAAAAAAGAAGAAGCTGGATTAAAAAGCTTTTCCGAATTTAATGAAAAAGAAATTACTTTTATTTCTGCAGAGTCCACATAAATTATAGGCTATCCTTAGCCATATTAAAAGAAGCAGTACAGAAATGTAAAAAATTAATATGAAAAATACGAAACTAAAAATCTACCAGCATATAAACATTTATAAATTGGTTATTTAATAATTAAGGAAGAATTTTTCCAATAGCGTAGTGATACTTTAATGTTTAGTGGTTTGGCCTCGGCCATGGAAAGTTTATACTACAGTAGCTAGCAAGCAAGCTCCAGAAAACGGTATATTATTATTTAATTGGCTTTCTGATTCACAATTAATAATGCATCCAGTGCTCTTTCGTTCCTGCTTTTATGGAATATTTGAAATACTTTGTTTGAAAACACTGATTTAATAGTTTCAAAATGTTAAAAAGCTAATTTTTGATCGCCTCAATCCAGCTATCCATTTTCAGAGCTCTGTGATGGCTCACATCATGAGATTTATTTAGTGTATATATGAAAACTATTTATAGCCTATTTGTTCCTTTTACTAATAGTTTTCAAAGAGCACTTACCTTGGCTGGAGAAGGAGTGAAATTTGGGGTTCTGCTAATGGCCGCGGGCATGGAGTACTACCCGGCCCATATGGATGTTAGGACAGAAAAAGATGATTAGCCATGCAAGTTTGAAGCTACAGAGCAGAAAGCGAAAGATTAGCAAGGTAATGGCAAGGATGGAAGTGAGCTGCAAGAGTTTTGAAGGGCCCAGGAAAACGGTTACCAATTGCTTGCAGGAAGGATGAGGGAATGCAGAGACATAGTGAGAAGGGTAACTAACACAAGTTTGCTTGTCTGCCTGTGAGCAAGCTCACAAATAGGAGAGTGCACTTATGTGCAGAGTCCTGGCTAAGGGAAACGTGGCGTTGCCAGCTTTGCTGTGTGCTCCTCACTGGATGCACGAGTTATATGTCAGCAGAGATTTGTTATGAAAACCCCATTAGAATACAACAGGATAGGGTGATCACAAGATATCGTCTTTTGTCAACTGAGAGGTGGAGAATTTGAACCTTTTGCATACTGAAAAGAGAAGAGAGTCAGTAGTTTGTTGAAGCAAGGCAAGTATAAAGTAATAACCTCCTGAGCAGTGCAAGGAGAGAAGGGTGTCATAGCAGAGAATCAATTTCCCAAATGATTTTGATGGGGCTGATTTGGTGAGCAAATTACTTGTTTATTTTGGATATATTTTTTTTCTCTTTGTGGTTTTTCATTGTTGTGTGCCATCTGAACTGAGTATGATTTCATGGATGATGTCACACTGATCTTTCCTTTTATTGGCTTTTCCTCAATTTCACTGCAAATAAAGATTCACTTATTTTTCCTTTTAACTTGGTCTGAGTTTCGTTCCTCTACATCACTGATTTCAGTCATAAACTTCAAGATGCCTTGATAGTAATTGTGCTGGGGTACAATGTATATGGAGAATCACAAGCTTCATCTCAAGATGGTACATAGCAGCAGCCTTTTCTATAAGCTTTAGTTTGTCAGTCCATTGGAAAGAACATTCACACACACTTGATTAATAGATTTTGAGTTTAGGTTGTATAGTTTAGATGTAAAATCTATCCAGCCATGGTGTATGTATTGTCTTTTAGAAAGACGCCACTTACGTTTAACATGTTTTTATAAAAATGAGACTATATGCAGAATATTTTAATATTTGCTAATCACTGATCTACTGTATAATATTGTAACACATGATCCTGCCAATCAATAGTGCAGACTTTGTTTTACATGTACAGTAAAATGTTGGCTTATGACATATGCAAACTTTATATAGGGAATGGTACTAGTAACACCAATGCTCTAAATTCAGCTGCTTTTAGAATCTATATTAACTTAGGAAATACACATCTCTGTGAATGAGAAATTATTGCTCAGTCCCAACTGTCAAGTATAAATTCTTGTAATAGTAAGTTTGTTTGGATGACCCCTAATACATCATATTCCTGCTTACTGGAAAGCCCACCTTTCATTTAGGATTCTGGAATGTAAAAAATCCTTTCTCATAGATCCTGCTAAACAGTATTGCAACAAACCTTTAGCTTCTTTTCATAGTAAAGAATATGCTTGAAAATCAAGTACAGTTCACAGTATGGAATTAATTATCGCCATCTGCTGGTTTCATGCTTCTACGATTTCCACCCTTGCAGCACATTCTTCAGAAATTCAGTAGCTTCCTTCTTATACATTTGTAAAACTTGTTGACTATGGAAAGGATCCATGTTTACTTTAAATCCCGGCCATCTGAAAGGCTGCTCTAATTACCCACAGCTGTTCACTTCTGAGCTGCTTTGTTTGGCCAGCAGCTTCAAATGCAAACATTATTTTCAATGTAAATTATAGATTTGTAACAGACTAAATAAAAAGTCAGATTGTTATTGGAAATAACATGACTCTCTGTAATAATGATATTGGGAGTTTATTTATATGACAATTATAGTTTTTCCTGGCACACATTGAAGGCTAGAAAACGCCAGCTTGAATTAGTTTTTTTAAATATTATTATCACTTTTTTAAAAGGACTTTAACTCCATTACATACCTTTATAGAATTCACTGTTCATTAGCATTCAATTATTTGACTCTTAATGAAAGCTGTGTCTTTTAATGAGGCTTCAACAATGTGTAAAATTAATGCAGTGCTTTATTGTGACCAACCAGATTATTTTATTTTTGTTGCTTTTGATAATCACTGAATGTCTCTGAGCTCCATGTGGTACATCCATAAGAAAAAAACAGTATAAACGGAAATGAGTATTATAAATTCCAGGATTTCCTGAACATGACTTCATTCTTTAGAGGACACTGTAAGAAACTGGACTTTTTTGCAATAGACCATTACAAGAAGTTAAGTTTTACAAATTGTCTTCTAAGTGTTTGTTCGGTGTGTTGCCATTTTTTTTCTTTCCTCCGCTTTTTTCTGCACCTTTATCACTGTAATCCATTCATCTCCCTATCCCTTTGCTTTCAAAATCAAACGATAGCAGCAGGAATGGAATCTCATAATATGTCATTTTGAAACAGCTGAGTGTGAGAACTTAAAGAATATGCTAAGCAAAAGACATATTCTGCCTTTTTAAATGTTCAGGTTATCTTGCATGCAGCAACCAGCAACTCAAGACAGAGTGAAATGAGAGGTTGTTATCTGTCTTCCAGCTTGACTGTCTACAGTAGGGTACAACTAGTGACAGAAGTAGTGCTTGATTTTTTTTTACTTTTCATAGGGCAAAAACTTGGAAATACTGTAATTAATTGACATCACAAAAACATTAAAAAGATGAATGTCTTTCATTTAATCTTACTGAAAGCTGAAGGTAAGATCTAGCCACCCAGAAGTTACCACTCTTAACAGGGTAAAATTTGACAGTCTATAACTTATTCAATGGTTTTGCAATACATAGAATAAAACAGGTGCTCAGGAGGTATACAGTGGAAGAGCGGGATTATGGAGGAACTCCTTGTGTGGTTTAACCAGGGCAGAAGATTTGACTCAAGTTAATTCTTTGTTTGTTTAATGGTTTTGTTGTTTTCAGATATTAATTGACTTTTTAAGTTATTGATGATGTTCATGGTTTTCATTTATTTTTTTTAATTTATGTAATTGTATGATTTTTGCTTATATTGAGTAATTTATTAACTAGTCAGTGTTTAAATATTACATGAATACCTTTGTTTTCATTCTCTGTGTTATGTGGGTGGAACCCCAAAAGGCAGGGCCACCATGACATTCCTGCTGAAGGACCGCCCTCAGCCCTTTATACCTGAGGCTGTAATTTAGGTGCTTCAGAGGTTCACTGATTGTCAAAGAGTTCATTTTTGTGAGAATTATTTTTTTCTGGTTTCTGATTATTTTGCTTCTGTCTTTAGATTATGACTTATTGATTATGGACTAGGAAGTGTTAGTTATGGGTTGCCTGTTCAGGAAACTCTTTTTGCCTCATCTTTGCAATTTCTGTTGTGGAGCCGACCCGGACACAGACAGGCGGACATGTTGTTTTTCACCACCACACGTTTTATTTTACAAATATATACAATAATAATGGTCACTCAGACCAAGAATACAGTGCACAAACCCCAATACTCAGTCCTGGCCACTCAAATGCCTTTCTTCGGGCCGCCTCCACTCTCCTCTCTTGCCTCGTCCTCTTCCACCCGACTCTAGCCTCTAATGAAGGGAGACTGCCCCTTTTATACATGACTCGGATGAGCTCCAGGTGCTTCCGACACTCCCCCGTTGGCCACGCCCCAGCGTGGCAGAAGTGCCGGCTGTTCTCCCGGCAGCTCTCCGGGTATCCTCCTTATTCTTCCCCCCAGCACTTCCTGGTGTGGCGGAAGTGCTGAGGTAACAGGTCCCCAAGGCATTGGGGCACCTCCTGGTGGTGACCACGGGCCCCTACAGGGTGGGGCTTCCATGCTCTCAACCCGTGGCCCCCAGAGCAACCAGGAAGGCAGCCCCCACGTGATCCAGGGTGGGCCTTGACCCTCTTCCGGTCCCTCACGGCGTCCCGACCGGGTCGTTGCCCCTGGCATCCCTGACACTGTTCTTCTTTTGTTAATTTCACATAAATTCCTTCACTTATTAAAAAAATCTTTGTGGGGCTTTTCACTCAAGCCATTGGTTTACCAGCTTCTTTTTCCCGTGTGGGGCATTTTTGCATATTTTTTAGGACATTTTGGGCCTGTGCAGACCAAAGTCTTCCTGTAGAGATTTGCCAGAGATAATGAACATAAATGATTAGACTAAATGTGGTTTTACCTTTGCGTGTGTTCTTCGCATTGAAAAAAGAACGTATTTGAAAGATGTTCAGTCGTTGCAGCTAAAAAGGTTTTGCAAATGAACTGAATGGGATGCAGAATATATGTTCATCTGCCCTTTTTTTGTTAAAATTTTAGAAATGTTCCAAGTACAGACACCCTATCTTTAACTGCTATTTCAATTGCATGACAAATCTAAAATATGCAAAGATAGATGTACATTGTCATTAACAACTTTTGAAAGGCAGTCATTCACAGTATAAACTACTTGGTGACTGCATAGACTACAGACTGCACTTCTGCACAAATGTGGCATACAGCTTCACACATGGGATAAGGAAATGTTGATCTATTCTAGTTTTAGACTCTGTGAAGAACTACAGTAAATCCACATTTTTTACCAATAAATAAAGACCCTATTAATAATAAAATTGTCTAGGACTGTCAAATTAAACAAAAGCAGGGTTTGATTACTCATATTAAAAATAAGTAAATATTCAAATACATTTGAACATACTGTAGACTAAAAGTTCTAAGTACTACTCCATGTACGTTTGCAATTAACGTGCCTTTGTATGCTTCATTATTGCTAATAATTTAGCTTATTTGTACATGGTGCATCTTCAAAGCATGCAGTGAAAATGCCTTTTGCATTGTGCAGCTTTCACTTGAAAAACCTTCATAAAAAACATACTTTCTGTGCAAGGGAAGTGACATGATCAAAGAAAAAAGTGGAACTGGGGCACTTCACATGTATACATGCTTGTATGCATATGCGAAACCCATATAAAATTGTTCCCGATTACTTAAACACATTAAGTCCTCCGCACCCTGGAGTTGCTGAATATACCAAATGTTGTATTGTAATGATCTTTCACTTTCATTAACAGCAACTTAAAAAGTTCTACTACTATGTAAAAATTTTTTAAAACAAAATACAAGAAAAGTACATAGATGAATTGTGTGGAGCAGCCAGTTTTGATAAGTTTGCAGAGTGGAGCACCTGCTGAGTCACAAGTGCTGTGGTAGTCCGCTGTTCAAACAATAACATACAGGATGAAACTAAACAGGATTCTTTTTTCCCCTTCATTCAGCGAAGATATAACGTATGTAACCTTATTACTGTACTTATTTTTCATTACGCCTTTGTTTAGGAAGTGTGTGTCAACAGCCTTCAAAAGAGGAAAAAGAAAACAAAAAAAAAGGAAGCAAGGTTTTGTTTAATATGATGAGTGCTTAATGGTTTTAATATAAAACAACAGCAAATTGGGGGGGTTATGTGGATCAGGATCAGGAGCAAAACAGTGATATTAGGTTGCTGGAGAGGAGCTAAAATCTGTTGTTAGTACACCTGTTACACAAAAAGCAGAGAAGTATGGTAGAAAAATGTGTCCATTTTATAAATGACAATGTAAATTGACAACTGAAAATACTGACTGTAAAAATGATTTGCAAAACACATACAGAATACAGAAGCACTGAAGCACAGTTTGTCTGGAATGACAAAAAGCCACCCTTAACCAGAAGGCATTATGGAAGAACTACAGCCTAATATATGCAAGTACTTGTAACAGATAGAAAGTCTGGCAACCCAAATGAGTAGTGGAGCCTCAATTGAAACCACTTTAAGTACCTCTCTGTTGAGGAAAAGCAATATTTCGCTTGGCCACCATCAAAAGTACCCAGTGAGAAGGTGTTCAGTTTTATGGGCAACATTTATGCAGGCAAAATGATCTCTCGCTATGGTGTAAATGCAGAGAAGCTGTGTCTCCTTCTCTCCCTTTACTGGAAGAGAAGTATTAATTTTGTCATGTCGCTCATATTAGTTTCTCTTTACAATAATTGAGTTTTATCATTTTATTCATTGCTTTGTAAATTGCACAGAATTAAAGAATATAATTTCACAATTTTGCGTACTGTCTTATTTAATTATACTTACTAGTAATGTTATTATTGTAATACCTACAGTTTTTATTAATGATTTTTTTTCTGAGTAATTGCGGATTGAAATTTTTTGTACACAGTTTAAATAACCTAATTTGCATGCATGATTTGTTATAAAATATATACCGTAGATCCCGGAATACAAGCCGAGAATTTCGTCCTAGATTTTTGGCTTGGACTTTGGGGGTCGGTTTATACAACGAGTATCATTTCAGATTCAAGATTTCCAGCGCAATGCCGGTTTTGCCGATGAAGTAAATAATGACGAAGCCACAGAGCCATCTTTCAGATGAAGAAGTAACTTTGCATGCCGGTACTTTAAATTAAATAAAGAATTTATTCAAAAAAGTGTTTTAGTTGTTGATTCTATTAATAAAATTTATAATAAATTATCGGGAAGTTTAAAATAAAATTTTTTATTTTGATTTACGATCCACATCTTGCGTTACGGATGCGGTCACGTGTATCCGCTTGCGCGATTGTAAACAAACAACCGAGAGCGTTAGTAGC
>JANRMT010062806.1:50129232-50247049 GCA_026402145.1 Polypterus bichir lapradei
ACCATTTAATTTGACATCTTTGGGCTGCAGGAAGGGAGGAGGAGGAGATATTTCCACACAATGTCCATCTTCGTTTCGAAATTACATCCACAAACACGTGTATCTGGGCTCCGACTGACGCTACTAACGCTCTCGGTTGTTTGTTTACAATCGCGCAAGTGGATACACGTGACCGCATCCGTTTCGTAACGCAAGATGTGGATCGTAAATCAAAATAAAAAAATTTATTTTAAACTTCCCAATAATTTATTATAAATTTTATTAATAAAATCAACAACTAAAACACTTTTTTGAATAAATTCTTTATTTAAGTACCGGCATGCAAAGTTACTTCTTCATCTGAAAGATGGCTCTGTGGTTTCGTCATTATTTACTTTCGTATTCATCGGCAAAACCGGCATTGCGCTGGAAATCTTGAATCTGAAATGATACTCGTTGTATAAACCGACCCCCAAACTCCAAGCCAAAAATCTAGGACGAAATTCTCGGCTTGTATTCCGCGATCTACGGTATATCATAAAACACTAAGGTCTCTTTGTCCAGTTTCTCTAAGTGTTACAGGGTGGAATTGGCATAGTTTTTTTTCTTCTTTTTTTCTCTTTTGTTTGCACTTGAATTGAGTATTTTTTTAATATGTGTATCATATAGAGTGGAGTATTTTTATATATTTTGATTATTGTAATTTGTGTGGCAATGTTATTGGTTGGGGGTTAATTTCTTTCATTCATGCTAATTTTCTACACCTGGACATTTGTATGTAAATGTTTTGATTGACTGTTGGATTCACCTATGGAGGCCAAATGAGGAGGATTTTAGGCCAACAATATATGGGTTTGGATACGTTTTTAAGTGGTGAAGCTGTGCCCTTAACGGGCAGAAGAGATGCATGGTGAAGTAATGGAGAAAGGGGAAGCATTGTAAAGACTGATGGAAGCACAGGTGATTATCGTTTTGGATGATGGCTACAGGATCCCTTCTCCATTTTGGAGACGCATTGTGGAGGAACACAGGAGAACGAGAGGGGGTGTCTGCGGAGAGTGGAGTATTGCAGCTATCCAAATTGATGGAAGAATAGTGTCCTGTAAGGATTAACACCACAAGGCACAAGTGACAGGGTCTAGGTGCGTGGTGGGCATCCACGGCCCACTCTGAGTGTGAGTAGCCTGTTTTTTTTGTGATGTATTGGATTGATGTTTAACAGTGGGATGCTACATGTGGAGTGCTGCCCAGTGTGCGTTTTCTTGTAGATGATGTACTGAAGAAAGGCGTACATGAAGACACGAGTGTGTGTATGGTGTTAGGACAGGAATCGCTTAAGACGACGCTCTAAGGAAAATGTTGTTCTCTTTTTCTCTTGTTTTTTTTTTTTTTTTATTTTTTTGATGAAGCAATTTACGTGACACCCAATGTTGTTAAGCGACTCTGACATTTTTTTTCTATGATATTGATTGGGATATGAGCAGGTTATGAATGTTTTAATTATTGGTTTTATTTTTATATTGTTGATTATGTTACTAGTAAAAATCAAAAGAGTGGTTACATTGGTGTCTTGAAGTTATTGCAAAACAACAGCTCTGGAATAAAAAGTACCTGAGCAGTGGGTATAAATTAGTGTGGAGTATCATTGGGTTCCTCATACCTGACAAATTTGGGGTGGCGAAGTGAATGTTTTGAATTGGCAGGAGGGATAAGGTGGGAGTGTCAGGGGTCTGACAATTGGATACCTTTTGGCTTTAGGGTATAATTCACTTTGCCGCCCCCTAACATGAGCAACCTGATTGCTAAGTCTGGCCTTGGTGTTATTAGCCAGTTTGGCTTTGCTGACACGAAGAAAGAGAAAGTGCAAGTGTGAGATGCACACGGAGGAGTAAAGGTGTACAAGGTATGTTGAGATAGTCGCCTTTAAAGATGACAAGTATTAAACTGGACACAAGGTGAGAAAGACAACTTGAAAATAACCAATAAGTCCGAGAAGCAGGCTTTATGGGATTGTCCTCGAGAAGGGCAGCACCGGTTAAGAGACATTCACATACATAAAAACAGAGGAATGGTGTTGAAAGTACACATTGGGCAAGTGATATCAAAAAAATGTTAAATTATTTTATTACCTGTGTTTGACAGGTACCATGGCTAGTGTTATGATTTGATACAAATCATGTGTAGGGTAGTTCAGAGATTTCATCAGCAATGTTGGCTCACAACAAATTTAGTTTTACAGTACATAAAAATATTCCATCCATTCAGAAATACTGTTATCCAAATATAGAGAATAACTGGAAAATTTGAGATTATCTTTTTAAAAAGGTATATAAGACCTTTTGACACTTACAGTTCATGCTGACTGAGAGCATTAAAGCTGTATTGCATTCGAATGGTCTGATCACAGGAGCGGATAGGCCACTGAGTGTAATGAGATGCCTCAAATAGACCCATCTGTCCAATTAAGAACTGAAAGGGAGGTTGGCTTTGATTTACTCATAGGTAAAGCAAAATACAAAAATATATTTAAACCAGGAATGATATTAACCAATTAGGATTTTCTAAGTGTGTTTCTATAAACTCAATCATATAAAAGCAGGGTTTTAGGTTTTCATATTCTAAAATGGGCCAATACTATATCAATGTGTGACCAACAGCAGCTATGACATTATTATTCAAGTATTGGTATAAAACAGTCTTCATTTTATGTTGTGAATACCATGGATTTAATTAAGGAACCCTTTGTCACAAACCTTTACTTAATAGTACTAAACGAAGGGCATTAAAGCTTGTTATAATGAGGTCTTGCTTAAATTAGGCATAGACCAAAGTGAGCATTGTCCCACTTTATTTTCAGTGGCACATAAGGTGCTTTCTATAAAAAAGAACAGACTGAAATGTGATGCAGAAAGCCACTTGCCCTGCCCCTCTCCCACCAGAATTCTCTGACGGATTTGTTTTTAGTTGCTGAATTAACCTACAGCTCTACCAATATTTGGTCAGCTTGTATTCTGAGTTTCAATGTATAACAATAAGTGATAGCCTCAGATAAGATAAGACATCTGCAGAGGATCCTGCAGACACAAAGGTGTCTCACTCTGAGAGAGAATGATGTCAGTACTTCATGTTTGAAACGCCTACATTGACCTGCTAACTAATTATCAAAAAAATCCACTTTCTCCTTAATAAATGAGTGTCAGCACTAGATCCTAGCTTTCTCTTTACATGAACTCCTCTCTCACTATCTGTCATGATCTGAACTTAATTATATATTTTTTCAGGTTTTCCTTGGCCTGTAAATATAATGTATACAGTGATCCCTCGCTATATTGTGCTTCGACTTTCGCGGCTTCACTCCATCGCGGATTTTAAATGTAAGCATATCTAAATATATATCACGGATTTCTCGCTGGTTCGCGGATTTCTGCGGACAATGGGTCTTTTAATTTATGGTACATGCTTCCTCAGTTTGTTTGCCCAGTTGATTTCATACAAGGGACGCTATTGGCAGATGGCTTAGAAGCTACCCAATCAGAGCATGTATTACGTATTAATTAAAACTCCTCAATGATATACGATATGCTTCCCGCACGGTGCTTGATTGTTTGCTTTTCTCTGTCTCTCTCACTCTCTCTGACATTCTCTGCGCCTGACGAAGGAGGTGTGAGCAGAGGGGCTGTTTGCACAGAAGCTGTTTGCCTAGAGGATACGGACGCTCCTCTAAAAAATGCCGCTTTATCGCGGTGCTTCGGCATACTTAAAAGCCCAAAAGCACGTATTGATTTTTTGATTGTTTGCTTTTCTCGCTCTCTCTCTCTGACATTCTCTGCTCCTGACACGCATTCCTTTGAAGAGAAGATATATTTGCATTCTTTTAATTGTGAGAAAGAACTGTCATCTCTGTCTTGTCATGGAGCACAGTTTAAACTTTTGACTAAATGGTGTTATTTCATGTCTAGAGGGCTCTAATAATGTTAACAGTGTGGGAGAGTTTATAAGGGCTTAAAATATATAAAAATAACCATACAAACATATGGTTTCTACTTTGCGGATTTTCATCTATCGTGGGGGGTTCTGGAACGCAACCCCCGCGATCGAGGAGGGATTACTGTATATCATTTTGGGGGCTTTATAGGTCAAGGAAATGAATGAACAGGTTAGTTTTTGGATTGCAAATGTTTTTGTAAATGTGATTTATTTTTTGAAGTGCCATTTTGTTTTTATTATGGATGCCACCATTGTTTGCTGTTTGTGATGCAGGATTGCCAGACTGTTGCTAAGTAGGACCACCAGGAGTGTGCGACTCGTGACGTCATTACCGCATCTGTATAAAGGTCAGTATCATACATTTCCTGACTGTCCAAGTTTGTAAATAAATCAAAACTTAATAAAACCATTGTGTTATTGTTTAAAGTTCCTTCTGGTAATAATTATTTTATATTCTTCCACTTGAATTATTTCTTACATTTTGGCTGTGTGAAATATTCTGGTTAGTGAATTTTTTGGTACGTTTCTCAATTCTGAATTTTGCCTCAAATTCTGGCTTTTGTTAGTTTAATTCTGCACTGCAGATTATGACATTGGATGGTTATTACCTGTACAATCCATACTTGAAACTATTACCACCCTGCACATTTAGTACTCTCTCTCTCTCAGTCTCTCCTTCTCTGCATTATCTCTACTCTTTTGATGCCAGTCAATCTGTCAACACCTCCATTGCAAAGTATCTTATTGCCTAGGGTTGTCCCACAACAAAAGTAAGGCACTAATGCCATTCTACTTTCAGCAAGAATCTCTGACATCTCCTTGAATGCTGGTGCTGAGATCCACTGTTCTATGGTTAAAGGATAAATTTGCTGATATTTCTTCATAATATATAATCAACTCTTCTCTTACTACTGGTACTGTTCCTTCATCTTTTGAAACTGCTGCAATAACCCCAATACTGAAAAAACCTGGTGCCGATACGATTAACTTCAGTAATTTTCGTCCTATTTCAAATCTACCCTTCATTTCCAAAATTCTTCAAAAAATAGTGGCTATTCAACTTCACTCTCATTTATCTCAAGATAATCTGTATGAACAGTTCCAGTCTGGTTTTCTTATAAAAATTACTAACAACCTCCTTGTGGCAGTTGATTCTGGTTTAATCACTATTTTCATCCTTCTTGATCTGAGTGTGGTCTTTCATACTATTTGTCACACTACTCTTCTTAATAGATTATCTTCGATTGGCATTACCCACACACAACTAGATTGGTTTAGATCCTATCTCTCAGGCCACACTCAGAGTGTTCAACTTAAAACTTTCACATCCCAACCCACCGCTGTTACTTCAGGTGTGCCCCAGGGCTCTGTCCTGGGGCCCTTCCTTTTCATTATTTACCTCCTTCCCCTTGGAAATATCTTTCGTAACTATAACATTAGCTTCCACTGTTTTGCTGATGACACCCAGCTCTACCTAACTAGCAAACCTAATGCTTCCTTTCCACCCTCCTCAATTATTGATTGCATAGCAGAAATCAAATCCTGGTTTTCTTCAAATTTTCTTAAACAGTGACAAAACTGAGGTTCTCCTCATTGGTACAAAACCAACATTATCCAAAACTGATAATTTTTCATTTGTTATTGATAATTCCTCTGTCTACCCTTCCCCACAGGTTAAGAGTCTGGGTGTCATCCTTGGTAGTACTTTATCTTTTCAGTCCCACATCAATAACATCACCCGGTTATTATTTCCACCTGCGTAACATTAATCGTATTCACCCCTCCCTCACTCCCCACACCACTGCTCCTTGTTCATAGCCTTGTCACTTCTCATCTGGATTATTGCAATTCCCTTTTCTTTGGTCTTTCTCACAAATCTCTTTATAAGCTTCAACTGGTCCAGATTTCAGCTGCCCGCATCATTACTAGAACCCACTCTATTCACCATATCACTCCCATCTTGCAGCAGCTTCACTGGCTTCCAGCTAAGTTCTGCATTCAATTCAAAATTTTCCTGTTAACATTCAAGGCTATCCACAACCTTGCCCCTCCATATGTGTCTGACCTCCTCCATGTTGCCATTCCTTCCGGAACCCTTAGATCCTCTTCATCCATCCACTTGACTGTCCCCTTCGTCTGTCTTACTACCATGTGGAGCAGAGCATTCAGTTGCTCTGCTCACCAGCTCTAGAACTCACTACCATCTGAGCTTAGAAATATTGAATTATTCTCACTTTTCAAATCTAAACTTAAAACTCATTTGTTTAATACTTTTTCTCTTTGACTACAATTGCTCTGTCTGATTTAAAATTTTGCATTTTAGTTTTGTTTATAATATGTGTTTCATCTATTGTTCGGTGTCCTTGAGTGTTTAGAAAGGTGTCTAGGAATAAATAAAATGTATTATTGTTATTATTATTATTATTATTATAAACTTTGTATATATGTATTTGCCACATTAAATTATATCCTAAGGTTACATTTTTTTTTTATTAAAAAAAACCACATAGCTAGTTATAATGTAACTTTGAGGACTCAGAGCACCACTGAAAAAAAAGCCTAAAAACGTACTGAATATGTCCTCTGTGAAGCAGCAAAAGAAATTGTGCATTTCTTGTTTCTGACACATGACAACAAAAGTAATCTGGAAATAATCACTTTATACTGTATCCCTGGTTCTGTCATTCTCCAGATACATTTTCTGTTCACTTGTGTCATACCAGTGGCCTTCCTAGGAGGAGTCCTCACATAAAAAATGGAAATAATTCAACAGAGCACTAAGCACGTAACAAGAACTGTTTACTGTGATTTTTTTCTTTCAAGTGGACACTTCATTCCTGGGAGAAAAGTTGTTGTGGAAGAAAATAAATTCTGAGCTATCACACACAGCTGGTCTTCTGTTAAACTGGGTGAATCTCAAATTATTGGTGTGTTTTGATTAAACATGACATGCATAGGCTATTTTACAATTTTTGTGTAATCTCTAGATGCAGATTAATTCTTGAAACTTTCTTAGCCTGAAAAATGGTCACATTTAGTATTTTTTAGGCTTTTGTTTTTCAGACGACCTCTGCCCTATAGGGTTCCATTATAAAAAGCCAGGACTGGCTATGTAGTTTTTAAAATGTATTTAAAATGCTTAACTTCTAAACACAATTTTATATGGCAAATGCCTACATATCATGTTTGTGAATAAATAACTTTGACTTGAAAAGTACCAAACTTATCCTTTAAATTCTGGCAGCAATTCAGCACAATTTGGGAACACTAAGAATTGCTATTACTTTAAGAGGGGAACTTCACCGTCTAAACTCTTATGCCAGTGAGAGTCATACTTTTCCCTATGAAGATACAGAAGACACAGAAAAACTACAAAAGACACAGCTAGCTGAGGAGGACAACGCTGAACTACAGGCATAAGGAGTGTTGCAGCAAAGACAAAGACACAATCCTTCACTCAAACCCAGAAAAATGACGCAGAAGTTTACAGCACACCTGAAATTTTTTGTATAGACTTGGTATCATAAAATAGTTTGCTTGTACCAAGATGAATCAGAACTCTAAGTAACTAGTAAACAGCCTGTTAAGGACCCGCTTTCTTATGCCTAATTGTTGACAATGTAACAAACTCATGATTAACTGTGTCAGGTAAATGTCCAGCTCTTAAAAGCTTTTAACTCATTTGGAAATAAACAGCTTTCTATTGCAACACAGCCCTCCCTCTCTAATGGCTGTACGTTGGGCAACCTGATTGTGATGTCATACTAAACATTCAGAGGTGAAACATGAAACTGAAAAAATTCACAAATATCTAGAACACCTATAAGCAAACATACAACAGAAATCTTCTCCTGTGTTACTTTTTATGTGTCTTCTAGGTTGATATATAAACAGCTAGTGTACTTCTGTAATCTTTGTATTCATGATTAAATTGTATTATTTTATTTCTTAAAATTAACAACCATGAATAGTATTTACAGAGAAAGGTAAGGTAAATAAAATGTGAGCTTCATCAAGTTGCCTGATTTAATATTGCCATTGCCAAATATAAAAGCAATAACCAATCGATTGTCTTCTCACCCACGTTTCCTATATAGACCACACATTACTTGTCATCTGGACACAATAGTTGAATCTATGTCTGACAGCACAGTTTGCTTTTATATCAGTAGCTCTCTAGCTTCAAAAGTTTCTTTTTCCACCCTATTTACAACAGTATGCTTTTCAGCTTCTTCAGCTGTTTTATGTTGTATGTTTGTCAGTGTCACTGTGATACTGTCACAATTCAATTTAAACAACACTTTTTAAATAGATTCAATCAGTTGTAAAGGATAACGACACAAGATGTTTGCTTTTGTGAAAATATGACAAGGCAATAATAGTTACAGAATTTCTCAAAAGCTATTTGTATTTTAAATCAGTCAGCATTGTCATAAATGGATTTGGTGAAACAGGGCTTCTGAAATGGCAGGGGCCACATCAGAGTCATTTTTTTTATCTACGGCAAGGTCTTAACATTTTTAATGCTGGCGTGTCCTGGTTTCACCTTTTATATCATAAAGTTCTGCATAAAGATTTGTCTGATAATTACATGCAACTGCTGTTGTAATGAAATGTTCTAGCACAGCTGTGGGTGAACAATGAGAAACAGAGTTATTGTAATGACAGTAGGAAATGTGCACCACAACTGTGGGAGAAAAAAGAATCGCTTAGTCAGTAAATGGTAAAATACAGCAGTTCATCATCTCCGGATTAATTATTATACCCTCAGTTATATGAGAAAAACCAGAGAACCTGAACTGTTTACCATTTACGCAATATTGCATTTAAAAAGTTTTGCTTTAATGGGCAGAATTCCTGTAAAACTACCATCTGTTATTTTCAAAATTCAATTCATTTGACAAGAGAACTTCACTATAGAATAATTGTGCTCAGTCTATCAAGAGTAAAAGTCAAATAGCTATTTTTTTGGTTTTGTTACAATGGATTCAATCAGTGACGTCATCACTGGTGCCACTTTTTTGCATCTGTTTCAATTGACGCCTAGCATTGCTGTGGAATCAGAGCACATGCTGGGAGTGAGTGTGTGTTGTAGATATTTTTTTTTTCAGTGTCCTTCTATAAAAGACCATGACACTTTATCATTAACATTTTGCACTCTTCTATTTTGTGTTTACTTTGTGTGTACTTAGCTTATCTAACTAGTTATTTGCTACTAGCTGTGTAAGCCCACACTGTAAAAAGCCTGGGGTCCAAGAAACTATTGAAATTGTCAGAAAGGTAATTGAAAGGAGCTACTCTGGGCATCTCTTTACTAGGAGGATTTGGTTTGCTGACGTGCTCGCATCACTTGTGCATTAGTGGCGGGAGGAAAATTAAAAGGGATACTGTTTTGCCGATGTTAGCGGCTAAGCGACTTTGTCTTTCTTCTGAGGTTTTGTTTTGCTGACATGCTGGCCTCGCTTGTGTTATTAGCAGCTAAGTGAGTTTTCTGTTTCTTCGGAGGCGGAGCCCTTACCCTGACTCCACCTCTCACTTCCGTGCCGAACAGACACACACCTCCACACATAGACATTTATATATAAGATTCCCATTAACTTCTAGATGCTCGTATTTTCTTCAGCATCATCCTTCAAATGACCTCACAGCATTACTTACATGTATATATTTAAAGAGAAATAACAAGGAGGTGCAAAAGTTTACTTCAGAGGTGTCTGAAGCGCATGTAGAAATTATCAATTTATAAGCTCAGCTGTTCTGGTGTGGAAAATCTACAGTTTTTGAACTGCAGACTGTTTATATTAAATTTTAATTATTTTCTTAAATGAACCAGGATGAACTGAATTTACAAGAGTTTAATCATAGACATCCCTTTGTATTGTACTTGTAATTTATGCATTTGTTCCAGTTAGTTTCTTTTTCAATTAATTTATGAGCTGGGAATGGGAAATAAGCACAGATGCCATAGAACCCATTGTAATTAATTTATAACTTGCGAGCGTATAGATGCTGGTATTACCTAATTAGTTTACAGCTGAGGTACTTAAAAGATCAAACACTTCGATTAGACTCATTCGACATCAGACAAATGTGTGCAATGTCACTTGTACCGAAAACTAATATGTGCATTTTAACATAAATATGACTCATCTAAAGCAGGAAAAAGACGAGGAGAAACAAAACAATGAGAAGAGCGTGACGTCAGAGAACAAGAGACATGAGATCATCTGGTTTGGACATCAGAAAACATAACAATCAAAAATACAGATCCCTAAACCAAAAGCTGTCCAGGACATTCATTTCTTAATCCTTATGATTTTCAATAAGCTTTTCTAAGACTGTTTGCGTCCAGAACTTGCTTACCATTTTATTTTCTATTATATTTTCATCTATTTGGTATTGTTATACATTAATGAATGAATTCATTCACCAATTATATTTTCTATATTTCATTTTTTTATCTAGGGTTACTGAAATAATAAATGGGTACCTAGGGTGAGTTATATGGCTACTACCTCGTTCATAAGGTTTACCTATAGTTTGAGGTCACTCCTCAATAATTAGAGTAAAAGCAAGACATAGTTTGGTCAGTGAGTAACATATAACCAAAAGAGTTGTGCTTTTACATTATGTCTGTCGCGACTACACACACACATTTTTTAGAGATGGTGATAGTGAATCCCTGTATACAGAATTTTATTCCGAATATTGTGGAGTGTCTGGCAATTGGCATCACTTTCTCTGGATAGGATCGCTATGTGTATGTGTGTGGTAATCTTCAAGTGTGAGAGCAATAAACATTCCTAGTAAGTTTCAGAAATTTCACAATAATGCACCAGTTTAAAATACTGGCAGGAGCACCTCATAGTCAATTATGAAACCTTTGCAGCAGGCAGCCAGGGAGAAGCTGCTGCAGCTCCAGACGTTTTGCTAAGGACCACATGCTCCTTACGCCATTATGAATGGGAGCCAAGTGTTTGCAGTGGTTGACTAACTCAATGTAAAATCATCTTTGACATAAAGCATAGCTCTTACAATATTCAGAAATCAAGAACTTTCACAATTTCCTTTTTTGGCTGGTAAATCTCTTGAGTGGGCCACCAGTATGTCCAAGAGTAATAGTCCATGTCTTAATAGTTTAGAAGAATTATTGCAGGAGTTCAGAGCTGCATTTAATGCAACAGAAAGAACACCTTTTTCCACACTTTGATACTAAGTTTAAGGGAGGGTAATCAATTCAAAAGGGACTACATTGTCACATTTATGATGTTATTAGCTAATCCAGAGTGGAATGAAGAATATGTCTAAAGTCTAGAACTAAAACTTAGAATAAATATTATTGAAAAAAACTAAGAAACAATTTATCAGAATTAAAATAATAATTTCTCCTCCTGCTGAAGAAAATCAAACCCTGGTTGAATTTGAGAAGTCTATTTTTATCCGAAAGGAACATTGTAGATGTCAAAAGGAGGGATTGTGTTTTTCCATCTCCTTATAATCATTGTCCAAAGTTGCAAGAAAAATAGTAATCTTGAAACCCATCTTAAACATTATTCTTTTTAAATACTTTGGTTGATTAATTTAGCTGCAGGGAATGTTATCTTCTATTTTATTAATCACTATGATTTGCAAACTGTTCTTACTGCTGTTCCAATTAAAATCCAAGCTATTCATTAGGAATCCATTGGATATGTTAACTACTTCTCTCAGAATGTCTACCAGTATGTCTTGTTGGTAAAGAAGTTTACTTTTAGTAATTCGATCATACTATTACAAAATATATTTTAGGTTATCCATATCTCAAACTACATAACCCAACTTTTATTTGGAATCCAAATGAATAGCTGTTGTGAGAAAAATTTCTTCCTATCTCTTGGAAATAAAAAAAATAGCATTTTAGTTGTCAGGTACTTAGTGTAACTAAGCCATAGTCAGATTGTGAGGACATATTTAGTAAAGAGAAAATGATTTACATCATCAGGCACTTTACTTAAGGGTGGAATATATTAATCAACAAAGCTGAAAAGTGAGGTTATGGGATTCAATGTACAGGGAGATTCTTATGGGTGGGGCCTCAAGTTACGATGTGTTACTCATATAATAATGAAGAGATACAAATGAAATAAATATAGTGCATACCTTGATAGATGTGTAAACAATTCAAATCACATTCAGTGTTGAAAATAATCACCTTATTCTTGCAAACACAGATCGACACAGCACACCATATTGGCAAATGTATCCACAAGCATTATAAGGGTGATGACAGCAATTTCCTGTTCAATGTTTCACTGTGATTGTTCCAGTGAACGAGGCTTGTTCTTGTACACTTTTCCTTTCAGTGCTTCCCAAAGAAAGAAATCTGGAGGTGATAGGTCTCAGGAAGAAGGTGGCCATAGTCCCTTTGAAATGACCCGATTGCCAAAAAAGCAATTTCATTTGTGCCATACTGCGAGCTGATGTGTGACAGGTTGCCCCATCTTGCTGAAAATAACTTTCACTTATCTCATGGTCATCCAGTTCATTCACAAAGTCAGAAATGTTCAGGTATATGTACATTTATCCAGGAACACTGTGATCTTTATTTTGTTTGGATTACTTCATTATTAAGACAGTAATAATACTGTCATAACTTGGGGCCCCATCCATTAAAATCACCCAGTATAATAAAATTTAGCTAAGAGCTTCTTCTGCCACAACCAGTACAAGGTTTTTCTTTTCAGAGAAGAAAGATGATTCAATAATACCATGTTTAGACTGCATAGAGTTAAACTAAATCACATTCACAAACAATAACCCCATTTCATAAATCCTATTATTACGTGACCTAATCAACCATTCCACATTTTTTTACAACAAATAGGTTTACATACTACCTATAGCTTAATTAGGATCAGAGAGTCTGGATGAATGGAAAACTGCTTTCAATACTAAATCTGGGCACTACATTTATCTGGTTTAGCAGATGCTCTGGCTGTTTTTCAGTTTTTAATTAATTATACTGCTGGGACTTTTGTTTAGGCATTTGTATTTTGGTTTATATTGACGATATTTCATAATTCCTCAAAGTATTTGACATTAGTCAAAGTTATAAAGTTCCTACATCTGCAAAATTAGAAAAATGTGATGTCCAATGCATACCCAAAAACTGTCAATTTGGTATTAGTATGGACTGGAAGGATGTTTGTTATGTACGAATGTCCAGCTCCTACATTTGTTAAATACATAGCTTTGTTAGTTTTTTCATCATCAGACTCTTTAGAGTAACAGATGAAAACTATGATATAGGGGGGAGAGAGAATTATTAGCCATTAAGTTGGCCTTGAAAGAGACAATGGTCTAAAGGTAATTTTACTGATCACTATAATCTCATTTATTTGAAAACCACTAAGTGATTAAACGAATGACAGAATGGATGGGCTCTTCAGGAGATTCCGTTTCCTACCATTGTTTCATCTTGGAAAGAAAAATATCAAGTCAGATGCTTTACTGTGACAATATGATGACAAAGAAATTAATGAAAAATTAGAACCAATAATACCAGCTATATACACAGTTGTGCTCATAAGTTTACATACCCTGGCAGAATTTATATGATATGTACCATACTTTAAAGAATATATGACTGATAAGGCAAAATACATTTCATTTACTTTTAATGGAATCCAAATTAAACTATAAACTATATAAACTATCACAGAACAGCACAATCATTAAACAAAACATAGTAATAAGGAAAATAATGAGCTGGTCTCTGTTCAAAAGGTTGCATACCGTTAGTTCTTAATACTGTGTATTGACCCCTTTAGCATCAATGAAGTCATGCAGTCTTTTGTGATAATTGTGGATGAGTCCCTTGATTTTCTCAGGTGGCAGAGCTGCCCATTCTTTGTGGCAAAAAGCCTCCAGGTCTCGTAAATTCTTGGGTTGCTTTGCATGAACTGCATACTTAAGATCTCCCCAAAGAGTCTCAATGAATCTGAGGTTAAGAGACTGTGATGGTCACTCCAGCACCTTCACTTTTTTCTGCTGTAGCCACTGAAGGGTCCACTTGGCCTTATGTTTTAGATCACTGTCATGTTGGAAGATCCAAGTGCATTCCATGCGCAGCTTCTGGACTGATGGATGCAAGTTGTCCTCCAATATTTTCCAGTAACAAGCTGTATTCATCTTGCCATTAATTTTCAGTAAATTACCTGTGTTGCTGTAGCTCACATACCCTCAAAACATCATAGATCTAGCTCCATGCTTCACAGTAGGGATGGTATACTTTTCCTCATTGTCCTTGTTGCATCCTCTCCAAACACAGAGTTTATGGTTGTGACCATAAAGTTCAATTTTGGTTTCATCACTCCAAAGGACTTTGTTCCAGACATTTTGAGACTTGTCTAGATGCTTTCTGGTATATTGTAAGTGGGCTGTCTTGTGGCGTTGTAATAGTAAAGACTTTTATTCTTGCAACTCTACCACACAGCCCACTTTTGTTCAAGTACAGTACCTCTTTATTGTGCATCTTGAAACAGCAACATCACTTGTTTGCGGAGAAGCCTGTGTCTCAAATGAAGTGGCTTGTAGGTTTTTCTTGGCAGTTTGTCAAATGATCCAGGCAGTTGTTGCTGAAATCTTAGTTGGTCTACACTGACCGTGGCCTTTTAACAACAGAACCCCTAACTTTCCAGTTCTTTATCAGAGTCTGAACACTACTGAGAGGCATTTTCAAATATTCAGATATCTTTTTATATCCTTTTACTGATTTATACAAATCAAAAATCTTTTTTCCTAGGTCTTTTGACAGTCCCTTTGCTTTCCCCATTGGCTTGGTATCCAGTAAGGTCAGTGCAGCTCTCCCTGAATTTAAATTGACTATTTATACAAAGAGGTTACAGGTATGGACACTTTTCCTTAATTACTCTTAACTTGAACTTGTGTATGTCAACTTGTGTGTATATTATCAGCCACAACATTCAAGAGTATGTAAACTATTGATCAGGCCCATTTGGGTGATTTCAGTTATCATTATAAATTAAAAAGGGCACATACAATTATGTGATACTAAATTGCCTACGCCTGAGCACACTCCCCAATTAGAAAGAAAGCTTTCTGTATGATTACTTATATTTTTCAAAAAATTGCCAATATTGCACACATTCTTCTAGGACATGTAAATTTGTGAGCACAACTTGGGCAATATGGAAAAAATCTTATCACAATATTTTTTTTCATATCAGTTGATATCAATATACCGTATATATCTGCGTTTAAGTTCTCCCACAGATAAGTTTGGGCTTGATTTTATGGTATAATTTCCGGTATTTTATAATGTCAGATGTTTAAGTTGAATGCAGAAACCTCACACTATTTGACCAAAAGATAATTATATGCTAAAGCTCACACTTTTTTTTGCACATAGGCATTTTTGTGCCTACGTGACCACACGGTAATACCCGAACTATTCCAAAGCGACGTTTGCACTGTTTTGTGGATTTTGTATCTCACACACCTTTATCATAACAGCATCCCTTATCTACAATGGAGCGTTCGATCTGAAGAATATATGAAGCTGGTTTTCAATTAAAAGTCGTTGAAGTGGTGAAAGAAATTGATAACTGTGCTGCTGCAACAAAATTCAATATGAGATTGGAGGAAGCAAGAAGATGTAAAAAAAAAAATTAAATGTTGAATTTTTGAACGGCATATAAGTCGGGGTCTGATTTTATGATCAATTTTAAGACCCGACTTATAATTGAGTATATACAGTATATCATATATAAATCAAATCACTGTTTCTGTTGAGCTTAAAGGTTTCTTTTCACTCCTTAGTGAGATGTGAAAATATCATAAGGTTAATTTTAGTTTAAATATTATTTATTTTCTGTCAGAAGCTGAACATAACAAATGTGCTGTAGAACATTATACAATTGTATTTCAAATAAATGAAATAAATAAATAAATTTGTTGGTCAACTCCAAATAAATGAAATAAAATCTTAATTCTAAATCTAAAACTAAAATCTTAAAGCTTTCAAGTTTTACAAGAGAATACAAAGTAAATTCTTTGGTCAATTTCAAATAAATAAAGGATGTATTAATACAAAATAAAATCTCAAAAAGAAACACTATCTTTTACTTTATATAGATTCAAACTGTTTTTGAAACAAAACAAACCCACAAATAAATAAACAAAAAACATTCTTTATATATTCACAGTACAAATTAAAGAAGCTTTCAAATGCAAATGAAGGAGACAAACAAAATTGACACATTCACTCAATTGTGGCGAGCTTATGCTCCAAGGCAAAACAAGGCACAAGAAACCCCATTAGTGCAGTAAAGTCTGTTAAATCTGCATTGTGTGTGCTCAAAAGGAAAACACTGCTTCAGATGGTACAAAAGATTAGTGGTATTACCTGTTTTTGTGGGAACATGCTTTAGACACAATTTGCAGTGCACGCTCCTCTGCTTCTTGTCTGACTTTAAATAGCCAAAATATCTCCACACCACCGAATTTCTCTAATCCTTTCTTTAAACAATGTCCTCATCTTTTGAGCCTTGGGCTGTGTCCGTCGGGGTGTCTTCTTCAGTAATGCCGATTTTTAAGTTTTCGTTAATGTTATCTGTAGTCATTTTCTCTTTTATCTCGTTCCCACTCCTGACATACTGGTGTACATGACTGCAGTAGCCCAATCATTAGCACGCGTGCTACTGGCAGCTGCTACTCTTACACTCAGTGCTGCGTGTGTCAGCCTAACCTGACATGGCTGTAACTCTAATACAGCTACATGATTGATTTGGCGTGGTGCTATTCTCTTTATCATTGGCTTTTTATGTTGTCTTTCAAAACATGGATGGAATGAGTTCTATTGATGTTGTATTGACCATGTCTTACACTTCTATCGAGGAAAAATTCCCTCTTCAGAACAAAAGATTGATAGCTGTTCCATCACTGACATCACTTCTGTTGTCTGCCCTTCTGGACACGCCCCTTCCTGCCTGGAATCTATATAACGAAAAGTTCAGCTATTTTCTGATAGTTCTTTGTTGGGCTTATATCTGAAAAGTCTTAACTTATTTTCATTTTCTTTACATTATAGGGGTTCACAGATGCGCTGCTTCTGTTCTTTCTCTCTCTCTCTCTCGATCTATAGAAATACATATACATATATATATAAATTATGAAAAGAAATTTCAACAAGCCTTAAATGCTACAGCCTTTTAGCAAACAGTTCATAGAAGGGTATTATCATTTTGTAGACATGACTCTTATATTGCAGATTCTTGTAATCTTAAGAAAAAGAGATAAATCACTTAGTAGCTATCCATGCACCTAGATATTAAAAATGACATTAAAGCCCTCACTTTCACACTAAAATAAAATACACTGCATCTAAAAATATTTAAGAAACAACATCCTTCTTCCTTCTTGACTGGAGTCAAGATATATCCATATTTCTTTGAAAATGCTGAATTGGGATCATTACTATACACCTTTTTTCTACTCATGTCACAAAATATATTGACACTAGGTCCCTGGGTGGGTGTAGGTTGCATGAATGAGTGGGATCTTTCATGACTTCAGGAGCCTTGATTTTGTTGGCAATCTTTACATACAAACCGGGACCAAACTTTTTTTTTTTCTTTTCAAATTTTTATTAAGAGTTGAGTGTCAAATGGATCCACTGATCCTTTATAAAACTGTAGACATACAGTACTGCAACTGGTCCTATTTGTGTTTTCACAAGGATTAGCGAGACAGCATTAAAATACAGCAAATCTAAGACTGTTATTATATTTTTGCACATCTTGTATATTTGCCTAATCGACTAGCAGTATAAGGTGTACTGCACAGCTGAAATGTTATTTATATTACTATATTCATTGTGAACAAGTGGAAGGAATACAGGAACCCGTAGAAAGTGTTGGAGTGTCACCCAGGTTGCCAATTTTTTGCAATTAACCAACAAAACAGGTGATCATGAGTACAAAAGAGAACATAAAGCAGCCTTCTTGGTTCTCAAAGCAATGGCTCATATGGTTCGCCTGGGTCCAAATAACATGCCTTTCTTCAATAGTGTCTGGCATTTATTTAGTAGATGTCTGGGTGGAAGGGGAAAGGTTAATTGCCCTCAGTAGGCATTTTCTCATTATTGCGGATGAGAAAAAAGTTGATAGTGCTATTGGTAGCTCCCCCTCTCACCCCAGTAGGGTATTACATATCTTGGCAGAACTCTGAAGGAGCATGATATGCATGTATGACATTACCAAAATTATAACCAGAGACACTACAATGAGCAGCCCTTTATTTCTGAGGACATATTGATTCCATTGTTGTAATCCAGTTGTTGTATGTCCTCACAGCCATAGCTCAAACTTCTCCACTGTTCTCCAAGGCCATGGGGAATGCATCCAAAACAACAAGCACAGGACACTTTGTCTATCATTATTCTAATCTCTCCCTCTCTCTCTCTCTTTTTCTTATTCTTATTTCAGTCCTGTTCATCATCATAAATTCTCAGTCTCTCTCCCTCTCCAACTGCACGTCATCCATTCCTTGAATTTACAGGAGTCCAAGAACTTACTTCACTCATCTCTTTTTATTCCTGTTAAATGTGGCAAAAACCCAGGGGGAGAAATGGCCATTCTCTGCCTTGGTGCATTTCAAAAGTTGTTCTTTTACATCTACCCTTGCTTTGAGACCCTGGTGGTTCCAGGATGAATTAACTAAATATGACTCAAGCAATGAACCAAAAAAAGATTCCCTTGGTTACTTTTGTTGACTCATAAATCCATCTCAAAAATAAAACTTGTAAAACAGGATTGTTGATGGAAATGTTGTTGCTTTACATATGTAAAAGTGATATGCTCTATAAAATGCCCTTTACTATAATAATAGCAATAAAATGCCATCTGAAAATAAATTACAAGTAATTATATATTTTCACATTCTACATAGTATTTCTTGCTATTTTGTATTTTAAAATTGATTTTAGATAAGCAGGCTTCTCCTAATGAGTGAAGCTAATCTGTTCCTAAAAATCCCTGTGTAAGGTTAATTTTTGTAACATGAACACAATATTTAAAAAAGTTTCACAAGGATTTCACAATTTCACATAGTCTCATTCCAACTGCCTACACTGAACTTCAGAAAGCAGTCCTTGTAAGTTTATTGTGTATAAGATCTGTTTGATACATTGAATTTTGTTACATATTTATATCTTTGCACATGGTATTGTGACTTATGTCAGATGCTGTAGCTTTCAATGATGCAGCTGGTTAAAGAAACAGATATAGGATTACTTCTTGATTCATATATTTAATTCATTTGTAATATTACTTAAAGCTTATTTTGTTTTATTTATGTTTTTACACTTTCAGTATTGGTGATTCAGTACAGATCCAAGACATTCTGATAAAATTTGTTCACTTTGCTTCAGGGCTCAACTCTTCATTTGTCACCTTGTTTAGCTATCTGCTGAGCTTTGCAAGCTATGCATAGCAGGGGCAGAAAAAACATAATAGCAAAAGACTGGAGCCAGAAAGAATTAACAGAATATATAACCTTATTCAGGGAAAACTGCATATAATGAATAATGGGAGACTTTGGTCAAGTTATGTGTTACTTTTATTCAATGTAGTATAAAAGCAAACAAAGGACAATAAGAAAATATGTGGTCCTGGAGGATGCCCCATTTCATGAGAAAGAGACTTAAAAATAAATCACACAATTGTGCAAATAGGTGATCATTGTCTTGATGGGGTTGAAAAAACAGCAAAAAAAAATAGTTTATAGCTTTGGAGCTCAGTGGTGCTCTGAAGATGGCCCAAAATGTGGGAGTGTTGGCTAAATGCCAGTGGGACCAGAAGAGGTGGAGATTCACAGAATGTCAGTGGTTGTCCAATTCTTCTTCCTTCAGTGTAGGAAACAGGCAGACCAAAAGTTACTGGCTGAGTCACAATTAAATCCTTTCCCACATTATTGTAACAGAAATCCATGAAGCACTCTCTTTGCTCATGTGTTTGACAGTAATGAATGAACCTTCAATTTCAAACATGGGTGAATTTCGTTATTATTTGTGTTATCAGGGCTGAAATGTGTGGGACATTCTGGGTTGACTCTGGCATCCCTGACACCATTTGCATCCGGTGGTGTCGATAACATGAGTGGGATGAGCCATTACATGGGGACACAAACGATCAAGTGTAAGGCGCAAAATGCAGTTGTGCTTATATAAAAAAACAGTCAAACAAAACAGTCAAGGGTTCAAATCCTCAAAGTGCAGAAGTGTGGTGTTCCATTCTTTATAAATAAATCCATAAAAACAGATGTTCATTCTTGGATGTTAAAATCCACAACTAAACATGTAAATATTCCATATAAAACATTCAATTGGGTCTCTTTTTTTTCTCTCACTCTTGTTCTCCCTGCTCAGCGCATTTATCCTGTTTGTCTCCCCATCTCACCCTAAAGTCTTAGTTAACTGGCAGCTCAAACTTCCAGCTCTTGCCACGATTGCCTCTTTCAGCATCAACGACCTGGTAAATCTGTCTTCCTAATGCCCTTCTGGTGCCTAGTGGATCTCTAGGTGGGTTCCTCTTTTGACCCCTGCTCCCTTTACTGCTCAGTGAGAGATGACACGCACATGAAGCACCAATCACTCCTACACACAGTCACCTAACACCTGCTTCCCTATCACCGCGCTGGCTTGAACACCCTAATTCATCCTTCTTCCTTGTTCTTTTCACATTTTTTTCTTTCTCTCATTTTCCTTTGTTTCCTGTCCAGGCTTTGTTTATCCTTTTATTTGGTGCAGGTGCTGCAATCAAGATTCCAGAGTGCTAATGAGGCAATTAGCCGCTGCACATGTGCACACTTGAATGCTTTGCTGAGGAATTACTCACTAACACCCCGGAGCTCCTTTGCCATGCTACCACTTGCACTTATGTCCATCCACCTGAGTGCCCCAGACTCTAACATGCGTCTCTGCAATGGTGCAATGGCACAATTTAAATTAAACAATAAGAGGGGCCATTAGTCTTGATTGTATTCTTCCCTCCAGCCTTTCCACCCTACAAAATTGGAAATAAATAAGAACCGGGGTCAATCAAATACATCTACAAGACACTAATTTTTCCCTCACCCTTTCTACCCTAGGAAGACAGAGATTCTGGATATGCCCTTTTTGCTCAGAATGAAATGATTAACAGAAAATGCAAAACAAAGAAGGAATATGAAAATAACCTGCTGAAACAGACAACATTTCCTTTAGACTGTAAATACCAGTGAATAAAATAACAGATCCAACCACTCAGCCATAAATGTTGAGGATGTTCTGAAGACCAAGGTAGCACCAACAGGAAAGTGACGACTACAGAGACTTTGCAAATAATAACATTAAGACTTGAAAATGTTTGAAAGCATTTTTTGTTCTGTTTCTCATTTTACAATTAAGATATCTAGGTCAAACAAAATCCCAAAACATAACAGCCATATAATAGAGCATATAAACTTATCTTGACTGCAAGTCGCATCCGGTCTATAGCCAAAAATGTAGGAGGATTAGCTCCAATTTGTGAACAGACTTTTTTTAGGCAGGAAACTAAGAAGATAATATGTAGAATTTCAGTCTTAAAACAGACATTTTATACCCATTTAAACACTCCAAAAGACATAACATAATTTAAGAGATGAACAAATCATTCTGAGAAAATCTGCTTGTATGGGTAACTTACAAGTGTTTATATTTGAAAGAATAAAACTAACATTGCAGCCATTTCTCAAGTGATTGGCTTTTTCAGTTTGATCATTGGTCATTGAAATTGTACAAAAGCGATGTTCCTTCAAGTACATGGACCACAGTCGAAAATAATCTGAGGGGAAGGTAAAATCTTTATATTTTCTAGTATTTGATTTCTAAGATTATGATTGTGAACTAGAAAACCCAAAAAGAATAGAACTTTAATATGATTCAGTGAGAGTAGCCTTCCTAGGGCTGTGTGTATTTTAAATTACGTTTTTACAATTTGATCTGATTCTTTTCAATTGACTATACTTTTTTTTATCTTACCCTAGCTATTTTGGTCTATGGGGGCTTCACCAGACTGAATATAGCTCAAGTTGTGACTCAAACAAAAACATCCTTCAAGGCTTCACACTTCTTTATGATGATACTTTTTGCTCTAAAAACACATTTCAAAACTGAAATCTATAAAAGGCAGTTGTATGATGCAAGTTGTTGTAATATTCCAAATTTAAAAGCCAAGAATAAAGTCATTAATCATTACTAGCATATCTTCAAGACAGAAGCTGGTGAAGAATGCTGTTTGATTTAGGAAATAAATGACTGTGCATTAAAGCCTTTTTTTAAGATTTCTGTTCCCTATGGTCCTTCATGCTAACTATCACCCAACTTGTTCAACGTCTGTAAATATTACAAAAAATAATTTTGGCAAAAATGTTGGGATACCACCACCAGGTTAGTTTCACTGTGCTGTGAACAAGCTATTTAAAAAAAATAAAGCCGTTACAACCGAGATGAGTGGTATAAATCACACTGACATATTATCTGTGGATATGTACCGATAAACTAATCTCCCTTGAGACAGTTGTGAACAACGTTTTAACCAATCAACAATAAAGGAAGTTGTCTCAGAATGTACATTCTGAAGAAGTTTTTTAAGTTAAGGCATCTTAATTGAATTCCACGAATAAGGACTCCCAAACGGTTTGAAATTTGTTCTGACCATTTTTTGTTATTTCAATTTGTTTCAACATTATTATCATTTCTGTTTTTAACATTTTCACCATTATTTTGGCAAAGTTTTTTAGGCACTATGTTGTCTGCCTTACTTCCATGGGTGTCACATTTTTGTAAGTTTGATTACCATAGGTAATGTGCCATGTAACAAAGTATTACGGCTGTTTTGTTACAGATAAAGTTTTTTTTTCCCTGGCTTATGTTTATTTTCTGTTTCATTATAATTTATTTTTGCATAAATTATTTTTCATTTCTATTATGTGTGTTTATTTTTAGTATCTATGTACCGTGTCCTTTAGTTTTTATATGTTCACTGTGTTCTGTGGGTGAACTCCAAAAAGTGGGCCCATCCTGAAGTCACACCTGAGGGATCACCCTCGACCTTTGTTTTTGGTGGGTCAGATTTTTACCTTCAGATTGTTATTAAATGTTCTGACAGTTAATTATTGTATTTTGATTTTTGGGTTTTGTGGATTCCTTTCTTTGCCTTTGGATTCTGAGTAGTACATTACAGATTGGACTTGTTACCCTTGGGTTTCTTCTTTAAGTAAACCCTTTGTGCCATTTTTCACTTGTTTTTTCTTTTTGTGTTCCTTTTGCTTTCTTGTAATAAACCCTTAATTTTGAAAGATTTCTGTTTTGAGCTTGTCTGTACAAGCCAAAAGTTGACCGTAATCCTCTCTTCTGAAGAGTATTTTGTATATTTAGGAATGTTTAAAATATTTTTAACTATTATGGCTGGCTTGCCATTTCTAGGCTTGCTATTCCAGATGCTTGCTTGTAGTATTTTGAGCTGGTTGCCTCAGCTAAGGCCTTATTTTGACAGGTCAATGAAGGTCCTGACCTGTTTTATGTGACTTTTTGTAGGCCTTGCACACTTATTTTGCTATGTTTGTAACTCCCATTTACATTGGCAGTCCATGCTATAAAAGATGACTACACATATTGAGACACATTCATACTTTAAGAAATCCAAAGGAACTGTAGTGTGTTATGATACTAGAGACTTCCTAAGCATAAAGTCCTGAAAACTTCTAAAAATGCTAATTAGAGGGGGGTATCACCATCAAAAACTGGATAGTAACATAGTTTATTTTATAACAGAATTGTTATAAAATAAAAGATTTATTCTTCACAAAAATGCTCTGTAATAACATGAAGCCCCTTGGAGCAGAAAAGGCAAAAGGGAGTTGCCAGGAAAAGCAATCCAAGGCTAACAAAGTCCCAATATGAAAACCAAAGAGAGGTCAAAAACAGAATGAAAAGGGTCAAAAATCCAATAGCTCATCAAGCACAAGAACAGAAATAATAACAACACTCAATAATTTCCAAAAGCATTCAAATGAACTCCAAGGGACAATGGGTTTCTCGTGCCTTTTTAGAGGGCAGTCCCTTGTGGTAATAGGCAGGTCAGTCTGCCTGTTGTTATATCCATCCATTATCCAACCCGCTATATCCTAACTACAGGGTCATGGGGGTCTGCTGGAGCCCATCCCAACCAACACAGGGCACAAGGCAGGAAACAAACCCCGGGCAGGGTGCCAACCCACGTCAGGGCACACATACACACACACCCACACACCAAGCACACACTAGGGACAATTTAGAATCGCCAACGCACCTAACCTGCATGTCTTTGGACTGTGGAAGGAAACAGGAGTACCCGGAGGAAACCCACACAAACACGGGGAGAACATGCAAACTCCATGCAGGGAGGACCCGAGGAGCAAACCTGGGTCTCCTAAATGCAAGGCAGCAGCACTACTACTGCGCCCTCTCTTGTTATATAATACTGTAAAATACTAGTGCCCAAGCAAATAAAGAAAAAGAAACCTATTTAGGAATTCATTTTTGACTTAGAGGTCATTGGTTTTGGCTATAGATTTTTGTTTTTGCATTTTGATATGTTAATCATCCCAAACTAAACTTGTGAAACAAGCCTTAGCTTTGAATTTTGAATAATTGTTTGTTTTCTTTGTTAAGAAAGGCCCACATTCTTAGGTTTATTTTTACAACTTTGATGGCTTAGTTTTAGTCTTGGATGGGGGCTTTATTCACAAAAAAAACCCTCACTTTTCAAATTTAACTCACTTTTAGAGTGGATTTCACATCTTAGTGGAATTTTATTATGGGTGCCTGCACTTTGTGAGCTTTTGTTTATGGCTACTATAGTATGATAACCAGAAATGTGGGGTCCATGACATCAGTTACAAGATAAAGTTCAGCTTTGTGTATTTAGTTATTTATGATGTTGCATTTTCAAGACCTCCTTGTTAATGAAACTATTCTTAAGAACTCTGATCATATATTTGGTTTTGTGTTTTGGTTTGACCACCAATTTATTGGCTATGACGATGATTGTTTATACAGTTGTGTTAAAAACAATAAAATCTTCCTTGTTCCTTTTTGGTGGCAGAACATATTGTATATGTGGTAGATTTAAGCTTGACAATTCACTTTTATATATATTTTTTTATAATAAAACCCAGATTTTTTCAGTGTTTTTGTGATTTGTATCCTGATTGATGCCTTTATCAAAATTTTGGTACATTTGTTCATTTTTATTTATTGCATTGATTTTTTTTATTTTTATTTTTATTTTTTGTGTTCCTGATATTGTGCATTTCTACATTGTTTATTACTTTTGCTTTTGGCATGGTCTTTGCCATTTTGTGCTGCGCAGTGATGCATTGCTAGGGAGTGGTTCTCTGAAGTATGTTAGTTGATGTCTTTGTTGTTGATGATATTTGTGTTGCAGTCACACTAACAGTAACTATCCAGTATTCTGGATTCTAAAACAATGCATTTCTTGATGATTTTGTAGTTTTCTTGTTCTTTATTCTTTCTAATTTATGCAAGATATTTTAACTTTAATTATTAGAAAATGTTTTAGAATTCGGTTATTTGGTTTCTTTTCTTTCTGGTTTCAACTTGTGCTTGGCCCTGACACTGACTTTTGCTTTGCCCATTTACTGAACCTTCTCTTTTTCATTGTTTTAAAGTTTCTCCGTATTCAGACACACATTCTTAAGGTGGTGTGATGACAATAAATCACTACAACAGAGTGCTTTAATGTAAACCAATGAATTATTGTGTTTATTCAAACATATTGTTTTTTTAGCTATCAGTAGAAAATGGAAATGATTATTTAGAACCTAATGTAATCAATGGTGTTCCTGGTATAAGTATGGTGACTGCAAAAAATAAATGAAAAATAATGAGCCCTAGTTATAGATCACCACATCTATAATTCTTCAAGAACAATATAATTATCTGAACACACCCATATTTTCATGTGGCATCTTTCATTAGGTTGTTCCAGCTTATATGGACACAATTCAAGAACCAACCCTTAAAACAAGAATCAGTTTCATGCAATGTAGTTTGGGATAATGTAAAACAACAGAAACTAAATGTCACTGTATACGAAGGATGATATCTGATTGTGAATACATCTTAAGTATAGATTTGAATATTGCATCTCAGTGCATCCAATCCACGAACATTTTTCATCACAAAAAATAACTTATTAAATCAGAATAAATTTTGGCAATGTCAGGAGACTCTGTATATGTTTCATTCCTTAAGAAATACAACATCTAATTTATCTTTGATGAGAGTCAAGGGAAATGTTCCCCTGAGCGTGGGGCGTGGGGCTAAGATCCAAAGCCAGGAGAGATAGAAAAGAAGTTGATGCTAACAGCAATGCCCAGTCTCTCCTATCTCTCAGAGTTGAGACAGACCAGCTGCTACTGGTGGTGTTTACAGACGTGAATGTGTAATCTGTCGTAGATAGTGCTAGCTGTGATTTATGACCACCCACCTGGGA
Source organism: Polypterus bichir lapradei (assembly GCA_026402145.1). Taxonomy (NCBI): domain Eukaryota; kingdom Metazoa; phylum Chordata; class Cladistia; order Polypteriformes; family Polypteridae; genus Polypterus; species Polypterus bichir. The sequence continues at coordinate 50,155,779 of JANRMT010062806.1, forward strand.
AACACATACTCTGATCAAAAGGTTTTCATTTACAATGAGGCCAGCAGACTACACAATGTAACTAGATCAATGGTGGTCTTACAGTGTACAGTAGTTGAGCTTTCTCCCCTGAAATCACAAGGAGACTGTCAAATTCTTGGAAGTAAAAACTATTTATGGAATATCTCTTGGACAAATTGTATGCATCTATATTGTTGGGTGATAGAACAGAATTAAGAACCACTTGCATTACAATCAAATCTGTGAAAAAGGCCTTAATGATGTTGTTTGTCTCTTTTCCTGATTTGTATTACTTTAAACAAATTTCACAAATACAACTTAAATAATTATGTCTGTTGAGAGAGATGGACGTCTGAAGCGGAGCTCTGTTAGCAACTGTGTTATTTTTTCTATTATTTCTTATTATCATGAGGCATCCTGTATTTACCCAACCAGAGGTTTCTATTATAGTATATGCAAGCATATATAAACATGACCGGTAAGAAAGGGGCTCAGAAAGAAATGTCAGAGACTGACCTGGAACAGACAGGCGAAAGCCCAGACTTTTAAGGACCACAGTTCGCTGCATCGTCTCCAGTTGAGAGCAAAAATGGCAGGGAATGTGCAAGTGATGCTGGTCACGATAGCTTGCCGATTCAAGAAGATCACTTGAAACTGAAAAAGGTCTTGCAGTCCTCGCTTTCATCTATTCCTCGCGAGCTGGGAACATCGGCTGTAATAGAGCTCACCGCTTCATCTACAATGCACGAAAGCAGAAATGATCTGTCCGAACTGAAGGTAATGATCGCTGAGCTCAAGCAAGAGATAAAGAAAGATATAAAGAAAGAAATAAATGGTATGCTCAAGACAAATAAGAAGACAAGCGAGAAGCTAAGGTGACAGCTGCGACAAGATAACAAAGACTCGGAGAAACGCGTATATAATTGCTTTGAGGCGGTCTTTAAAGGTATGCTGGAAAAAATTGAGGAGCACATTCAGGAAAATGTGTCTAAATTGAGAGCACTTGCCGATCAGCTGGAAGATGTTAAACAGACATTCACGACTCGAATTGAAACAGCTGAAAATGTAGCATCCACCACTGATGGAAAAGCAACTGCTGCGAATTCCGAATGCAAAAAACTTGGAGACAGACTTGCTGCTCTGGAAGATGGATGCAGAAGGAATAATATTAGAACAGAAGGTCTATCTGAAGATTGTGAAAGTCCAAACACAGTGAAATTCGTAGTTGAATTATTCTTCAAAATAATTGGAGAGGACTTTAAATCAGATACCGCGATAGCAGCAGCTTATCGCATACGGGGATCGAACACATCTAAACCTAGGACTTTTGTGGTGTGCTTCGAGAAGTTACAATCTAAATTAAATGTAATGTTACTTCTCAGATAGAAACAAGAGATTATATTTGAAAATAACCTCATTCGTATTTTCCCTGATTTCTCACCCTCAACAGCTGTTAAATGTGCCTCTTTTTATAATATTAAACAGCGCTTACAAAAAGCCTCTTGTATCCAGCCAAACTGAAAGTGGATATTCAAGGAAAACAATACATCTTTACCTCTACGGAGGAAGCAGATAAAGAGTTAAGAAAGCTGATCCCGACACTTTCCTGAAATACAACCGTGAGTCGCACCCTGTCATGGCATCGTAAGGAAGACATCACTGGCTGTCTGATCCTCTTGCAATGACACTGGTACCGTAATTATACATCCTTTTCCCTTCTCAGTCACTTTCTACCTATATTTTAATTACAGTTATACACGTTTATGTATGTATGTGTGGAAGAAATTAAATTAGTAACTTTTTTTCTTTTTTTTGTCTTTTTACTATTCTAAAGGAGACTGTTAAACATCATACCCTTGGTTTATTGTTGTTGTTATTATTGTAATAGGGTTTACTATGCTTATCCAGGGCCACTTTTTAACATCATTCCCTGGGTTTACTAACATTTCAAGATTGTTGAAGATTGTTTTTTTTTTACACTTATATTTAGACCAGAGGTGCCCAATGCGTCGATCGTGATTGACCGGTAGATCGCAAAGGTAGAGCAAGTAGATCGCGTTGCATTCAAAAAATTTTTTTTTTAAATGTTAGTTTATCATATATCCTCCCTATGCCATTTGCCACTTGATTGACATACAGGCCAGTCTGAGATCCCTCTTCTTCTCACACACTGGTCATCCTGCACGCACGATCAAACACGCGAGCTACTGCAAAACTCCGGATGTGATCTAGTTAGCTTTCCAATTTCTATCGAGTAAAGAAAGAATTTAAAAAAAAATTGTTTAGGGAGGGTATGGGCTGGAGGTGGAATTTGAAGAGGATTTTTTTTCTCACAATGTCACAATCGAAGTGCGTTTGTCTGACATCCGAGGTTCGATCCCTGATGAGGGGTGCAGTGGAGTGTGTACACCTGATGAGCTCAAAATAGAGCGAAACACGTGTCGCTTACTCTTTGCATTATTTGACAGTTAACTATGTAACATTCTATGATCTGCTTCTCGCAACTGAGAGGGCACCCATGGCGCATGTCTGACAACTTACAGACCAACCACACGCGTTACCTGGTAGGTAACCACCCATACAATCAGATTGTGATTCAGACTTTGAATGATATATAATTTTTAATGTAGGTAGGCATTTCGACCTGGTCATTTTAAAAGTAGCTCGCAAGCTGAAAAAGTGGGGGCACCCCTGATTTAGACTGTATCGGCAATAGATATCTCAATTTTAATCATCATACGCTGCTGCTAGGGGGCTTGTTTTCTTTTGGACGTGCTCTGCCTCTAGGTATGTCAGAGGACTGGGACTTTGTGAAGTGGGATCCAGCTTCATGTGGGGAAGCAAAACGGCGGGGACTATGGGGGGAGAGAAAAAGAGCAAGCTATCTCTAATCTATCCTTTTAATCCTTACAATTATAATTAACTAGCAAAATACCCGCGCTTCACAGCGGAGAAGTAGTGTGTTAAAGAAGTTATGAAAAAGAAAAGGAAACATTTTAAAAATAATGTAACATGATTGTCAATGTAATTGTTTTGTGACTGTTATGAGTGTTGCTGTCATCAAGGATTTGATTATCATTATTTCTTTCAATCAGGTTCGTATTTGGAGGATGTGTTGTGTTCAAGTTACATTCCATGTTTGTCTAGTCTATCCCTGACCATCTCATCTTCGTTGTCAACTGTTGTAAAGATAACAGGTTTCATTCATCGAAGTGATAACCACCCAAATCGGTACTCGTGAATCTAAGATGTTTAAAAGGCATTCCTGGTATTAAGTTGTGGATTTGCCTGCGAATATCTAGCGGCAGTGTGTCTATGAACGTAATTTAAACTTAAGCTTTACACCTTGCTTTCCTATTGATATGTCTACAAAGGCTTGTTCAGCGTCAGAGGGTTGTTCCTCTCTTACTGCATCAATAAACAGCTCGTCTTCCTCTTTATCTGAGACATCACACACTGCATGCACGGGTTTACCTTTCCCAGTCCTGCAAATTTTAGCGAAGTGCTTCAATTTACCACATTTTTACACTGTCTTCCTTTAGCTGGACATTGACTTTTTTCACCGTGTGGTTTGTTTCCGCAGTAAGTGAACTTATGAATATGCGTATATGCATCACTCGCTTCATATTCTTTTGCTGCCTTCTCAATTGTGTAATGCATTTTGTGTTCAGCACTCTTTGGAGCTCTTGCTTGTTCTCTGCGTACTGCGTTCACAGTGGGTTTACGTGAGCTGCTTGGAGTGCATTTATCGAAGGTTCTCAGCTGTGCTTGTGCTATCTCGTGCGATCTTGCGATGGCCACGACTTTATTTAATGTTAGCTAAGACCCGGCACTTAAAAGTTTCTCTCGCACTTTTGCAGAGTTTGTGCTAAACACTAGTCTATCCCTGACCATCTCATCTTCATTTGCATAAGCACAGTCCTTCACCCGCGAATATTTAGCAGCAGCGTGTCTATTGGATTGCTGCTGACGGATGGCCTTATATGGGCAGGCACTCAATTACGTGGGAGGCGTGATGATGGGGGACGCAACTCCGCCTCACACTGCGACCGAGCTGCAGGCTATGGCCGTATATATGAACGTAAGTAGGTTCCAGTTATGACCGTTACACGTAGAATTTCTAAATGAAACCTGCTTAACTTTTGTAAGTAAGCTGCAATGAATGACCCTGCCAAATTTCAGCCTTCTACCTACATGGGAAGCTGGAGAATTAGTCAGTCAGTCAGTGAGGGCTTTGCCTTTTATTAGTATAGATAGACTGCATGGCAATAACCCCTAGGTAAACAGGAAATTAAGGTCAAAGCTGTCTCACTTTCGGTTAAGACTGCAAAATTACATCAAAAATTCAGAATCAATGTCTCCAAGATGGGACAGTTAACTTTGTGAGCTGGAATGTTAAAGGCCTGAATCACGAATTAAAAAGAAAGAAAGTATTCTCTCACCTAACAGGTTTAAACGTTAAAATAGTATTTTTACAGGATACCCACTTATTAAGCAAGGATCAGTTCTGGCTGCAAAAAAGACTGGACTGAACAAATGTTCCATTCCAGCTTTACAAAATAAACTAGAGGCGTGGGAATTCTTATACATAGAACAGTCTCATTTGTAGTTTTAGATGTTGTATCTGATCCTGAAGGGAGATGCATGATTGTCATGGGTAATTTATTTAATTGTAAAGTGATTTTGATAAATGTTTATGCACCCAATGTGGATGATAGGGACTTCATCCAAAATGTATATGCATCCATTCCCAATGTGAACACTCATAAAATTATAATGGCCGAGGATTTTAATTATGTTTAAAATCCAGGCCTAGATAGGTTTCCTGTCACAGGGGCGATGACATCTAACACTGCAAAGACAATTACACAGTTTGTAACTGACCACAACTTATCAGGCCCCTGGAGATTTCTAAACCCAAACTCAAGAACATATTCCTTCTACTCACCAGTGCATCATTGCTACTCAAGAATTGATTATTTCTTTGTAGATAACAATTTCTTGCCTACAATTAAATACTGCAAGTACAACGCTATTGTTATTTCCAACCATGCCTCTCTAAACTTGGAGCTAAAATCATTATGCCCCACATACTCATCTCGCAGATCGCGTCTTAACCCACTTTTATTAGCAGACGAGAACTTTACAGAATTTATATCAAAACAAATCAGCTTTTTTCTAGAGACAAATACATCCTCAGAGGTCTCTGAACGAATACTCTAGGAAACACTGAAGGCCTTCTTAAGAGGACAGATTATCTCATATTTTCCCACAGAAAAAAATTGGAAAGCAAGCAATTAGCGAAATTACTAGAATAGATCAAGAACATGCCAGGTGCAGAGGCGTAGCTAGGGTTTTCAGTGCCCGGGGACAACTGAAGATTTCACGCCCCCTCCTGTTTGCCAAAATGCAATGGGGAAGGGAAAGAAAATTTTATAAAATGTACTTAAAATAATAGTATTATAAGAAAAAAATTTCATATAAGCCTCCGAAAATGATAACACCGCCTCGTGTTCTTTAAAATCTAAATCCGTCATTAGTTTTTGTAAGAAAAAAATTGTTTTCCGCATTTAAAAATGATTTTAAAGAAAGTATATAGCAAATTATAAAGCAAAATAATTATATATTTATAAAAACTGCATTACTTACAATATATTTGTACGAAAATATGATGGGGAAACGTCTAGACTTTTGCAGCCATCTACTAGAATACTTCACCACAGCCCAATCAATTTTCTATCAAACACATAAACACAAATCACTTGGCACACAGAAATGGCATTTGCAACAACTTAGACAATGATACACTAATGCCTCATGTCAGTCGCGCGACCTGTTTAATAACATCAAAAATGTTTCTGGGTGGGAGTCAAGCATGTTAGAGTAGTGGATGGGATAAATTATTGTCTGTTGGGTATATAGAACTAATCTGTGCTTCGAAATCAGAAAGATACAAAAAACATAGGAAAAAGATATCCTCATACTGATAGAGTGATGGACTAAGTATGCAAATGTTTTTTTATTTACATTTTAGTGCATTTAAGAATGGAAAACATTTCATTCTAAAATTTTGTAGCATCAATTTGGCGCCCCCTGGATGCTGCACCCTGGGACAGATGTCCCCCCTTGCCCCCACCCCCACCCCCACCCCCACAAGCTACGCCACTGGCCAGGTGTCCAAGTGAGGCTCTTCATAGGAAAAGGCAGGCTCTGCATTCAGAACTCAACCTCTTGACAACTAAAGAAACTGAACAACTTATTTATAAATTAAGACATCATTATTATGAACATGGAGAGAAAGCTAATAAGCTTTTAGCTCAACAAATCCACAAGCAAGAAGTTCGCAATGCAATCCCAGCAATCACCAACACAAAAGGAGACAAAATCCTTGACCATAAAAATATAATGCACACATTTAGAGACTACTATAAATCCTTATATTCTACTGAGTTTAAAGAAGACAAGACACAATCTAATACATTTCTGGATTCATTACAGATACCACAAATAGATACTCTTAGTGCAGAAGAATTGGATAAACCGTTGGCAGTATCAGAGTTATTTGATGCTATAAAGTCACTTCAGAGCAGGAACGCAGCAGGCCCCAATGGCTAACCTGCCAAATTTTATAAGAAATTCTCCACTCAGCTAGCTTCCCTCCTATTAGCAACATTCACAGAAGCTAGAGACAATAAAATTCTACCTCAAACTTTTCACCAAGCATTAATCACCATCTTTCCTAAATTAAATAAGGATGTATTACAATGTGCATTATACAGACCAATTTCACTTCTGAATAATGATGTTAATATACTCTACAAAGTCCTAGCTAGAAGGATGGAGAAAGTGCTGCCTTTGGTAATATCACAAGATCAAACTGGATTTATTAAAATCCGACACTTAGCGTCCAATCTTCAATGCCTGTTTAATGTAATATATTCATCCGCAAAGTCAAACATCCTAGAGATTTTGTTATCTTTGGATACAGAAAACGTATTTGATATGATTGAATGGAACTACCTTTTCACTCAATTGGAGAATTTTGGGTTTGGCTCGAACATTTTTGCATGAATCAAACTACTGTATACCAATCCAGAAGCTTCAGTTTTTATTAACAACATTAATTCAGACTACTTTAAACTAGAACGTTGTACCAGACAAGGATGCCCCTTGTCACCACTACTTTTTTCAATCGCCATTGAGCCACTGGCAGTTCACTGTCAAAACACTTATGAGATAAAGGGGATTATCAGAGAAAGACTTGAACAGAAAATTTCTCTATAGGCACATGATATGGTACTGTATATATCCAACCCACAAAATACTGTGCCTGCAGTCCTAGCACCACTAACAGAATTTCAAAAGATTTCTGGTGTCAGAGTTAATTTGACTAAAAGTGTGCTCTTTCCAGTGAATTCTCAAGCACACAATATTAGATTGGACACCTTCCCTTTTATCATTACAGATCAGTTTAAATACCTAGGGGTAAACATCACATGTAAACATAAAGCTCTGTATCAACAAAATTTTGTAGTCTGTATGGAAATAATTAAGCAAGACTTGCATAGATGGTCAACCCTTAATCTCACTTTAGCTGGAAGAGTTAACATTAAGATGAATATCCTCCCTAAGCTTCTCTTTTTATTTCAAAACATCCCAGTATACATCAATAAATCGTTTTTTAAGAAATTAGATTCAACCATAACCACATTTATTTGGAATTCAAAACATCCACGTATCCAAACAGCGACCCTACAAAGACCTAAGGCAGAAGGTGGCATGGCTCTACCTAACTTTCAATTCTACTACTGGGCAGCAAACATACAAACTATAAAAACCTGGACATGGACACAAATAGATGAACATATACAGGCTTGGTCTGCAATAGAAATAAAATCCTGCAGTACTTCTTTATATTCCTTGCTTAGTGCCTCAATAAATGCAAGTTATCGCCAATATGCTAACAACCCAATTGTGCTTCACTCACTCAGAATATGGAACCAATGTAGGAAGCATTTTAAGATACTGAATCTTTTATCGGTGGCACCTCTGCATGAGAACCACCTTTTTCTCAAACATATGCAGTTTTTAATGTCTGTAAAACATTTGGGATTAAATCACTTAGAGATCTGTACATAGATAATGTCTTTGCATCTTACGAACAATTACATTTTAAATTTAACTTTCCAGCAACACATTTCTTTCACTATCTTCAAATTAGAAACTTTGTTAAACAGAACCTGCCCAATTTTCCTCACCTCCCACCTCCCTCTATTGCTCAGTTTCAAGAACTTAGACAGCATTTCTGTAATATATAAAACCATTTTACTGTCCCTCCCGTTCAAAGATCCAAGAGGACAATGGGAAAAAGATCTCTCACTCAACATATCGGAAAAGGAGTGGAAGGTGACAATGCAGAGAATTCACTCGAGCTCCATATGCGCAAAGCATACAATTATTCAATTAAAAATTATATATCAAGCACATCTGCCTTGTTTAAATTTGTCCAAAATGATTCCAGGGCAAGATCCAACCTACGAACGCTGCAATCAGGTTCTAGCCTCACTGGGTCACATGTTCTGGACCTGCACCAAATTAACATCATTCTGGACCAAAATCTTTAAATGTCTTTCAGACAGCCTTGGTGTCACAATCCCTCCTAACACATTAACAGCTGTGTTTGGTGTACTCCCAGATGGACTTAAAGTGGAGAAGGACAAACACACTGTGATTGCCTTTACTACACTATTGGCACGGAGATTTATCTTGCTAAACTTTTAAGAATCCTAACTCTCCTCTTTTAAGTCAGTGGGTAACTGATGTTACATATTATTTGAAATTGGAAAAAATCAAATTCTCACTTAGAGGATCTGTACAGAAATGTTTCAAATCCTGGCAGGATCTAATGTATAACATTTTAGAAAAAGCTTTTAAAGCATTGAGGAAACAGATTCTCTCCTCATTTCTTTTTCTTCTCCATTTATCTATATTAACTTATTAATTTACTTATTTTTACTAGGTTTAAGTTTTATTCTGCTCTCTATGCTCTCTTTCTCAGGGTTGGAGGTTGATTTTTTTTCAATCCTATTCTTGTAAAATTGACCTATTTGTATGGAATGTTGTGTGATTTCAATAAAATCAATACATTTTAAATAAATAAAATAATTATGTACTGCCTTACTTGCTCAGGACCTAGAAATATAAGAGTAATTTCATTTAGGGCCTTCTTAACAATTCTTTAGTTGTTTGTTTTCTGTGCCTAAAAGAGGTCTCAAGCAACTTCTTTCTTGTTATACTAATAAAGACCAATGGCTTTGATCCTGTTCTTTTAGTTTGGAATACTGAAACAACAATCTGCATTTTTTTTTCCAAAGTTTCATTTTTAAAATGGGTTTGCAGACGAAAAAACAGCACCATAAAACAGCAAGAAGCCTTGGGGGTGTTTTTGTTTGATTTACAACTTGAGCTACATTCAGTCAGTTGCTACTCAGAAGTCTTCAGAGTATGAAAAAGATAGAAAAGGTTAACATAAAGAATGTGCAGAAAGATGAACAGGGATCTGACCAAATACAAAATTAAAATGCACACACCTAGGAAGGCTGGCCTGCTATTGGGTAAAGTCTGAATGGATATGTTAGTGATGAATTTTCAATTGCTGTTATGAACATACAGATACACACAGTTTTAGTCAAAGATACATTCAGTACAAGCAAATTAGAAGTACAGCTATTGCATAGCTCAAAAAAAAATCTGTCAAACTAAAAAGAAGACATACACAACCATACCAGCCAACTATATGACCAAGAAGACAGCATATCATCTTCATTTATATTTAAGCAGGATGTTGTCCTGGATACAGATTTGACAGTTTTAAATGACATATATTTGTCCAATATAACATTTTCAGTTGAATTATACAGTAATATGCTTCGCAAACGAAGGGGAATGTGTTTCTGAATAGCAGAATTCCATACGTTATATTACATTTTAATAGAAAGATCCTTCTCCAATCATTCCATTAGATTTTGAAGTGTGAGATCTACCAGAGTTAAATTCTCTACAATTCATTGATTAAAAACATAGAAATCCTGCGCAAATGTTCTTTACAACTAGTCAGTACTTCTTCGGGAATAGAGGCCGATGGATTGTGAGAAAAATTAGGCATTCAATTTTTTTACAAAACTTGTACTAAGTAGGAATCTGAACAGTTCAATTCCATTTATTATCTGAAATTCTAACCAAATGGTCCTTGCTCCACTGTCCTCTAAAATTGTGTAGAGTTGTAGTGCTTAAAATGTATTGGTAAAACCTAGACATATCTGTATCTTCTGTAAAACCAGCCAGTATTGCTTAATGAATACGGAGTGATGGAAAGTAAGGTAAATTAGGTATATTATTTTTCATAACATGTATAATATACATAAAAAAATAAATGTGTTGCTGGTATATTATACTTTTGAGGTAGTAGTTCAAAAGACACATAAATGCTGTCTATATAAAGATCTGGCGTCATGGTGTGAGGACAACAACCTCACCCTCAACACAGACTAGACGAAGGAGATGATAGTAGACATGAGGAAGGAGAGGAGACCTCATCGGCCACTGTTCATCTGAGGGCTTGAAGTGGAGAGGGTGAGCAACATTAAATACCTGGGGGTCTACATCAGTGAGGACCTCACTTGGACACTTAACACCACACAGCTGGTCAAGAGGGCTCAACAGCGGCTGTACTTTCTGAGGAGGCTGAGGAAGTTTGGTATGTCGACTGAGATTCTCGGCATATTCTACAGCTTCATTGTTGAGAGCATCTTGACCAGCTGCATCACCGTGTGGTACGGCGCTACTACTGTTATGGACCGCAAACGCCTGCAGAGAGTGGTACAGACTACTGAGAAGATCACCAGGACCCCACTGCCCTCTCTGCAGAGCATCTACAACTGTAGAGTCCACAGGAGAACTGTCTTGATCCTCAAGGACCCCACCCACTTCCTACACAAACTGTTCACACTTCTACACTCAGGCAGGACATACAGAAGTATGAAATGCAGGACTTTCAGGCTAAAGAACTCCTAAACAACTGACTGGAGTTTATAACCATGGTTCATGGTTTTTATACTTTATGCGGCCTCTGTTACTTATTACCTATCTGCTACTTATTATTTATGTTTATCTTTATACATTGGTTCTGTCATTTGGTGTGCACAGCAAAGAAATAATTTCATTGTACAGGGAAATGTGTTTCCTTACTGTGCATATGACAATAAACTTTGAACTTTAAATGACTAGATAGAAAGTGACTCCCATATGTTCAATAATGAGTGGGGTAACATTTCAAGAGACTAATTAGGTAAAGACTTTAAATGGCATATGGCAACCAATGAATGATTTGAGTTTAAATGGTTAATCTTGACATGGCAAAGTAGAACATAATTCCAGATTGACACCAAACATCAAATGAGTAAGAATGCTAAAATAAAAATTGTGGGGATTACACTAAATTAATCTTAATCTAGAAATTCAATGAAAGGCGAGTTCCTGAGATTTCTCATATCAACTTTATTTATAAGAAATAGACACGCCGTTTTACCTTAAGACCCTAAAATCCTAAGCTTCATTGTTGGCTTGATCAACATCTTGTTTGCACTTGTTCCATGTCCTTATGAATCTTCTCTACATACTCCCATTTTACCCCCAAAGATATAAGTTGATTGTAAAAGCTTTCAGGATAGGTCCTGGCTTCCAGCACTCTGGAATAAGCTGGCTTTGCAGATGGATGGAAATTAATGTTGTATGAGATTTACTTCATTGTAACAATAACAATATTAAACAGAAAGTGTAAAAATGTATTTTTATGTTAACAAACACTTCAAAGCCAACCTCATTTTCTGAGTGGTGCATTAAACAGAGTTTGTATATTAAAAAGCATACACTTCAATCAATAGGAAATATTTAAATGAAAGTGTGTAATGCTTTTGGTAATTGCTGATTTTTATATTTACTGCATTTTGACCCAGTTTAGCTAATGTTTCTTTTAGTAGGTAAGAAAAATAAGACATCATAAATTACAAGTGGGAAGCACCAGTTGTGGCATTTTTAATGGCCAAAATCAGTCCTGATTACAGTTTTTGGACACATAAGTACAAATTTCAAACAATAAAAGAAATATTAGGAACATTATCTATGTTTAGCACCAGTTCACAGCTCACATATTAGCAGGGATTTTTTTTTCTTTGATTTGGGGGAATGTTTTTTCTGTCCTTTTCTTGGCACAAAAAAGAAATCCCAGACAGCTGCATTTAGAAAGAAGAGTGGAGATTAAGTGAAGAATTATCGCCATCAGGCATCTGTGCTTCTCACCTTGAGCTTAACAAACTCTTTTATTAATTTTATTTAATTATCCCAGCAGTCTGTCCCTCGGTGTTTTACACTGGTAGTACTACTTGTGGCACATTCCCAAGGTTTAGGCAGTGTAATTTAATAAAGCCAATTTTAGGAGATTTGATTAAAAAATTAAAGCCCTGGTCTCTCTCTCTGCCCCCTCAGGATGAGATTCAATATTTCATTTGAATGTGTTGAACAGCGATCATCGCCGCAGGAGCAACTTACGCTTTCAACACAGTCTAATGAAATGGGATGTTGCAGGAAGGGCATGGTTAAGCCCTTTCTTTTGAAGACCAAAATATCCAAGTTCCCATTTTTTTTAATTAAAGCCACAGTGTAGCTTACAAAGAGGTATGATTGCTACTAAAAAAAAACAAAAAAAAAAACCAACAAAGGTAAAGAAATATATTAGCATTAAAACATAAAGTGTTATTTAAACAGGTTTGTCTTTTCACAGTAACAGCCATGGTGCACGCCATCATTAATCATTAAATAGTGTATAACCAATCAGTAAATCCTGTGATATACGGTAAATGTAATTAAAATGGAATTGCTCAATGGATTGCATTAGCCTGAGCAGACATCTTGTACAGGTTTACACACAATTTAAGCAGGGTAGCGAGAGCATAAGAAATTAATGTTATTAAGTGGTATATTGCCACTTTGTAGAACAGTAAATTTAAAAGAGCCAAATGTTATCATTTATATAAATCATGTACATATAGTAGTAGGGGTCAGGACAAAAACTGCTTCCAGTAAAAGGTGGTTCAGGACAGGTTTAGGGCCAGGCAAGTCCCCTGGTAAGATGCAAGCTGGTGATGGCAGTGCACCTTGTTATGCCATTGTAATTCATAAACCCCATGTAGGCAATATGGTTCAGTATTTGGTGGTGCCTCAGAAAGGCTACTTGTAGGTACACTAACATTTTAGAGATTTAGAGTGTGTAAGGGGACACATGTCAGTTGAGGACACTAAGGGCAGGTAACCCAGTAATACCTTAATAATATGAAAGACAGTGGACAAGGAGTATACAGCAGAGATGGAAACAGCTCCAGTCCCCTAAAAAGCACCTGGTCAATAACTAATTGTACTTTCTTGTCCCTCACAATACAAGCAGCCAAATAGATGCCTTGGAGAACTGACCCTTTTAAAGGCAATGTAAGGCTCATCAGTACAAAGACATCAGGGCCAGTTTGTGGAGCTTTAGCATGGTGTCTCTAAAGAATAGGGGAACACCACTCCTGACCCTGAGATGATCCCTGGAATTGGCTAAAGTGACTTCAGGTTATGTTTAAAGGCTTTTTGTGACTAGGAACTTAGTGAGTCACATGACTTAGGTAGAAGAGTTATTAAAGTAGGAGAGTTAATGTTAAATGTTAAAGAGCAGGAATATTGTTCAGGAGGTGCAAAAGAGAAGCTGGTGGTACAGTGTAGTTGATGGAAACTAGACAAGCCTTCCCACTGGTGTCCCAGTGTTTATTCATCCCTTTATAAGCGTACCTGTTTTTGTATATCCTTGACCTCCCTGATGTTTTTCTTATTTAAAAAACAGCGTTAGAGTGCCCCTGTCTTCCACCAAAATGTATATACTGCAACCAACAATATTAAAATTAAAAATAAATGAATTCTTTTTAAAAATTAAAAATATGTTTTAATACCTTACACGGATAAACTCATTTGAGGAAAAAAACACATAAACATGAATAGATGGTGCAAATTCAACATATTCTCAGCAGTGGTACTTTATAAATTGCCTGTTTTAAATCCCATTTTATTTATACATTTACTAATAATGCCTACACATATTTTAATTTGGAAGGGTATATTCTGCTGGTCATTGCCACTTAATACAGGTTATATGCTGTTGTATAGCCATATACATGTACTGTTTGTTTAAAGGCAAACACTAGATGGGTCCCTCTAATAGCAATGTATCTCTTTAAAAGATTTTCATTACAGTGGACTCTTTTTAAATGTTTTCAGGAGCTAAAAGCAAAGGTGAAAAGCAAGGCTTATGAAAATAAAAGATTTTCCTGGCTGATCCTGGCTCAAGCATTCTGGACTGCATATGTTGCATTTTTACAGAACGGAACAGCTGGAAATGCCAGCAGTCTATTACACTACAATCCTTTCAGCATAAATAGATTGAAGTACGTGCATCGCAAGACAATACACAATGGAAAGTTATTCTCCAACTGAGACATAAATCCAGGATCCTGCCCACTCCTGCTGTGGACTTCAAAGACAGTGGCACTTTCCGGTGAAGAACAGAGGTGAGAACCCCTGTGCTCTGGCTAAATGCTAACCTCTAAAAATATAAAGATATTATTGTCAGCAATTTCTTTAATGAGTATGCAGCTATATGAAACATTAATGTGCATTATAGGGTACTAAAGAAATGTTAACGTTATTCTGCCATGCACTATTTGTAAATATCATTCTATTAGATAATAGTAAATAAGTTATAGATGCAGCAGAGTTATTTAGCACTATAAAGAAAATTATACACAGAAATATAAATTATATATTGAGTTACATATTGTGGTAATAGAATAGTAGCACTATTGCCTGAAAGTTCCTAGGAACACCATCCAGTTGTTGGCCCAGTCACTGTCCATGTGTAGTTTACACATTTTCCCTATATCATCATGGACTTTCAAGTCTCGTGTAGAGTGCCAAAGCTGGCTCCAGCACACCTACTACTGGCCTAGTTTATCCTCCATACCTCATGACCTCAGGTTTAAACACTCAAGTTTTTTTTCCCCTTTAAAGTTTTCAGAGGTCACACACTCCTTGAATATTAGGTTATTTTTGTCTGTTGCAAGCCTGAACTATACAAACATACACTTTAATACAGGTGATGAAGGAGAAAACATTTGAACATTAGGGAAAAATAGCACTTAGCTTAACTTTTAAATTTGATTTAATCACTGGTTCAAGATGAACAAGGAACAAGATTTACAGGCGATTGTTGCTGAGGTTTTAGCTCTTCAGGCGGGTTTAGATTGTGATTAGGCCCTATATAAATAAAATGTATTATTATTAGTTCATTTGTTGTTTATTTGTCATTTTGTATATTATGTTATTAATTCTGGGTTTGGTTTTGCCCAGCCTGTGTTTTGTTTATTTAATTTTGTGTTGTTTATTAGTCATTTTTCAATTTAATATTACATTAGGATTTCGATGTACTAATTTTCTTTGTTCATTGGCCTATCCCCTTTATATAGAGTTTTATTACCTCCAGCAGAACTTACGGTGAAGTTTCAGGTGAAATAGCAGCTTCAACTTTGTGTTTTAGATATTAGTTCCTGGTTTTTGCGATTTTCTTTGGATAGTCTGGGTTTGATATTAACGTACTATTCTTGGTTTTTTTAAAAATGCCATTTGCTTCTTTTCTCAGCTTTGTTATTTTTAAATCCCTTAAACAAATATCTTACATTGTAAAGAAGTTTGGTTTTATTTGTCCTTGACCAGAGGTTTTTCAATGATTTTCCTCCTGTCAAATTCTGGTCATTTTTGAAATATTTGGATATTTTAAAGCCTTTACCCCATTTTTGGGCCTTTGCAACTATTTTACGTTTGGGGCTTGGCTGTCTAGGGTGTGGTCTTCTAAGGGGGTTTCAATCTGTGGAGTGTTGTAAACTAGGAGTTTCAAAACCCAAAAGTGCCAAAAGCACTTCCAGTAATACCCACTAGGGAGGAAACACCATCAAAAATCCCAGGCTAGACATAAAATGGCCTGGAAGAATTTTTATAATATAAATATTTATTTTCAATAAAAATACTCTGAACAAAACGATGAGGCTTCAAAGAACACAAAGGACATACAATGCCAATCCAATGGTGAAGGTCAAAAACAGAGCAAAGGTTCAAAAATTTAGAAAATCATAAAAAAAACATAAAGCACAGCAAAAAACACTATAACTCACTTACTCCAGACTGTATTCACAATGAAACCATCAGGAACTATGGGAGACCCTCTGGATTTATAGGGCTGAGGGTAGTCCCTGACAGTGATTGGCATGGGGTCCCAACTCTTTTAACAAACATGCAATGTTAACATAAAACAAGTAATGTTAACATAAAAAATTACCCAAAACTGAACAAAAATACATAAAACAAGAATATGAATCCCAGCCAGAGGAGGAACCCTAGTTGAAATATAACACGGATAGGGCAGGTCTGACATTTTGTTGTCTTTTGAGGCCTGTATTTCCTTATTTTATATTTGACACCCCAATTTTTCCAAGTTATACCGACTCACAGGAGACAGTAATAGGAATGATATTACAGGAAAATATGTATACTGAAAACAGTAAAAGGTAAGAAGTGGGAATGTAGCTGTGTTTTCCCAAAATTACCAAAGTTCAGCAGCTTCAACTCAAAAAATGGGATTCAACAAAAGCCTGACGCGCAGAAATGATTCCACAGACAAAATATCTTTGTTTTTAAAAGTTTAGT
The DNA here is from genome assembly GCA_026402145.1 of Polypterus bichir lapradei. NCBI lineage: Eukaryota > Metazoa > Chordata > Cladistia > Polypteriformes > Polypteridae > Polypterus > Polypterus bichir. The sequence continues at coordinate 50,172,621 of JANRMT010062806.1, forward strand.
TAACTAAACAAAAAAAGGAAAATTAAAATAGCAAAAAAAGGAAAAATTAATGTTAAGAAAAGTTCAATTCTAAGCTTAATCTTGTTACATCTCAAATAGTTACTATTTACTTAACATTTCTGAACCATTTCAAAACGGTCAGAAAACTGTATGCTTATCCCATTTCTAAGTTTAAAATGGGTCTTTTAAGTCCCTATGTACTGGGACCTGTTCTAAACAACAACTGAGCTTATTATCACACTGTTTCTCAGTTACAGTAAGAAGGTTCTATCTCTTGCTAACATAGGGGGAAAAGACTATACCATAAGTTATGACTATGAAAGAAATTCATGTTCTATTCAAATTAAGCAAACATTAATATGAGTTTAACTCAAAACTTCAACTTTCTAATATTGGCTCTTACAGGGAATATAAATCTTTCTTTCAAACCAAGTTGAAGACAAATCTCAAAAGTCTGAAACGAGCTAGGATTGGTCAACCATGAAATTAAACAAGAATTGTTGTTTAAAAGTCTCTAAATAAAGGATTTTATATGCAAACACAGATACTCTGTAAATGCACAGGTCGATCTAAATGCTATCTCTCTGATGATGTCAATAACATCGAACACTGTGGAATTCTGGGAACATTATCATGGAGATGACAGATGCAAACTGATACAAAATGGTGTTGCCTGAATAAAAAAAAGCTGTGTTGCAGCAAAACATAAATAAATCATATCAAAAGAGACATAAACACAGAATCTTAAAAACCCTAGAAACAACATATGCAATGTTAGTTTTCATGAGAGATATCACATAAAAAATAATGAAAAGCACGAATCATAACACAGTTTTTATGGAAATCTAAGCAGTGTAGATCCAGTGACTAGTTTGAAATGGTACAAAGGTAAGCAATGAACTCACAGGGGTTAAAAAAGTCATTACCAAAAGCTGAAAAATAATATAATTTTCAGAGTTATACAAAAAGGCCTTTTTCAAGTAACAGTTAATAGGTTGTCAGCTTACAGTTTTTCTGCAGTAATGAAAGTTAGTTGAACCTTGAAACTTGATACAATCAATTCCTACAGTTGTCCCAACTTTTGTTGATTACTTAAAATCCCTCTGTCTCTATAAAAGCAGTGTTGGAACAAACTCTATTGCAACATCCTTTGAAGCATTATGTGGACATTGTTTCACTGTATATTGCTATCGTAATGGTGAGAAAAAGGAAATTAACAAAGGAAGACAGACATACAATTATAACTCTTAAAAGTGTAGGTTGTTCCTTTAGAGAAATTACAAAGAAAACCAAGCTGTCAGTGAGTACAGTTTCCTACATCATCAAAAAGAACTTGCAAACTGGAGGAAGCTCTGGAAGATCCAAAGCCTCAACAGAATAAAAGACATCTTTCTGAGTGTCAACAGCTTCCGTGAATGGTGCCTCACAGGACATTGGTTAAGTCTTGGCCCAAAGAAAATACGTCAGGTTGGTTCGTTTAAATTCAAAAAGGGAGCACTCAGTATTTTCAAGCAAGAAGTATGCTGTGTTAGACGCTCTTGTTATCTTATTTAGATCATTTTTATAAGAAATTGTCCAATAAATGATAGAGCATCCTGCTTCTTCCTGTTACTATAAAAAACAACTTAGAGCTCTATCTGGACAGAAATGATAACTGATTCAGACAAGTAGTTACCTTTACAGAATGGCAGAGATTTGCAGATGCCTTATTATGAAGAAAAGACAAAGTAATGATCAGTAAACCAGCTTGCCATGCATGAACTAAAATGATTTTTCATCAAAACAATAGGGAAAAGCAGTAAACAAAGTCAGCAATTCAAAATAATATTCAAAGCCAAATAGTTCTCAAAGTTAAAGTTTTGTTTCTTTAATATCACAAGTCAAAACACAAATTTGATCTAAATGTTCTGTCACTGTTCAATGCAAATAGCTGTCTTATACATTATGGTCAGCATGGCATCATGTACCTGGCAACCACAATGCGTTACAGAGACGAGACATGCATAATGACAACACCAATGAAAAAAATACACAAAATGGCAGCACCCATCAAAGATAAACAAACAGAATTGTGATGAAGAAAACGAAAATAAAAATCAACGTTCAAATAGGAAAGAAAATCAATTGCACAGCTGTCAGTTATCATTTCAAAAGGAGTTTGCCTCACAGCTAATATATTGTCTAATATTCCTAGTACAACCTAAATTATTTTTATGTGCATGTGTAAATGCAAGTGAACGCTATGTGAAATATAAAAATAGGGCACAAATCACATATACTGTATACAGTATGTGTCTATATACTGTAAATTAAATTGTACTACATATATAGAAAATTAAAGGCATCGCACTGTATCTTTTTCAGTTCTTCAGTATTTCTTCTTCTCATCCTGAACAAATAAGCAATACATCATTTAAATACAGTAAATATGGCCTACTGTAGGTTAACATCTGTATCACCCATAGCACAGGCCAGCCAACATGTTAAACTGCAAGGTTGTGGTGAAACACTTTAACACCCAGAGCTGGTTGTTCCCTTACACCTTATGCCTCCAGGAAAGCTTCTAGCTCTCCATGATCTAGTACAGAACAAGTATACATATTTATGTACACACTGAATACTGTTTAATCTAGTTCCGGGCCTCAGGGAACCTGTAGCCCATCTTGACAACAGTAGGCACAACATAGGAAACAGCCCTGAATAGGGTACTATTTCATTGCAAGGCAAACACATGTACATAAACATAGTGATGCCAATTTAGAGTTGCCATTTAACCTAACCCCCACATCTTTGGAAATATGTGAGAACATACAGAGAAATGAGAGGAATAACTTACACAAATATGGAAAGAACAGACTAAAAGCCCAGCATTGGAGTCAAACCTCAAATACAGGTCAGTGAAGCTGCAGCACAAACTGCTGTGTCAGTGTGCCACATCTATAGAGGAAGCAATTTCAGAAAACTGATAAATGTTAAATTAACTTTTGTTTTTTTTCAAATGATTTTCTTTTCTTCTTCATATGACCATTAAAAGTAATGTTTTTGATGGTTTCAATTTACAATGCCTCATAAAGTTGGCTAGGTTTTGCTAATTTGTGCTTATGTTTTAAATTCTTTTTCTGATCATATTCTTCAAGACACAATTTTCATCAACCTTACGCTAATCTCCAATGATGCTTTCCTGCTGTGGTAATGCTCACATGTATGTGCTACTTTGTAACACAGCAGCCACAAGCTGCAGACCTTTAAAGGTAAGACTCATATCAAAAACAGACCTTAAGGGATAATTAAAGACTTAAACAATTTCAGGAGTCAGATCTAGTGTTTTGGTTTCTCCGTATTTAGTAATGTTTCCCAGAAACCTTGATTTTTGTTGGTTTAACATTACTGTATGTTATTTGTAAACCTCTGCCAATCATTGTTTACGCCAGCAGTTACTGTCTGTTTTGGACAGACAAAACGTTTAAGTGGGTTTTGTCTGAAGTATTGTTTTCTTGTCAGTTTCCAAAAATGCTAGTGTTAGGTTAACTTTATACTGTAGTGCTGAACTGGTTCCTGCACCTAATGCTGTCAGGATATTTTCTGTTTCCTCATAACCATAAATTGAATTAAATTGGTTTCAATTTAAATAGGGTTCTTTTCTTTATTGAAAGACTTATAAAAGTTCACCTTCAGAGGTTGATCAAGCTTTGGGAAAGGGAATTTTCCTAAACATTATACATAACCATTACTTAACAAATTTCAGAATGTTTGAGGTCCCCACGAAAATAAAGTCTTGATAATTGCCAATCTGTGATAACTTAATTCCACCATATTTAAAAGTCACTCCACTAGTACTTTTAGACACCCAGACATGTCCGCATACTGCAACCTAAATAGCTCAGTTTTTGAGACTTAGCACAGAGAAATGCAAGGCTGCTTATCCTGCTCTGTGAGAGGCCCCATTCTGTTATGAGGATCCAGATGAAATGAATGGTCTTTATCCATTTAAGTGCTTCCACATATGCAGTAATTTTCCTGTGTGGTTCTTAATCTCCCGCATAATGAGAAAGTGCCATTCAAAAAAACTTAAGGCAGCAATTAACACTGTAACCAAATTAAAATAAGCAATAACCGCTGTGTAGAGGTCTGAAACACTGAAAATAAACATGCGAGCACTGTGAGGAATTCATTTGTGAATTGCTTTGATTTTGATACTTGTCTCAATGAATGGTGATTAGCCTGTCTAATAGCACAAGAGATATGGCTTTTCATTAGAATCTTCAAGGTTTTTGCTGAGCTTTCTATACTGCCATCCCAGCCCATGTTTATTTCACAGTTTGAGTTAATCCAGTGTAAAATTTACTGAGTCTGTTTAACGTCAAGGATGCATAGTGGCTAGTGCTGCTGTCTAATGGCTCCACAAAACCAAGTTAAAGGCTCAGGATCTTCTTGTTGCGTGTGCAAGTGTTTTTTCTCTTTTACCTGGATTATGCAACACAAGGAATAAGATAATTTTATTCCATTTTCCATGGACTTTTTTCACATCGTTAGCCACTGTACAATGCTGGTCAACATTGGGTTCTATTATATCATAAACGTTTTTCCTATTCCAAATGAAAAACAAGAGATTATATTTGTTTCTCAGCAGTCACTACAACCTACCTATAAAAACATATCATATATGAGTGGATTATTCTTTTAAGCCTATTAAATCTTGTTGTATTTTTAATTTTTTAACTTGAAACAAGGCAGGCCTTATGGAGACCTAATTCAAGTTTTATAATCTTCAGAGGTGCCTTCAAAATTTAGCCAGTAGGCTCCTTCCAACACAGCAGAGAAATATACAGCTGAAAATACAAATACCTGCCATTGAAATCCATTTAAAATCAAAAACGGAATATTTTTATGCAATGCAAATGAGTTATAAACCTAATTGTCCCAGGCTTGAAAAACTACATTGCAGTCCTAATTTAATGTGAGCTCATTTCAAATTGATCATTACTTTGCCTCTTGCTAGTATGGCTGACACAGTCAGACTGCAGTTTGGTCAGAGAGCTTATTGTTAATATCATACAATAAAAGCATACATTTGATTTGCGTCTGTAAATTTATAGTTAAAGTTAGCGGGTTTTTTTGTTTTCAGTTTTAGTCTCTCACTCACCTTCAAGCTCCCACACACCCCCCGGATCTGACGCCATTTTCAGATAAAGATGTGGTATAACAAACAAACTTTTTTGTTACACCCCCTCTTTATTTGAAAACTGTGTCAGATCTTGTGCGCGAATGAGACTGAGAAAACTGTGGACGTGGATGTGAGTGGCGTGCGTGACTGAGAATGACTGTGGATGTCAATTTATTTTTATTCAGTTTTATTCTTGAGTGTTCCTGCTCATGCTGAATTAGTATGCACCTTCTGATCCATGATGTCAAAGCAGCACTGACAAAAAAGAGAGACTTAGGTATATATGACATTTGGAATAATTCATTTTATGACCTATATTGTACATTTCGGAAAACGTTGTTGCACTAATGCAACATTATATTCATTTGCATACCTTCATGCGGTTGTAGTTAGTGATCGCGTTTGTTTTTTTGTTCTGATCTTGTTGCTGCATGTTGGTATTTCTTTTGAATTCCAGGAGATGCAGAGGACAGCATAGTACAGAGAGGTCAGTTCCGCGCTATATACAATCATCAGATTCAAATGTTAACAGTTCCCACACACTCCCAAGGACCGTCTTTACAACATGTGTATAAGGTGTGAAGCCTGAAATCCAAATATCAAATAAACACTTTCACAAAAAGTACAAGTATAACAAAACAAGTGTACTTTTATTCAAGAATATAACCGAAGAAAAAAGAAAGCAGGTTACGGTAGGCGGTTGATGCGACAGCTTGTGTATTGCAATGCTAAGAACTGCTGATTCCCAATCAAGAGATTCTGGGTTCGATGCTGGCAGCTTCTCAAGTTTACCGTTTTGAGTTGAGAGCTGCTATTACTGTTAATATTATACAATAAAAACATACATTTGATTTGTTTCTGTAACAGCCGCTGTAAATTTATAGTGCTTGTCAAAGTTAGCGTTTTTTTTATTTAGTTTTATTCTCTCAGTTGCGTTCACGCTCTCCCTGATCTGATACTGCTGTTTTTACAGAGCTCGCCAACACTACACCGTCCAGATCTAAACACTAGCGTGTTGTATGTGCCCAAAAAAAGTCTGACTGCATTCTCGCACCATTGCTCACGTACTAATGTATCAGCAGGTATTTTTCATGGCATTACACGTGTAATTTGTGAGCATGCCCTTGACGATCAAACAGAGGAAGCTCTGCAGTATACTTGTGACTTTACGCTGTAGGAAGATAAGTAAACAAGTCAAGATAAGTAACATTCGATCTGGCTTTTATATAAGTAACATATAAATGCTTCTTATGTAAAGACCATCACAAAACATAATCACAAACATGAGTTTGCATGATACATTGGCGAGCTCTGTAAGCCGTGCTGTTTCTTTGAAGGACAGGTGATTGGCAGGATGACACTAGACTTCGTCCTGTATCCAAATGGTGCCATCTTTCGCCTTTATGCCTGGTGCAGCTGCGTTGTTCTTATATGTGAGTGGATGTTTCTTGCGGGGAGGGCTTCTGTTCTCTTTCTCCGATTTGATTTCACCTCTGTTATACTGCGTCTTTATTTGAAAACAGCCGTGTCAGATCAGGGCAAGCGTGAACGCGACTGAGAGAATAAAATTGAATAAAAAAAACCACTAACCTTTACCGTCTGTTACAGACTCAAATCAAATGTATGCTTTTATTGTATAATAGTAACAATAAGAACAGCTCACTACTCAAAACATTTATTTTGCGAGACGTTAAGACTCGAACCCAGAACCTTCTGAATTGGAGTCAGCAGCTCTAACCAATATACTACCCGAGAAGTCAGGACAACAAGCAACACTAACCTGATTTCTTTTTCTTCGGTCATAATCTTGGAAAAAAAAACGCATTTGTTCTGTTATACTTGTATCTTTTGTGAAAGTGCTTATTTGATATTTGGACTTCAGTCTTCACACATTATACACTTCATGTCTACATTTTGTCGTTACTACTAAAACATGGAAAAAGTTTGTCTTTTAGGTTTTTTTTTCAAAATTTCTGTCATCCAACACTTACATAGATCTTTGTGGACACGGAACACACGTGAAATGCATGTGTTCCGAATAACAATATATTTTTTTAGCCTAGGTACCTGACTCACTGATAAACAAGGCTTCATTTGGGAGAGGTTTTTGTAGTTTCTCTGGCGGTGGGGGAATGGTATAGCAGGCTGCTTGGGATTATCAACACATTTACAAGACAAAAGACGCTGAATGGATACATGCGAGTGGATTTAAGGTGGGCTGGATTTACGAGTTTTCTTGTAAGCTTTGGTAATTCTAGTGTTAATAGCCAAACAATGGATTATTTTGTATTAATATAATGTTTGGCACAAATGGGAGTTAATGAGCTGGATGGAGGACTTAATTACAGTATATGGCTGCTTTGAAAAGCTAGAAAATATTCCAGGCAATGACCAAAACCTTATTTTTTAGGTGGGCTGAAGGGCTAGGGATAGAGAATGAGTGGTTTGGATCCATGATATTCTCCCATTGACATTCTGAATGACAGTGGAGGCAATAATGTAAAATGTCAAAGGGGCATGGTTTCCTGACATGAAAGAGGACATCTGCAAAATTGTTAGCATCATTGGGATTTAGTCAATTTCCAAGAGTATGTACTTTTTTTTCTCACATGTGTGCAGCATTTACATTACTTTAGTGACTGGGAAGAGGTTTTTGAGCCTCTAAATTCACTTACTTCTACTGCACTGGCTCTAGACCCATCTTATACAAATGCTTAAAACAGAAAGGTGCAAAGCTAATACCTGAAGATACCATCTTGAAATCCACGTGTTTTGCTTAGGCTTAGTGATGTGTTGAAACTGAGATGTACACTTCCACAGACTAAGTTAAAAATACACAACTTTAAGGATTTAGAAATTTGTAGCATTTAGTCAACATGGGCAAATTATTACTAAAAAAGAATGTAATGCTTTACAGATCGGGAGGTGGGTGAAGAACACTGGGATATTTTAAAAATTTTGACAAGAACAGGCCATTAAAGCCCAATAAAGATAACCAGTGCTATTTGCCTAATTTTTCCTAATTAACATTAAGTCAAGTTTCGAACTTCTCTAAAGTCCTTCTCTCTACCACACTACTGGGTAATATATTCCATGTGTCTGTTGTTTTCTGTATAAAGAAAAAGCTGTCTAATATTTGTGCATATTCTACCCTTAGCAATTGTATACAAAACAGAAAACAAATAGAAAGAAAAAAACAGATACCTTACTGTAAATTGCTACTAGAGCCAAAAATGACACTCCAGGACTTCTGTCATCTATAAAACACATTGAGAGTTTAGTCCTAACTTTTGATTTGAGATTCATCAATAGTACGCCACAGCTTCATTCCATCTCTGTTGGATTTCATCAGATGTGTTCTGTACAGTCTGCTTATAATAAATTTTAAGTTCTTATTTTGGCATATCAAGATGTTATTTATTGAATTTTTCTGCAATTTTTTATGTTGTTGTCGATCGAAGGAATGCATACGTTCACCAAAGAAATGGGGTGCCACCTGGGTCACTCCTTTTAATATCTGATTAGTCCAAAATGAAACAGGTGACTGATGGTGCAAAAACAAGAAAAGTAAGGCAATATCACCTAAAGGGCACTGCTTCTGACATCAAGGCTTAGGTCACATATGTCAGGTCAGAGCTGCATGCAGTGGTCTGCTAATTGTACAATGAGACAACCCCTTGCTGGGAGTATCCTGATTTTATAGTCACTGGACAGAAAGGGGTGGAGTCAGTTGCCCTCCCTGGGTGGTTTCTCTGGGTTTTGGGTGGAAAAAAAAAGGATATCAGCGACAGTGCACCCTTGTGTTCAAGAGTGGTAGTACTTACCTCTGATAGGCCTAAAAGATGACCTTCTGATGTGCATGACAATATTTTCTCACTATAGGAGTATATTAAATATAAAAACAATGTCCATGTTTGAATCCATCCATTTTTTTTCTCATTGTTTTTTCTCCCTGCATTTTTAGCACAGGCTTGCCATAGCCTGTTTTGGCAACAACCTATGCAAGGTATCCAGACCTTTGAGAGAATCTGTGTCTATTACAGGCCACACTCGAACTATGCTCATTTAAATATTGCTAGATTTATCATTTTAAAAATATAACATAATGGAAGTATTACAGAATGATCCATGTAACAACACATGCATATTTTATGTTAAATTAATGCACAGTTAAGACAATTTAAACATCTCTCTATTATAATAAAAAAATCTTGGGTTGAGACGTGATCTTCTCGGAAAGACACTTTGACTTCCCGTGAAACTAGATTTACAACCTTTGGACGCAAGACATGTGAGATGGTCACTTTTACACATCACGCCCTACTTACTAACAATTTAAAACAAGATCATAGACATCTAACCTCTCAGACACACTTCATGTGCTCCCAGCTCTTAAAAATGTTATACGTTCTAGGAGAAGAAAAAGCAGCTATGCGCAAACTCTGAAAATAAGGAAAGTAATAATCAACCCGGAACAAGTGGAAATGAAAACTTCATAGGTCCAATTGGGGTCAGAAATAAAAGACTTCATAAAGAGGTTCAAAAACGTTGGCGCTATACACTTGCAGAGCAGGTTAGAGATTATGAAAACAGTAGAATTCGAAAGGCTCAAAAAAAACATTGGCGCAATACACATGCAAAGCAAGTTGCAGATTATGAAAGTAGTAAAATTTGAAAGTATCTAAAAAAAGAAAGTAAAGATCGCATTAGCACAAAGAAACGGAAATTATTACTCGGTGAAATAACGGAACAGCAAAAAGAGATCGAATATATGGACAAGTGATATGTCAAAAGTATGTAGATATTGTAAGGCTTTAAACTTGAAGTCTGAGACTTGTAGATCGTCTAATTCATGTTGCCATCAGGGAAAAGTAGTGTTGCCTCCCAATGAAGAGGAGTATCCGTGAGAATTAAAAGATTTGTTGTTTGGTGAAGGTGAAATCCACAAACATTACAGGGAAAAATCAGAGTCTACAATAATGTTTTCGCGTTCGCATCAATCAATGCTCAAAATGTAGATTTACACAATAATGGACTATATGCTATGAGAATCTGAGGTCCCGCAAAAATTAAAGCTATGAAAAGTTTAATTTCGAAGAAACCACAATTCGGTCGGGTGTATATTTATAATTACGATGAAGTGATGCAACATACACTCGAAACAGTTTATAACAATTCCCATGAAAATAACAATCTCTTTAAATTGTATATGCGGATAACCAACCCCGGGGGTGGGCAAGCAAAGCGAGCAGGGGACGGAGCCCCCTAGTTTAAATAAAGCAGATGTCACTGTCTTTCCATAATGGGTTCTGTCTTCTGCAAGACATTTATGTTTTTTTGTTCATCTAATGCCATGTTCTTGATGTCTTACAACTTGGTAGGGTACAACTGGAAGCAATAAAGCATCATGTCCATTAACACAGAAAAAGGCATGTCAGTCCTCTCAGTTCGGACTCTTCTTTTCATCTCCTTCCCTTTTCATCTCCTTCCCTTCCTCCCAGTGAGCTTTGTCTACACTCCACACCCGACTCCATCTCTCCCGGGTGAGGCAGAGCAATTCCTTTTATGGAGGACCGGGTAGTACTTCTGGTGCTAGGGCATTACCCGTAGGAAACAATTCCGGGTTAGATGGAAGCCCCACAAAGTAGGGATCATGGATCCCTGCAGTATTGCCAGCGGAAGCTACAGTAATCAACAGGGCTGCTCCACGCCACTACAGTTCCCAGCATGACTCGGTACCAAAGCCCAGGGATGCTGCTATCTAGCATATCAGGGGAGACTGTAGCCTTGTCTAGTTGTCTCCCCCTGCCCTTCCATTGTATTGGCTTCACAACCTGATAAAGCTTCTTGCTCTTTCCCAATCTGGGATGCCAGCTAAGCTTCCTTTAATTTAATCATAAAAATTGTATGTCAAAATTAGATCATGGTGAATGTCACATGGGGAACAATGTAAGGGACACATGGGAAACACCAGTCATGCAACTTCTCCTGCATATCTGATAGTGATGTGCAGTGAATGAACAAACTATTTCTTTTGTACTTATCTTGGTCTCTGAACAAACATACTTTTTCACTGACTTTAAAAAACTAATGTTTTCGAGGCTTGTGCAGTGTGTGCTACATTTATATAACATTTTGTGACAGCCCGGAGCGATCATCTTAACGTCACTTAAATGACTGCTGTCTTCCGGAAATAGCCTATTAGTAAACTGTTTCAGCAAAATGGTAATGACAACAACTAGCCAATGAGTAACGTGGTAGATGACACCAAGCACCTCCCACTGATTGGTTTACTCTGACTATGACCGTCTCAGTACATGGACTGATTGAATGAACCAGTATGCCTCCTACTAATCTAGAGAACCATTGCAAGTTTGTTCACAAACTGTAGACAATAGACTCACAGTACAGTACAATGAACTAGTTCACCAAAAGAATCAGTTCATGTACTGAACTGAGGAACAAACTGCTGATTTTATTTAGTCACGGTTTTATTGTGATGTGTACATACACTATTCTAAGGTTCTATTTGTATGATTTTTGTTTTCTATTTATTGTTGAAATTTTATTTATTGTCAAAACTCAATAAAGAGGATTATTATTATTATTATTACTAGCTGTGTAAGCCCATACTGTAAAAAGCCTGGGGTCCTTGAAACTACTGAAATCGTCAGAAAAAAAAAACTGAAATGTAGAGATGCCAGGTAATTGAAAGGAACTACTCTGAGCATCTCTCTCCTAGGAGGATTCGTTTCGTCAACGTGCTCCCATCGCTTGTGCATTAGCGGAGGGAGGAAAAGTAAAAGGGATACCGTTTTACGGATGTTGGTTAACCGACTTTGCCTTTCTTCTGTGGTTTCGTTTTGCTGACGTGCTGGCCTCGCTTGTGTTATTAGCAGCTAAGTGAGATTTCTGTTTCCTCGGAGGAGGAGCCCTTACCCCGACTCCACCTCTCACTTCTGGGCTGGACAGACACACACACACTTCCATTCGTAGACGTTTATATATAAGATGATGATGATGATGATGATGATTATTATTATTATTATTATTATTATTATTATTACTTGTGAATTACTTATTTTATTGCTTGCTTTTTATATTTTTGTATTGTTTGGTGGTTAAAGTTGTTACAAAGTTATGATACTATTCTAGATTTTACACTAGAATATAAGTAATTTGTTGTTGCTTTTGAAGTGATTGAATCAGTGACTCAAAGATTCAAATCATTTTGGTGAACTGAATGAATGAATCATATCACTAAAAAATAATTGTTTTGCAAATCAATAATATCTGACTCCACTCCTTCTAATAGCATGCTATAAGTGAAGACTATGATATGAAGTGATCATCACTTGATTATCCAATGCTGGAGAAGACAATGGGATCCTCCAACAGGGAGTTCACATTGAAGAGAAAGAACAATTCATTATTCCTTAGTTCTACACTTTTTCATTTGGCTAATGGCACTTCAGTTTGTTTTTTTCCCCAGCTGAGACCATAACTCCATTCACAGTCATTTGTTTACTATGCAGGTCTTGTCATTCATTCTCCAAACTGTTTCTGTGTTTAATTCTTGTTTAAGGGGACACATTTTGAGAAAGTTGTTCTTCATCCTGCAAAAATTTCATTTTTAAGTCACACTTTTAATACAATTGTTTCTCAGTACTTCTTTTGCAAAACTCAGACATCTTTCTTGCTTATTAACTTTTCTGTTTCAGTAGTATCATATATTTGCCACAAAAAGTTTAGATGAGTCAAACTCACCTACTGTTTTGCATGAACTGAAGAAAATAATGGAAGATTTCCGTCAGAATAGGGCCTTACGATACTCAAAAACCCAGCATTTTGCGCTTTCTTAGACGCCTTCATATCTTCAGGCTAAAAAGGTCACAAAATAGCTTGCAGCTGTTGCCTTACTAGCCTTTCAGCAGCCATTTAAGGATAAGTGATAAGAAGCTGAGGTCACATTCTAATTGTTTTGAAATGGTAAGGCTTTATGTTTATCCAGACAAATATGGGGTTGTCTCATTTGCTGAAAGCTGCAAATTTCTTTGTTACATGAATGATTTTCTTTAGTTTACTACCTACTATTACATTTTCCCAATTGTCCATACCATTATACAGTATGTGGTATATGTGAAAAATAAAGTATAATACAGACTTAAATAACACTGTAAATCCTGGGGAAAGTGTTGAATGTTATTGGCCCAAGGCTTTGCATGCTAGTTTGACTCCTGCCATCTGTTCATCACAAATCTACACATCCCTTTGTGTTCTTAATGGCTGGCTCTTATTATTTAATTTGAATCTCTCAGGGCTCTTATTAAAGCTCTTCCTTTGAAAGCCAGTTGCTATAAAAGCATTGCATTGAGGTAATTGTGCACTTTGTTTGCATATTTATTTGTAAGATGAAGGTCATTTTCTGGCTATTTAATTGTAGCCTGGGGCAGTAATATAAAAGAGATGGCACTCTTGAAGTTGCATCTTGAGTGTTTTTGTGTCTTTGTAATGCAATCCCTTATATAAAATTTATTTTTACAGTTAGAGTCTACAATTAGGTGTAGGATGCATCTCAGGGGGACCAATTTGATAAAGTATAGATCATGGGTTTAATATACAAAATGCCAGTACCCTCCCATTTGCACATAAAAAGATTGCCATTTGATAATCTCAAAGGAATTATACTGTACAACTAAACCCATGGTATGTCTTGCATTTGCATATGCAAAACTCAAATTAATGGGAAAATGGTCTACTGCAAAACCCCCAAAATGCTTGTACTATGGACAGAAATATTAAAAATGTAAAAATCTGGAAAATGAGTATCTCTGCCTTAGGCTTTCTGGGTTAATTATATTGCCCAAACACAAATTGCACAGGGCAGTAAACTAGAAGTATCTCTGCTTTTGTAATTAGCTACGATATAAAAAAAGATCAAAACTTTGAGAAAACTGAGGGTAACATGGAAACATACAGTACAGTTTCATTGAAACAGAAAGCATATGTTTTAATGGTGAGATTATGAATTTACCATACTGTACATTAGAACATAGTTTTTACAGCAAAATTTCCTGTTACACTAAAACCTCTTTCTAAGCATGATCTCTCTTTTCACTGTAAAGGAATGATTTTACATTATTTAATGCACCTCAGTTTGTCCGCAATCTTTTGCTCAAAATTATAACTCAACAGTTGTTACCTTTGCTGAACAAGTTATCTTGGTGACATGAAATTAAAATTTACATAAAATTTAAAGTAACATTAAATTACAACTAGTCATTGTATCAAGTTTAATGAGGTTCGCATATACAGTATACATAAAAAGCAAAAAGAGCTGTCACTCCCAAATACCTGCTCTCTCTCTCTCAGCCATTGTTTTGATTATCTCATGGCCTATTTAAGTGAGGCAGTTTTAAAAGTTAATAAAGCATTCAAAGAGGAAAGCCTTTGCAGTTTCTATATTGTAAGTTGAATTTAAAGTACCACCTTTTCAAACTATGTTATATTCATCCACACAGCTTAACAACTGATAATTAGATGTAATTTAACACTAGAATCCTTGAAGCCTACAAAAAATGTCATAATGCTGGGCCACCTTAAATTTCTTCGCACCTCTCCATCAGCGTCTTTTGTTTTGTAAATGTGTCAATCAGCACAAGCAGCCTACTATCCAGTCCCCTACCGACGCAGCTAAAGTTCTTCCAGCTCAAGTCTATTTATCTGGGTGTGAGGTGCCTTGAATTGTATAGGGTAAATAATATATCATTATTTAGAATACATACAATTCATGTGTGTTCTGTATCTACAACGATCTGTGTAAATGTAGGATGACAGGAAAAGTGAGACAAGAAACGCTGGACACATAACTAAAACAGAAACTTTTTTCATGTTCTACTAATAATTGGCAAAATGCTGACGTGAAGTGTATAATGTGTGAAGACTGAAGTCCAAATATCAAATAAACACTTTCAAAAAAGGTATAACAAAACAAGTGTGCCTTTATTCAAGAATATAACCAAAGAAAAAGAAATCATTCTATTTACATGTTACTGTCAATGAGTAAAAATCAAAGCTTAAATATCAATTGGCAGAAAGTCGGCTGTCTGCTTAGCTGGTGTAGCGATAAGTATTGCTGCCAGGTAAACAAAAGTTTGCGGGTTTGAGCCGGGCTCTCCTTATTTTGAGTAGTGAGCTGCTAATATTATTATTATTATTACTATAATAAAGGCATACATTAGATTTGAGAATGATGAGGAGGTGCCCAGCATTACGACTGCTAGGGATTCTAGTATTAATGTTTGTGAAGTAGCAATGGCCGGGAGCACCACCAAGATGTTACAAAGCAGAGTAAAATATCACACAAGACCTCCAGAGAGCCACACTTTGTGGGAAGGCAGGGGTCATCAGAGGGCAGGAAATCCTGCATATGGATTAGGATAGAGCACAAACCTAAAATCTTTCTCAAGGACACTAGATGGAGCCTGGTTTACTAGGTGGCAGGAATACCTGGTCCTCTGTGAAGAGAGAGAGAAAACGGACAAGAATATTTGGTGGAGGGGGATATATAGTTGGGAGCAGAGCGTGCTCCCAGGTAAGCTGAGGTGTACTCATGATACCCCTTTAAAGATAGCACATGTTCCTGACTAGAAAGAGTGGGGTCATGTTTCCTTTTTAAGGTAAGCAGCTACTGTAGACTAATGCATGTAGTGGCATATCCTGGTATACAGTTAATGGAGCAAAAACACTGTGCTAATAGCCACATACGTAGATCCTGAGGCTGGTAAGATGTGATGCCAAAGAAGAACTAAAACTGCCTTACAGCTGAATACTTATTGAATTTGGGTTTGGGGGGAGAGTTGGAGATGTATTCTCACTAAGACAAGGGTTATCAACAATGGTCATGAAAGAAACTGAGAAAGAAAGAAAGAGAAAGATGGTAAATGAGAAAAGAAGTTTTTGGTGGGAAGTAATTCCAAATGATACATAGGGGATTAACGGCTGTTTAGACAGGCCCAGAGTAGCAGTAGGGCTCTGGTTCCCAGTGTGTGCTTTGTACTTTGTTTCTCTGTTTTATGTGTTTCTTCCTCCCTTTGAAGTTATATTTTTAATAGTATAATTATTAGAGCGTGTCTTCTTTTTAAAAGCTGATAGAAGTGAATTGTAGGCATTTTTTTTTTGGCCATCATTGTCTTAAAGCATAAGGCCCTTAAGTAGCCTGGCATATCCATGGCTGTCCAGCCCACCCTAAGTAGCCCTCCCCGATCATCATTATTGCAAACTGTTCTTGTAAGGCTTTATAAAAGAGTATACCATTTAAAACAAGGTTTCAAAGGGAACAAAACATTTTTCATATCAAACACTAAAGTCATTGCACAATTCTGGATTGAAATTCAGATCTTTTAATCAAACTTTCTACATTAATACAAACACATTCAAATACATCAGGTTATTCTTACTAAGTACTGTTTTGAGGTTGTAATGTCTTGCTTTTTATCGGTTTACCTCAGGTATGCATCAAATAACTTACAGCACTGATGTATCTACTTATTTTTAACCACCTAATCCAATTTAGGATCATCAGCCTGTTCTGCTAGCATCAGGCAGTTTTAATTTTTCTACAGTCTACCTAAACATATGAAGATATTATAATTTTGGAAATTTAAGACAATATCAAATTCAACCTGCAGCACACAGATGCGGAAACCTTTCGTAACTATTTAACTTATACTTTTTCTGCCAGCAAGAAATGCAACTAGATAGGCAGTAATCAAACCAGGATAGCTTCTACCTCTGTTCTTTGGATGTTTTCCTGCCTAGTACTGCTTCAAACGAAACTGTAATATGCTGAAATAAGCATTTATACTGCACATACGAACAAAATCCAGTAATATTCTGATTGTTAATTCTGCCCAGGCGTCAACAAATCAGTGGTTATGGTATCAGCCAAAATTTTTTAATGCAGTATTATATTTGAATTAATTAGACAACACTATTG
Source organism: Polypterus bichir lapradei (assembly GCA_026402145.1). Taxonomy (NCBI): domain Eukaryota; kingdom Metazoa; phylum Chordata; class Cladistia; order Polypteriformes; family Polypteridae; genus Polypterus; species Polypterus bichir. Next base: position 50,189,783 of record JANRMT010062806.1, read on the forward strand.
TTGTCTACAAGGTTGGTTTTTGTCCTCCACTGCCTAATTTTAAATAGCACCCATGAAAAGGAAATAGTTTATTGTTTTATTTTGCTAAAACTATATTTAGATCAAGAGTCTGACTAAAGTAGTTGATATTTCCAATAGTACTTAACATCATCTTTATTTATCCAAGCTTAAGTAGCTAATTAGTTTATATTCTAGATTAATTTGATTTAATAGATTTAGGAAGATGTGGCACTTAATCAGATTTGCTTCATTTTGGTATGACAGTACCCAATGCTGTAATGACTTTACATCCATTATCCAACCTGCTATATCCTAACTACAGGGTCATGGGGGGTCTGCTGGAGCCAATCCGAGCCAACACAGGGCGCAAGGCAGGAAACAAACCCTGGGCGGGGTGCCAGCCCACCACGGGCTGGAATGAATTTCCTACACAGATATGCTATGCTCATTCTCCGTGACAATTTGAGGATCTTTCTAATTCTCAGAATTTTGAAGTAGAACCACTAGAATGAGAATGGACAATTGAAGTGGTTTGGTTATGTGGTTAGAATGCCTCCTGGAACCCCTTCAGGTATACAAGTCATAGCCCACAAAACTAAGGGACTGACTAAGAACATGCTAGAGGGATTGTATCCTTCCTGTCCTGGGAATGTCTAGGTTTCTCCAGGAAAGGTTGCAGGAAGTTGCTGCTGATAGCAAGACCTAGTCAGCACAGCTCAGTGTTTTGCTACCATGACTCTCACTAGGAAAAGTTAATCAAATTAGAGAGATTATGACTTTAAAATTTATAATTAAATAAAATATACAATAGCCACCAAAAATGCTATGTTTTTTATATTCATTCATTTTATGAAAACAGTTGGTTTATGTTGTGATGTGAAATTTTGCATACAAGTTGATAAATATTTTGTATGTCTTTATTTGTAACTTAGGCAAAGCAATGCAATATTAGTGTTACATTATAGATAATAAGAGCAATGATTTGATAGTTTAAGAATGCCTTCCCCCCTTTTAGGACTGAGTTTCTTTGAATTTTACGACAGGGTTGGAGGAAGTGCCTCAAACAAATTTGGAGTACTAGGGTGTTTACCAAAGAAGTTTGGTAAATGTTTCTCTGCTGTTACTCAGTCAACCTCCACAGGAAAGCCAGACTGCCTAGCTGGCAAACTTTAGCTCATCAAATGGTTTTTGGGGGTGGCAGGTGAGGATGTTCTCTGCCCCATTGGTCTGAAGTATGGCTGTTTGGAACTGGCTTGTATCAAAAGCCTTTAAGTACCACAACGCCCTATTGGCTGTAGGGGTTGGACAGAAAACCTATAAATTTGCTTGCTTTACCTCGCTCTCTCTCTTACCAAACTGATGAAAGACCATCTCACACCATGAACTGAAAAGGAAAACGCAATGAAGAGCACAGCTCGGCAGCCATATTGAGACAGGCATGTGGCTTGTTCTGAAGAAAGCTGACCGCGAAATGATGCCTTAACTAGAGACATTTTAAGTAACTAACAAGTCTGTGTGTCGCCTGAAAGTACACATCAACATTTATCAGGTTGTATGGTTGCCAATATTCAAATGTTCTTTGCATATTGTTATTATTTATGAATATTATCAATGATACATTATTTAAATTGTAACTTAACTCCTGCTTGTCTTTTACTACACCTAATTGCCTGAAGGGGAAAGTAGAGTAATATAGTAATATCTTACTCTACCAAGACAAAACAGTTTATAACAGTGTCTACAGCCTTTCCCTTCAGGAACTGTTTGTAGGTACTTATATTCTCAGTTTATCTCTTGAGCATCTATCTATCTATCTATCTATTATGAGCAGTATCAAGTGCCTTGTTTAACTGGATATTTACTCTCTTGATTTTAGACATTTGGCCATCCACCACTGCCTCCCTTCTTTTCCTTACAGTGATGGTAGGGCGACCTAATAGCACCCTTTTTAATAAAGCTGTGCTACTGAAATTCATTCTGTTTATCTTCTCTACTGTCATATCAGACTGTTGTCCAATATCTTAACATATTGCTGTATACTGTATATTGCTAGCTTGTAATGACAATTCACTTTCATAAAAATACACTATATTCATGTTGTTTGCATCAATGAACATCATGGTTGACTAATTAAAAGAAGATGAGAGTATCCTTTTGGTTATACTATCAAAGCCTCTACTATTAAACCCTTTCGAAATTTCAGTAATAACAGCCTTCCAGAACATTCAAATTACATAAGAGTTTCTTTGAAATCGTGTGAATTTTTGGGTCTTTAGTATCTAACAGTCTAATTTAAATTTTAAACAAACTGTTTATCATGTAGGCATCTGTTTTACATGTCACACATCTGTCATCAACTTTATTAATATTTTTTCTGATTTGCTTCACAAGCTCATTGGTTCTTGGATGTCTGATTGACTTTTATCAGTATTTTATTCAATGTATCTCATGTTAATACATATAACATATGAAAACAAATGTCAAGTTTTTTTTGCTGTAATTATTTACATTGTTTACCTCATCCATAAATTTAATAAACCTAAGAAAACATATATGCATTAGCACATTACTTCATGCTAAAGATTTCAGTGAATTATTTATGACCATCATGGTGCCTTCTTGTAGATCTTTCCTCATCCTTTCACTTCTCTGCTGTGAAACTGGAGAATGGATCTACTTTGTCATGTGGCTAGTTGTTGTTATCTCAAATATTGCATTTCTGGGACCAGATTTTATTATGTCCACGTCAACTTGGTTGAAACTACCTCTCCGTCAGAAGAGAATTATCCATTGTTATAGCTAATCTATGTTCTTTTATGAGTTTTATAATGGTTTATACCCTTTTTTGGAAGAAGGATTCTGAAAAATTGCTTCCTTAACTTATTATGTCCCAAATTATTTTAAAGCAAATGAAAAGTTACTTACATCAAAGTTTTTAGAAATGGAAGTTACATAGTCACGTTTTTAAGACCTGTTCTCTAAATATTGACATAATGTGACATAATGGGTTAAAAAATATTTTTACATTGTTTAAATTCTTTACTATTTTATTTTGAAATTTATGGCAACACGGTTTTTTAATGAAAGACACCATTTTGAGCAACTGTTTATAGGGTGGTTGATAGGGTTCGCCAGTGGGTTTTCCAAGGGTCATGTCCCTGGAAATGTATGATGTGATGTCATCAATGCAACCAGTGAGTAACTGCTTATCCAAGTTTTCTGAAAGTTTAGTGTGATTCCTAGTATTGATTTCTGGTAAATGAACTATAGCTTTTGTTTATCTGACCATGATTTTTGACATACATTTTCTTTGTTGACTGATAAGCTTTTCTGGTTCAGATTCTTCATGTTTCTGATTTACTGTCCACCTTTCAATCTATCATTCCTTGACATTTTTCTTCTCTTGGTAGAACAATATTGGGTTCCCCTCTGAATCCAAACATTGACCTGAAATGTTGCCTACTAAAGACTACAGTCTTCAGACGAGACAGGAGAAGAAAAGACTTTTCTGCATATGGGCTTGAAACCAAGCTGTTCTTATGGAACTATCAATGAACTAGTTATGAATTAACCTATATTTAGTTTAATCATCTTTCAAAGATACTTTTTTTTTCTTTTTCATTTTAACATTTTTGCTATTATCATATACCTGTATTAAAGATAAGGTTATACAAAATCAAAAGTGTATAGATGTGTGACTTCCAAATCAGATGACATCATTACACATTAAAAATGGCCTTAAACATTAATCATGTTTTATATTCAGCCTCTCTCAAACCTGAAAGCTGAAATGTATTACTGTAAGTTTGAGTTTTTATGTTATAAGATGTTTATGAACGTGACATGAAAGGAGATCACTGGATGGAGTGATACAGTCATCCAAAATAAGGGTGAGAGTACATAAGATTTAGAAGGGTGATGGAAAACTACTGTATACAAGAGAGGACCCAAAAAAATCTGTTAACTGTTAAACTGTTAAAAACGAAGAAAAAACTTTATTATGAAACTTACTGTCAAAATACTCTCCTTGAGATCCAATACATTTTTTCCAGCACTTCTCCCATTCCTGTTAACATTTTCTGTACTCATCTTTTGTTACCGTTTTTCACAGCCTCCAGCAATTATTTCCTGGATTTCAATCATAGCATCAAGATGTCTTCCCATCAGTCTAAATTTTAATTTCAGGAACAAGAAGTGTGATCTAGTAATTATAGGAGGTGTGAAGCAACAACCACACTGTTTTTGGTCAAGTACTTTTTGACTGGACACGGGGCGTGTGTAAGTGTGCAAAATATAGTTTTGTATGTGCCTGACTTTTTTTTCCAGGATGCTTTCTCATAGACACCACAATTATTCAGTGTAACATCATTGAATAACAGTCTGTTTATGGGGAAACTCTTTATTAACAAGTCTGTTAATGTCATAAAACACAATCATCATTGTCTTGATCTTCAATATGACGTAACATGCTTTTTTTAGATTGGACAAAAAAATCATGCATGACTGTAAAATAAATGTTAGAGATAAGCATCTTGATCAGTTCAGCACAGTGCTGCTCGGTGGACTGATTAACAAGGCTGTAGGCAAGTGATGCTTAGCGGCACAGTTGATAACTGCACTCAACCCCCATGCTATTGACTGATTCCAGGAACTTTTGGATCTACCCTCATATAAGTGTAAAAAATTAAAAAATGCACATATACACCAGTCTGTGTGAGACTAATGAAGTAACAAAACAACACAGTACTAGATATTGTGGAAGCCAGCCCCGGACACAGAGAGACAGACACCTCCATGTCTACAAAAGCACACTTTTATTTACAGTACAGTCCACGGCACACGGTGTTCCTGTACCAATCACCCTTTTTCCTCTGTCCTTCAAAAGGTCCTTCCACTCCTCTCTCCCAAGCACTGTCCTCTTCCTCCCGACAGCAGCCCCCAAATGGAGTGAGGCGGCCCCTTTTATTCAGCCCCGGATGTGCTCCAGGTGCCTGATGACCGACTTCTGGCAGCACTCTCCAGCATCCCAGAAGTGCTGTTCCCCAGGGATCAAGGACCAGCCGGGTACCCAGGGAAAAGAAGTGCCGCTCTCTCGGTTCCTCCTTCCTGTAGGCATACTGGCAGGGCAGGGCTCCTGGCCGTCTATCACAATATATATTGAAGAACTAGATATATATTGAAAGATATTTTTAAACTGTTTAGATCTTTAAAGTTTTTCTGAGGGTACAGAACATAGAGGAATGCACTGGGCACATGGCATTGAATTGTCTTAGTCACATTTTAGTTCATGAAAGACACCAGTGGTGCCCTGGTATCTTGCTAACATACAGTAAACCCTTTGTTAAAGGTTTAAACCTTGGTTACAAAAGATGGCAGTATTCTGACTCCTTCATATTTACACATTTTGTTATGTTGCAGCCTTATGCAAAATACTTCTATCAGCATGATTTTTTATTTTTAATGTATTTGAAAACAAATCCTAAAATCCTCTTTTCACTTTGTCATTCAGGGTTATTGAGTGTTGTTTGATGAAGGAAAAAAATGAATTCAAGCAATTTTAACATACGTCTGCAACACACCACAAGTGTAAAAGTTGAAGGTGTCTGAATACTTTTCTGAAGGCTCTGTAAATGTGAACTGGTTGGCATGTTTATCACACCCACGAAAAGGAATGGGAAAAAGCAGACAGAACTGAGTAAGAAAGCGTGTCTCTGATGCCAGAAATTGTCAGAACTCCAAATGAATTATATTATCAATCCACACGCTATAGTCTAAGCACATTAGGGCTGAAAGATAAATGAGCCCTAATAGTTTAGAAGCTATGTGAACTGTTATAATGCGTTCATAATGTTCTAAGACAGCCATTCGAATAGAGATGAACTTGTACTTGTTTTTAGTACCTTCTGTGTTACAGAGGCAAAAACACAGTTTTTTGTTATTAAAGTCAGTACCCTGTTTATAATCAATTCTTTACCCTTTCATATATATGTAAGAACCACACGAGGTTTTGTTTTTCTTAAAAATATATTATAGAATATTTTGTCTCCAGATAAACTGTGTTGGTTCCTGTCTTGCTACTTATGTTGACAGCATTCTTTTTCAACGACTCTTTTCAGTGAATCACATGAATTGATTTGTGAGCACTAACAAATCGGTTCAGTGGAGTGTAACAGGACTAGTACTAAAGCACATGTTTGACCTGTGTGACGTCGTCATCATCTTCTATTTTGCTGCCGTTGCCTGCTGTTAGATATGTAAAACTAGCAAAATACCCGCACTTCGCAGCGGCGAAGTACTGCCTTAAAATTTTTATTAAGAAGAAAATTTAACCTTTTTAAACTGAGGGAAAATATGCTAATAATTATTTGTTAAGGATCTCTTTGTATACCATGTTGTCAGTTCGGCCCTCCGGTTGTAACATGACCAAGCTGTGCGCTGAGCTTACTCTTGAGCATGTAACTTACAGTTGGCCATGTGAACAGTAATCTTGTCTCAAATCTCACAGCTTGGATTGCTGCTGTCATAATCGGTTTGAGTTTCATGGTTTGTTTCAATTACGATAGTATTTGCAGGATTTGTTGTGTTGAAGTGACATTCGGCATCTGTCAAGCATTGTAAGCACACAACCGGTTTCATCGATAAAATCACATCCAGCTTTTGAGAGTTTAAACACTCATAAACATCAAAGTGTCCACTACTGAAATCGTCACCTGTGAATCTAAGATGTTTAAGAGGCATTGGCGGTTGTCGAAAGGTGTAAAATATTTGGCCATTTCGGTACACTTGAAAGCGACAACCGAACAATTCAGCGGCAGCCATCAACTCACATGCAGAACCATAGGTGAAGGGCTTAAGCATTTCACTCTTATAGTGCTCCTGTGTAGTATAATTATCTCCTGTACCGTCATCAGTCCACACCTTGAACCTGTCCCAGTCATTCAATACATAAGACACAATGTTCCTCCGGATATCAAGAGTGAGCCTGATATGGCCATGCAATATGTAACAAAGAGAATGGAAAAGGTAGGTGCCATCTCTGGGCATGGAAACCACTCAGTAAGTGACAGTTCTTTGATCGATAGTGATCACCTCGATAGACATGGTAATGGGGGTTGGAATGATAAAGGAAATGGGTACCAGAGCAATGTAAAGTAAGTCTAAAATACCTATACGATAACTATAATTGTAATAAACAAACAATAAAACAGCGGAGAAGCCGTGGATTAAACAAAAAGGCTGTAGTTATCAGTAGGGAGACGTGAATCCCGTGGCGAAGCAAGGAAGGGAATGTAGAGACCAGAGCGACGGATGGTCTTATATAGGCAGGCAGCCAACAACGTGGGAGGCGTTGGGATGGGGGACCCAACACCACCTCACACAGTGACTGAGCTGCAGGCTATGGACGTATATATGTACGTAAGTAGGATTCAGTTAGCGTTGGGAACCCATGTACCAAATTTCTTGAAGATGGGCCCATAAGTAACAAAGACTGTTGAAAAGTTCAATATGGTGGCCGACAGTGGCATCATACCACCGAAATAAGTACGTACATTGGTTTCGGTTAGTGCAGGGAAGCCGCCTATAAAATTTCGAGAAGATCGGGCCATAAATAAGAAAGTTCAACATGGCGGACGTTGTTGACCATTATGACCATTACACGTAGAATTTCGAAATGAAACCTGCTTAACTTTTGTAAGTAAGCTGTAAGGAATGAGCCTGCCAAATTTCAGCCTTCTACCTGCACGGGAAGTTTGAGAATTAGTGACGTTGGAAAGTTCAATATGGCGGCCGACAGTGGTGTCATACCAACGAAATAAGTACGTACATCGGTTTCCGTTAAAAGTTTAATATGGCAGCCGACAGTGGCATCATACCACCGAAATAAGTACCAAGTTTCAGCCTTCTACCTACACGGGAAGTTGGAGAATTAGTGACGTTGGAAAGTTCAATGTGGCGGCTGACAGTGGCGTCATACCACCGAAATAAGTATGTATATTGGTTTCGGTTAGCGCAGGGAAGCCGCCTACCAAATTTCGTGAAGATGGGGCCATGAATAAGAAAGTTCAATATGGCGGACGTCGTTGACCGTTATGACCATTACGCGTAGAATTTCGAAATGAAACCTGCTTAACTTTTGTAAGTAAGCTGTAAGGAATGGGCCTGCCAAATTTCAGCCTTCTACCTATACGGGAAGTTGGAGAATTTGTGACGTTTGAAAAATTCAATATGGCGGCCGACAGTGGCGTCATACCACCGAAATAAGTACGTACATCGGTTTTGGTTAGCGCAGGGAAGCCACCTACCAAATTTCGTGAAGACGGGGTCATTCTTCTACCTACACGGGAAGTTGGAAAATTGGTGACGTTGGAAAGTTCAATATGGCGGCCGACAGTGGCGTCATACCATTGAAATAAGTAAGTACATCGGTTTCGGTTAGCGCAGGGAAGCCGCCTACCAAATTTCGTTAAGATGGGGCCATAAATAAGAAAGTTCAACATGGCGGACGTTGTCGACTGTTATCGACCGTTATGACCGTTACGTGTAGAATTTCGAAATGAAACCTGCTTAACTTTTGTAAGTAAGCTGTAAGGAATGAGCCTGCCAAATTTCAGCCTTCTACCTACATGGGAAGTTGGAGAATTAGTGATGAGTCAGTCAGTGAGTGAGTGAGTGAGTCAGTGAGGGCTTTGCCTTTTATTAGTATAGATACATGCACAAGAGCTGCTTGACTCATTAATCTTGATTAATTTGATTCTTGGTTGAGTTACTACTTGAGAATTGGTTTAACAGTTCTCATTCATTTAATTTGTGAACAAATCATTTTGAGTTGCACAATGTCTGATTTTACTTATGCATCTTAATTGTGTTATCATGCTTTGTATACGGAAACAGGGAAATGAGATATGAATTATGTTAAATATACAATATAATGATTTTTATGTTTATATACATATACATATAGTTCATTATCATCATCATCATCGAGCCGTGTGTGTTTCCGCACTGACTGCCAACACATTGTTCTCGGTTTTTGGCTGCTTGTTTTGCAGTTTCAAGTGATGATTCAAGGAATGCCAAATCCACTTGTATGATGTCATCCCAACGAACTCATGGTCGGCTTGTGCATTGGCTTCCACTGCATTAGTTTTCATGATATTCTGTTGTTACCCATCCGTAGTAAGTAACCCAGCCACTGTAACTGCTTTGCCTTCTTATTATGCCGCTTGCTGCTGGTTTAGCTGTTCTTGTACAAACCTCTATATTCGTAATTTTCATCGTCCAGTTAATCCTGAGGATGCACCACAGACATCGCAGATTAATGCATCTAGTTGGCATTCCATGACTTTTGTGAATGCCCATGATTAGCAGCCATAGATTAGAACTGAGATTTCAAGTGCATTATAAAACCACATAATTTTTTATGGCCAGCTTTGTCAAGATCTTTCCAGACTTTGTCCATCGTACCAAAGACACTTCTTTTACTATTGACCCATTGTCCGTCATGTACAAACTAAGATATTTGAAGTCACATACAATATCAACAATCTTGTCCTAATGTAGGGGTAACTGCAAGGCACTTACAATGGCATGCTGTTGGCAATGCTTTGGTTTTATCGTAGTTGATCTTCAAACCAACAGCTCGGTGGTAGCAATTAGTCCATGTTCAGTACACCCTAAAAGGATTAAGTTGTCAGCAAAATCCAGATTTGACAACAACCACACTGGGTATCTACTGCTCCTTCATGGCCGAAGTACCATTCCTTGTTTGTTGGTGTCTTGGTACACCTTTAGCACCCAATCGATTAAGATGGCAAACAGCAGAGGTGACCAAACGCATCCTTTCTGTATACCAGCAATAACTTTTAACTACCTAGATTGCCTGTTTTCAGCTCGAACACAACATTTGGATTCTTCATGTGTTTTTGAATAGCGTGATCAGCTTCTCCAGCAATCCATACAATTTAAGTACTGCTCACAGAAAAAGGCTTATGTAAGGAATCAAATGCAGCCCTAATATCAATGAAGTTCACTGCATGCAGGAATTGAAACTTGCTGCATTTTTCAATGATTTGACACAGGCTGGATACTTAATTTTGAAAGAATTGGCCTGGTCTGAAGCCTGCCTGGTTGTCTTGCAGTCACAAATCCAAGGCAGTTTTACCAACTATACTGAGTAGGCAAATACCACAGTAAGTTTTGCAGTGGCTAAGGTCACGTTTTTTCAGAATCGGATTGATGATGCCATGTTTTCAGTCTGATGGGATAACTTTGCTATCCCATACTCTGACAATAACTTTATGCAGCCAAGCCAGAATGGCTGGGCCACCTTGCTTCAACATCACTGTAATGCCATCAATGCCTGGTGCTTTGTTCACTTTTAATTCTTGGGCAGCTTTTGTTATCTCATGTAATAATAGTAATTATAAAAGTATATTTTATTAATATAGCCCCTTTGGGTATTCCATTGTTAACATCCAGAGCACTCCCATAGCTCCATAACTCGAGTTCTGCTTCTGTCCACTCGGTGCTTGGAGGTTTGGCATTAAGCAGCTCACAGAAATACTCTGCCCATCTGTCAAGTTGTTCTTCATCATTTTCCAAAAGTACACCGTTCTTGTCTCTGATGTTAGCAGTGTGCTTTGTGTGCCTCATATACTGTATCTGCCAGACAAGGAATTTGAAAAATCCTCCACTGATCGCCTATCATTGCTGCTTTTTCCATTTCTCACACTTGCTCAGCAACCCATTGCTGTTTATCCTTTCAGCAGCTTTGTTTAACTTGTTTATTAAATTGAATATACAAAGCCTGAAAGCCCTCACATGACCGATCCCTTTTCGCCTTACATTCTTGCCGCTCTTTCAACAGTTCAAGCATTGCGGATGAAACCCAGTCTTTCTTCTTAGGTAGAGCATCTTTATTCACTAACAACAGCTGTTTTGAATGACTCACATAATTCATTTGGCTCCTGTTTGTCATCGATTAAGGCTGCAAATCTCCTTCCTAATCATATGTTGAAGGCCTCCAATATATTAGTGTCATCTCTCAGCTTGTGGTCCACATAGACACTGGGTAATTTTGGTGCATTCCTTGACTGTTTAAGCTAGAGTCTGATGTCTGTAACCATAAGCTCAGGGCATGAGCCCATGTCAGCTCCTTGGAAAGTTCTGATGTCAACCAAGGATCTCTTCTGTTTGTGGTTGATGACAATATGGTCTGTTTGGTTCTTGGCCAATCCATCAGGTGATGTCCACGTATATTGATGAATCAATTTGTGTGGGAAGTGAGTACCTCCAACTGCTAGTGAGTTTTGTGCGTATATCTCTCGCAGTCACTCGCTATTATCATTGACAACTACAATACCATAGGGAACGAGTCCTGTCCCCCATGGTTTGGCTTCAGAACTTGAACCGACCTTTGCATTCAGGTCACCAATGATCACTAGCATGTCCTTTTTCTGTACCAATCAGCAGACACTCACAAGTTTAATATAGTATTCCTTTTGCCTTCTGCAAATGTGTAGGTGACAATTACAGTTATGTTTATAAGCCAGCCATTACACCTGGCTTTCAACATATGTTCATCAATTTGTTCTATGGCACTTAAAGCCTTCCTGGCTCTGCTTGATAGCAGCAGGCCAACTCATTCAGTATTTTGCCCACCTTTATGCCCCAAGTAGATAATTTCCCAATTTCCTACTATACAGCTACCCAGTTCTGGCCAATGTGTCTCCCTCACTCCAAGAATGTCAAGTCTGTATTTGGCAGCATTGTGCATTCATTGATTTAGTTTGCCAATCTGATGCAATGTTTGTACATTACATTTTCGCTTTTAAGTTTTCTCATGTTGGATCCTCAGAACTAAAAGTAGGCTGATGAGGTTGCTAGCCTTATGCAGTCTGTTGCCTGCGTTGGCTAGCCATTTTCAGGGTTCCAGGTTTTCTTCTGGGTCTGTCCACCTTGCACAGCGCCCAATGTAATACTTTCGCTGAAGTCTTCTTCACTGGTGGCATAACCCCAGAAGGCACTGTCCTGCATGGCTGTTCACCACTCCACCATATTGAGGTGCAGGTCGGACACTGGAGTGGAATCATACAGTTATAGATAGTGAATTAAATATAAGACAACAAACAATAATATTAATTAAATATTTATATACACATATACATACATATATATGAACCTAATGTACAAATTGTTAAATTATATATTTGTGATGAGATTAGAGGGGACCCAATGGATACAGTCTTAGCTATCCTTAAAAAAAAATGAATTCAAATGAATCAAAAAATTGATTCACTTAAAATGGCTGGTTCAAAAGAATCGATTCAGTATATTGAATTGAAATGCACATCACTAGTCCCTGCTACCCTACACTAGAATAAAATGTCTGAAATGGATTGATGAATAGAATTTATTTTTAAAAATATTGAATATGTTCTTCTTTATAAGGAACTGCAGAGTTTAAACAAATAATTAATACACCTTAATTAAAAGCATTCAAAATGGCAGATGTTTATGCTAAAATGGACAGGCAAAATACATCATAAATCTTAGGTAGGCACAGCAGTGTACTCCACTTTTAAATCTCCAGAATTCAGAAACAACTAAACATAAAAAGTTCTTGTCGCTTAGTGTTTTTTTTCATTTTTAACTACTAATGGGTGACAACATTTGTTTGGACTCCCCCAATATCCATTTATCCATTTTCCTGGAAAGACTCAAAGAACCCAGAGCAATTCACAGCAGGCAGGGTTTAGCTCAGACGCAATCACCTATTTAGATTCATGAATCAATCTAAAAGCCGTGCAAGGGACTTTTAGTAAAGCGTAGAGTTGCTGGAGAAAACTCATGCAAAAACAGTCAGAACATCTAAACTTTCCACTAGCCCGAAACTAAAGCAGAACAAAAGCTCTATAAGGCGTCAACAAAACTGGATAGTTCCCCTGTGCCAATTCTTTGTCCAAGAATAACCCAAAGAATGCCATTTTAGTAATTAGAAATAATGTCATTTAATGAGAATTGGCATAACAGTGCCTGACCTGAATATTGGACTGGGGTATCCAATGGAAATCCCTGCATGAATAAATATTTATTATGTGTAAGAGAGACAATACAGAAGTCTGTAGTACATGTGGAAAATGGCATTATCAGCCTTAATAGTTACAACACACAGTTAAATGAGTTTGAAGGAACAAGCCAAGTAAATATTTCAAATGGACTATTCCCAATATCACTTAACAAAAGTTTTGCCTTTCGTTTCCTTTTTTAATTTGAAGTCAGTTTTAATTGTGGAAGAAATTAAGAACCCTTGTCATATTTGGTTAATTTTTTATAATTACTAAATCAGAGTGATGGCAATAAAAGAGGCTGCATTGTTCTCACATCTGCTTTTTCAATTTAATCCTTGACTTTCATTGAAAATGTCGGTAATCCTTTAGACATGACTAATGGGAAACATTAAAAGCAACTTTAGGAGCAAGTGGTTTTAATTAAAAAAGAAAGAAGGAGTTCTTACTTTAATTTTTTTCTTTCCAAACAAAGTTGGTGCCACATTTTATTTGGTTTCATTTGTACTTTTAAGGTGTACCTAGGAGCTTCGTGAAGTCACTTTGGGATACAGCTGAATGGATGCATGACTCCAGGGGTAGGTAACAGGTCTACATCCAGCAGGGTTCTCTGAGCTTTTACAGTTTTTTTCATGTTCCCCTTCCAATAAAATTATTATTATTTTAATACACCTCCTCAAAAAAATTCCTTTTTATTTCAAAAGGGATTTTGAAAGGTCAGCAAATGCATGGAGAATAAGGCTGCATCCTGAGCAATTGGAGTAACAGGATCTAGTGGAGGAAGGGCAGAATAAAGACAGAAACACAGCAAAGCGTTGTCAGTGTCTGCAGTTTAGTGCCTGGGGCACTGTGGGTGTATTCATGTTGTAAATTTTTAAGCAAAGACAGAAATTTGGTTCTAATCTGTCATTGAATAAAACTGATGCATTGTTTCTAGGAAATTTGTATCTTCAGTTAGCACCTTTTCTTTTATTCATTAGGCCATCAGAAAGTTTATCGAACTTGACTAGAACTTCCAAGTGAGGGGTGTTGTGTTCCAGTTTGCCATGACAAGGTGGATCTTTTACTGGGGATAAACGAAGCATTTTCTAACACCATGCTCATTATTAACTCTTACTGTTTCACAGAAGGGATCAGATGGGAAGGCGAGAGGAAAGTATTTCACTCTTTGGATAATATGAAGGCCGTATATCATTACAGGTGGTCCAGGATCAAATTTAGAATTAGGAGGATATGGGTTTTGTTATACAGTTAGGTCCATAAATATTTGGACAGAGACAACTTTTTTCTAATTTTGGTTCTGTACATTACCACAATGAATTTTAAATGAAACAATTCAGATGCAGTTGAAGTGCAGACTTTCAGCTTTAATTCAGTGGGGTGAAGAAAACAATTGCATAAAAATGTGAGGCAACTAAAGCATTTTTTAACACAATCCCTTCATTTCAGGAGCTCAAAAGTAATTGGACAATTGACTCAAAGGCTATTTCATGGGCAGGTGTGGGCAAGTCCGTTGTTATGTCATTATCAATTAAGCAGATAAAAGGCCTGGAGTTGATTTGAGGTGTGGTGCTGGCATGTGGAAGATTTTGCTGTGAACAGACAACATGCGGTCAATGGAGCTCTCCATGCAGGTGAAAGAAGGCATCCTTAAGCTGCGAAAACAGAAAAAAACAATCTGAGAAATTGCTACAATATTATGAGTGGCAAAATTTACAGTTTGGTACATCCTGAGAAAGAAAGCAAACACTGGTGAACTCAGCAACGCAAAAAGACCTGGACGTCCACGGAAGACAACAGTGGTGGATGATCGCAGAATCATTTCCATGGTGAAGAAAAACCCCTTCACAATAGCTAACCAAGTGAACAACACTCTCCAGGGGGTAGGCGTATCGATATCCAAGTCTACCATAAAGAGAAGACTGCATGAAAGTAAATACAGAGGGTGCACTGCAAGGTGTAAGCCACTCATAAGCCTCAAGAATAGAAAGGCTAGATTGGACTTTGCTAAAGAACATCTAAAAAAGCCAGCACAGTTCTGGAAAAACATTCTTTGGACAGATGAAACCAAGATCAACCTCTGCCAGAATGATGGCAAGAAAAAAGTATGGAGAAGGCACGGAACAGCTCATTATCCAAAGCATACCACATCATCTGTAAAACACGATGGAGGCAGTGTGATGGCTTGGGCATGCATGGCTGCCAGTGGCACTGGGACACTAGTGTTTATTGATGATGTGACACAGGACAGAAGCAGCCGAATGAATTCTGAGGTGTTCAGAGACATACTGTCTGCTCAAATCCAGCTAAATGCAGTCAAATTGATTGGGCGGCGTTTCATGATACAGATGGACAATGACCCAAAACATATAGCCAAAGCAACCCAGGAGTTTATTAAAGCAAAGAAGTGGAAAATTCTCGAATGGCCAAGTCAGTCACCTGGGGCCTCATGTATAAACGGTGCGTACGCACAGAAATGTTGCGTAAGAACTTTTCCACGTTCAAATCGTGATGTATAAAACCTACACTTGGCGTAAAGCCACGCACTTTTCCATGGTACCTCATACCTTGTCGTACGCAAGTTCTCCGCTCGGTTTTGCAGACTGGCGGCACCCAGTGTCAAAGCAGTGCTACTGTTCCTGTGTGGTTACTCTTTTATTTTCCTGACGCTGCCTTATAAATACACTGAAACTAACCGCATATTGTTTATTAGTGTAATGCATCTGATTGTAATTAACTTGTAACAATATAATGGTCCAGGGAACAGCCATAGTATTCCAAATACCATAACTGCTTTAGCGTTGTTACTCTCACTTCTCCTTCTTCTTCTTTCAGCTCCTCCCGTTAGGAGTTGCCACAGCGGATCATCTTTTTCCATATTACTCTCACTGCACCACTCGGATTATTTATATCACTGTATCTGAGTGTGAATCACAGCAGCAGCTGATCGGAAAGAGAATTAACGGTATACAGCTTCAAGGACACGCTGTCTCAGCCACTGCAAAATGTTTTAAAGCCTTTCCTGTACAGACCTCGCGGTTCAGAAACAGTTTCATCCCAAGAACTTTAAATGCATTCAATCAATTGCACCTTGTAGAACTGTTTGTACTTATAAGTACAATCACTCCACTGTAAACTTGCACTATAGTTATAATATCGTACAACCTGAGCCACTTTATAAAGCGCATATTTACATATGATGACGATATCATTTTTAAGGTGAAATGCAGCAAAATATGTTGATTATATTATACAGAGAAAACTTTAACTTCATTTAAATAATCTATATTCTTCACTGGGAGTGTCGTGAAGGATAGAATAATTAAACATGTACTACGAAGATATTTCAATGTTCCTTAAACGTTTTGAATAATCGGCGCTAAGCTTACAGGTGGCTTAACTTCTATTACAGAGCTGATTGTGTGGCGATTGGTTACTTGGGGAAAGAAAAGCAAGGACTGCAGTGGCGGCTAAGCCAATACAGTATATATTGAATATAAAACAGAAAGAGAAAATAACACAGCTAAAAACGCAGCAACAAATTTCGGCAAAAGTTAAATGCTTGTGTCATGAGCACGAGGCGGCTATGCAGTGTCTGCAACGGACGTGGTCATCCACCGTGCATAAGATACCTTACTGACATTGGCGGGCGAAGGGGCCACCGATTCTTCCTCTGCTCAGTGCCACCACAAGCCTAGAGCCGCCCCTGAGTACTGCTGCAATAAATTATTTCATTGAAGTGAAACCCATGTTTAATAACGTGCTTTAACTCCTATCATCATGAAAATGATATCACGTATACATCTCAGTATTTTAGTTATTCAGAGAGCTGTAATATCACGAATGTAATGGATTCTGTGTCCAGTTGGAGGAAGAGAGCCGGTTTAAGAAGAAAGTAGTAATTCACACACATAGAGCACAGAGAAGATCAAATACAAAACAAAGCATTTAACGTGCTACTTTAATTACGATGTGATTTGAGAAACTGGTTAATTAAACGATTTTAAGATGAAGTTTATGATGTTCTTTAATGACAAAATAAACTACGTGATTAAAGTGGAAATGTCGAGATTGAAGTTGAAATTTCGTGCTTTTTCCCCACTGTGTGCCTTTTTTTCTCTTTACCCTAATAAGCTTTCATATGACACACAGACAGTGGGCTACAACTCGCCTTTTCACGGCGACTTTGATATGTGACTTCTTTTTTATTTCCGGCACTGTGCGATTTTGTGAACGTGAGCTTTCAAGTTTCTCCAACACGCTATGTCACTCGATCAACTTCCTTTTGTTGATTATACCACGGTTTATTTGAACAAATAGTATGTTTTTTCTTTGCCGACCAAAGTTACCCCAAGAGCGCAGAGACGACTCATCTGAGAGGTCACAAAAGACCCCAGGACAACGTGTAAAGAACTGCAGGCCTCACTTGCCTCAATTAAGGTCAGTGTTCACGACTCCACCATAAGAAAGAGACTGGGCAAAAACGGCCTGCATGGCAGATTTCCAAGACGCAAACCACTGTTAAGCAAAAAGAACATTAGGGCTCGTCTCAATTTTGCTAAGAAACATCTCAATCATTGCCAAGACTTTTGGGAAAATACCTTGTGGATTGATGAGACAAAAGTTGAACTTTTTGGAAGGCAAATGTCCCGTTACATCTGGCGTAAAAGGAACACAGTATTTCAGAAAAAGAACATCATACCAACAGTAAAATATGGTGGTGGTAGTGTGATGGTCTTGGGTTGTTTTGCTGCTTCAGGACCTGGAAGGCTTGCTGTGATAGATGGAACCATGAATTCTACTGTCTACCAAAAAATCCTGAAGGAGAATGTCTGGCCATCTGTTCGTCAACTCAAGCTGAAGCGATCTTGGGTGCTGCAACAGGACAATGACCCAAAACACACCAGCAAATCCACCTCTGAATGGCTGAAGAAAAACAAAATGAAGACTCTGGAGTGGTCTAGTCAAAGTCCTGACCTGAATCCAATTGAGATGCTATGGCATGACCTTAAAAAGGCGGTTCATGCTAGAAAGCCCTCAAATAAAGCTGAATTACAACAATTCTGCAAAGATGAGTGGGCCAAAATTCCTCCACAGCGCTGTAAAAGACTCATTGCAAGTTATCGCAAACACTTGATTGCAGTTATTGCTGCTAAGGGTGGCACAACCAGTTATTAGGTTCAGGGGGCAATTACTTTTTCACACAGGGCCATGTAGGTTTGGATTTTTTTTTCTCCCTAAATAATAAAAACCATCATTTAAAAACTGCATTTTGTGTTTACTTGCATTATATTTGACTAATGGTTAAATGTGTTTGATGATCAGAAACATTTTGTGTGACAAACATGCAAAAGAATAAGAAATCAGGAAGGGGGCAAATAGTTTTTCACACCACTGTATGTAGACATTCAAAATTACTCACAAAAGTGTTATTCCTAGTGGGAACAGTTTAAGATCAGTGATTGAGTTACTTTGTCTTGGGAAACCTTATACCAATAATACATACATTTTTCGTATTGGGCATGTATGCGTGTCAGCCTAGAGTGCTGTTTCATTAGAGAGCATACCCGAAGTAAATTAAAATGACAAATAGACCAAGAAAAAAACAAATCAGACTTTTTTTTCTGAGGACAGATGATGAAATACAATTACTTGTAGGGGTTACAAACGAGTATAAGGTTGCCAAAGTCTTATAAAATATAGCCAAGCAGTCCTATTAAAATGAATCCAGTGAAATATTGAGTGTTCCAGTGCATAGTACCCATCAGCTGATTAAAATAAGTTAGGAAAGAATATCCCCACATTAAATATGAGATCACAAAAGACAAAAGTAAAATCATTGCATGATCACATGGCAGTTATACATCACTTTCAAAAATCTTTGTTTTCTCCATTAATTTTTTTTCAAATTTACATACTTTGGAGAGCGTTTTTAAAACAATTATTTTCAGATATTGAAAATAATAATTAAAAAAACAGTATTTTCAGATTTATCCAACTTAACATGGACTTATTCTTCTTCTTCTTTGGTCCCTAGCGAACAGCTGGATGAGAGTGACCTTAGAGTTTGTATGCTGCTATGGACTTCTTTCATGATGTGTTTCCACTCTTAGGACTAGGTCTTAGTCTATGTTAAACACTGATGTATTGAACCCTGATAAATTACTCAAATTCTTCAATGGAAGAGCTGAAACACCCACTGGCACTAACATGTTTATTTTACAAATTGTTTGAAAACTGAGAGCACAGATGTGTATTGCAGGATTTCAACCAGTTTACAGATACGGTATCTACAGCTGTCTTTTTATACACTTAATTAGACATTGTGAAAGATACAAATGAAAATGTGAAACAAAGATTGCAGGTGTCAGAATTGGTACATTATTTTGTGACCATATAAATGATGCTTATTTTATTTTAATGACACAGCTTTAAATTTTTTCATCTTGTTCTTTTTTCAAATATTTTCAGAAATAGCACAAGGAGTTTTCCCTGTATTCATCATATACCAACAACCTAACCTTTTATTTTTATTTCTGTTTTTGGTTCATCTTTGATACCTTAAGTAACATTATGCATATGTTATATGGTCCTGTTGCAGCCACTTTTTGTAAAACTTTCCTTAAACAGATAATGCTAATCTTAAAAAATATATATACAGTATATATATATATATATATATATATATATATATATATATATATATATATATACATACATATATACTGTATACATATGCATAGAGGAATGATAATTTTTTGAATTATAATAAAAATACACATTTTGTTAACTGAATAGTAACTACGTTATTTCTGGTATTTTTGTTTCATCTGATTTTATTTGCTGTGTATTTTGTAAGGTTGGAAGTGATATAAAAACACATGGCTAATAAGTCATAATTTCAAAGCATAAAGTGCTTATGATATTGTGGTGGGAGGGCCTGTTATGTCTAACATTATTTTCCTTTTGTATACCATGTTGTATAATATTTAGCATTATGCTGTATGCAAAATGCATTTTAACGAAAGCTAAAATCAGATTCAAATACATGACATTTTTAAAATATATATTCTCTACTGCAGAGTACTTTAGTTAAATTGACTGGTAGATTGCCTTTTTATTAAAAACAATCATTTAAGTACTGACAATAGTTTGTCAGTTCAGCTCTTTATAAAAATTAGCCGCTTCCTCAGAGAACTGAGACAGCGACGAATTGTGCCATTAAGCGGGCTGTTTTCATAATGTAAGCCGGCATTTTTACCAGACTTATCAAAAATGTGAAAACCTCACAGGCATTTCGTGCAATTATTTTTCTTTCTTTTTCAGTTTTTTTTTTTTTTTTTAAATAAATTGTATCTTTGTTGAACAATGGTTGGAAGGTATATACCTCCCCCTATCTCAGATAAATGTTATTTTAGGCTTCTTCTGAGCAGTACTAACTGTACAAGAAAACAGAATGAAAACTTCGAACTGCTTTGATTTTTAGGATGACCAACTGTTATAGTTTCACTGTACAAAGTTTTTGTTTAAATTCTGTTTTCCCTAATACACCTCCACCCCCTCCACCAAAACTGCTTCCCAGTGGTAAAGGAGAATGCAGCTCTGCATGGTTCTTACAGCCTGAAAGTGAAACATGGAAAAAAGGAAAGCAAATGAACTAATTAGAAATCAAAAGGTCTTTATTTAATATGCACATTAACATGTCTTTTTTCTTGTCATCCCATTCAGTGAGCAAACCCTAGGCATGCTGAACTGCCTAAACTATCTGGTGGCATTAAATGAAAGAACTATGAATATCATCAAGAAGAACTTCTGCACAAGGATTATTTGACCACACGTCCTCTGTAAATGCTACTGGAGGTCTTTCTCCTAACTTCATTCAGACCTCAGAACAGCTTCTCTGGCTGGACTATCAATGGAGCACTAAGTTCCAAACTACAGAGTTTTCTTAACATTTCTAAACAATGCCTTCAGTATGTTACATACAGTATATTGCTTATTGAATTGACTTGCTGTGTTTTTTGACCCTTTCCTAATTTTGTCCTTGCCCTCTGATTTGTAGGTTGATAAAAAGACAATGATTACTTATCTACGTGACTGTGTATTTAGTGGCTTCCTGAGTAGCGTGTGGCTAAGAAGTCCACCAGAACTGGCCACCATGTCAATAGTCACCTGTTTATATAAAACATTTAACAGCACCTTGATTATGCATTAAGTGGCTGTGCAGACAGAGATGTGATTTTTTTGCATTATTTGTATATTTACACATAGATGTATCTTGCATTACTGAACACATTTAAAATAATTATTTTAAGCTATATGCAGATTATTTTTTTAGATTGTAAGACAAGAATCTTCCAAAGTTAAACATTGTGAGATAAACTATAGCAGAGCATACAACAATATTTTTATATAAATGCAAGCTAAGATTTTCTAGTTGTCCAGAAAAACAGGGAGAAAAGAGGAGGCATTTAGGATACAGTAAGTGCATTATTTAATACATGTTTATGAACAATATTTGAATAAGATGATAACAAGAGCACCTGCTTACTGTCTGTATGTCTCCATGCTTTACCAATGGAGTGCTATTCAGGAATTCCATCCACACTTATGGTGCCTTTTTCTGTGAACTTAGCCATGTGGCCACTTAAAAAAGTGCTTAGATTTTTTTTTCCTACTGTTGAGTCAAAGATTGTTCTGATAATCTTAATATACTCCTTGTCTGTGCAGCCACGTTGGCATGCAAAGTTAAGCCAGCATTAAATCTCAGGCTTGTTCCATTTTTTTCTAATGCTTTGTCCTTCTATCCCATTTTTGGGCATGTTTAAGGTCTTGTATTTGGAACAAAAGAATCTATTTTTCTTGAATAGTGTAGGATCTCCTTCAAAATACACCTAATTAAAGAAGGGAGCTTTTTGAGTGTCTTATGGGGACCTATTTAACTGCGTACTTTCTATAACAACTCCTTTCGTTCCTTTTTCCAGGACAGAGGGAGTCCCACTCAGGAACACCTGATCACTCCTGGCTCCACCCCTTTCACCTCAGTTGCCTTAAAGAAATACTTTCTTGGAAGTATGACATCATTTTAACCAGAATGGCACTGGAGAACGGAGCTCTGCCAGAGCATATTTTAATCCTTTCTTTCCTAAGACTCAAGTCTCCTTGTAAATTATTACAAGCCAAAGAATTCAACTTTTTGTGAATGTAAACCTACATTTCCAGAACTCATATGTTGCATTTTTAGAGACTTGATTATACTGTAGTAAATAATTAATCTTGTCTTAAAATAGTCTTTCATGCCAAATGTTCATATGAAACTTTATTGTTGTATTCACTTCTACAACATACAATTTTCTTTGCTAATTTAATGGTTAATTTCCTGTCACAAACTATATAGTATTAAATCTTGCTTCTCCATATCACAGGTTACACAAACTGTTAAACTCTGATTAGACTGATATAATGTCTATTTTGCCATAATTTCTTGGTTGTGATTAGTGATCAGGTATTATTGAACTTGTACTCCCCTGATCTTCTTCAAAAGAACCTAAAATTATAACCTGCCACTCAGTCCTCAGGGGCAAACATTTTGCCAGCATGTATAGAAAATAAGAGAAGAAAATGAAATTTGAATGTAAAAAATAATTCATTTTTAGATATCTTTAGAATTTAAACTATACATTTTTTTTGGTGGATAAAAAAGTAACATGCTTATCCATTCATCAATACTGCATTTCTGTGCTCCATAAAGTTTAGCCTTTTGCTGGTTTCTGTAGTTTTTCTCAGTGCCAGCCTTATTAGGTTGTCTGATCAAATGTTGAGGACTTGGTATTAATGACATATACAATGTGGTACATACTTTATTTTATAAACTTCCAACACAGCAGTGACCAGACAGCAGCTCATAGTGCACGGGTTCACCTGACAGCTGATTTAATTGATGGTCTACTGTTTGTCTCATACAGTAGAAAAGTTTTCTGTGTTCATGTCATGTTTAAAATTTCTTGTTATGAATTTAATTACACATCAATGGATAAACTGCCTAAGAATAACAATAAAAATAACATTCATGATTTATCATTACCAGTCATTAAATCTTTGATAATGAAATCATTAAGATAATGATCACCTACAGTAATATTTGTTTGAATCAACTAAGCCAGTTTCGGAGCCATGATATATATAATCTAAACAGAGTTAACCAAAAAACTGTGAAAAAATTACAACATTTATTTAGTAGCAGAACAGGATAGGCAGCCTGCAAAGCAACCAGTCTCTTTAATTGACTTCTAGATGTATCAGAATCATTCATACCAGTCAGGGCAATTCTGATTTCAGCATTTGTTACTGTAATGTCCCATGTTGCATGTAAAAAGAGTGGAGCTGATATTAATGTAAGTGTCTTCCTACAGTTGCATAGGATTCTGAGGCTCCTTCACAGCTGTATGTTAAATTGAATGTAATAAATGTTATTCTTTCATAAAGAAAAGGAGAAATTAAATTGAGGAAGCAAAACCCCACAAATTTCCCAATCGAGGGGACTGATGAGCAAGAGAGCACCAGTTTCATTAAAACCTGAATGCACAACTGACTATATTATGTGAGGCTATTGTGCCTTGCTAATGGGTCAGAATGCTGTCTTATTTATACAGAATTAGCAAGGTGTTGCTGCATGTTTTTTCACTCAGCATACATGTTCCAAATGGGTGACCCTCAAAGTGGGTTGCAACCCTATATTGTGGCTTTCACGTCTCTCCTTGGAGATTGAGACCATAGAGTTAGGACTAATTTCCCCTGAATCTGCAGTGCCGAAGGGGAAAAGGGAACGTTTGGTAATTTGGACCCAGTCTCTGGTCATGTGTCAGATGCCTCTCCATGTCAATTGACCTTGGGTGGAGTGGTTGCCAGCTATCTCTGGCCCTCAGAAGGGTATGATCAATTTAAGAGCGGTTCTCATTTAGAGTTATTCAGTTATAAGCTTGCAGATGTTACCTTTGCACCACTGGCTCCAAATTGACACCAAATGCTTGAAACTGCATTTTCTCTCATGCTGAGCAGATTTACTGTTGTAGCAAAAAATCATCGGTAGTCTAAACCCAGCTCATGATACCTTTTTTTTTTGCTTGGTGAATTCTGATTCACAATAATAAGAACAGCTTACCTTGAAGGATTAAAAAGTGACATTGCCTTAAACTCATGCTTGCCACATACCAGTTATCTTTGTGTTAACTTTTCTGACATCTCCTACACAAACCCCAAAAAAACAGAAAGATGAAGACTACCTGACTGGCAGACTGGGATGATAGTGAACATTTTTAACAACTGAGGCAAGAGGATGTTTTTCTATCGTGGAAGGCTCACACTCCTCAGCCTGCTTGGGAAAACCTATAATGGGGAACTGAGAATGAAACACTGGCCTACAGTCAAACACCATGCAAGGAATAGATATCTACCATATATACTCACGTTTAAGTTCTCCTGCGTTTAAGTCAGGGCTTCATTTTACAGTATAATTTCTGGTATTCTATAATGTCAGTCGTATAAGTCGAATGCAGTAAACTGGCGCTATTGGTCCAAGAGATTATAAAATGCTAACACCCACCTGAGAGAGTAACCACGGAGCACACTACCTTTTTTTATATGTATTGTGCCTACTTGACCACACGGTAATACCCAAACTATTCCGAAGCAACGTTTGCACTGTTTTGTGTTTTTTGTATCTCACACCCTCATGCTCCTTTATCCTAAGAGCATCCCTTGTCTGTGATGGAGTGTTCGATCAGAAGAAAATATGAAGCTGGATTTAAATTAAAAGTTGTTGAAATGGTAAAAGAAATTGGTAACTGCACTGCAGCTGCAACAAAATTCGATGCGTCTGAGAAACTGATGTGAGATTGGAGGAAGCAAGAAAAAAAAATTAAGTGTTGTATTTTTGAATGGGCGTATAAGTCGGGGTCTGATTTTATGATCGATTTTTCGGGTTTGGACTTCATCCACTTCAAGTAACAGTAGAGGAACTCTTTGTCCTTGCATGGATATAAAAGCAGCCATTGCAGTTTGCCGGTGATATTTAGTGGAGTTGGAGCTTGCTAACAACTTCAGAGTTCAGCTCCATGCCATTTGGTCCATCTATTTTTTATAAGTATTATGTCCACATTCTTAGCATTAAGTTGAATCCACTATGTCATAGGTGCAGGTTAGTAAAAATATAAACTAATAAAATTAATTAATATAAAACTTGGGTGTTTTATATTACATCCAAAAAATCCCTTTGAAACATACAAAAACATAAAGTTTGTTTCTCATATAACAGAAAAATACAAATGAGTCAGAGGAAGAATATAATTAAGTGACAGAAAAATAAGGGACTTTAAAAATTGTAAAAACAGTAATACAAAAAATGTATACAGATCTACCAAAAACAATTATAAGCAATAAACTCAAAGTGATTATTTATTTACCAAAGCAGCTTTCATTATCCAGCAGTCACGACTGAAAATGAAAGGTGGAAGCAAAGAGCAAAGTGTAAAGTGTTAATTATGGGAAAAAAAATTGTATATTTTTTAAATTGTATATTTATACTCATATGTTTTAGGATTTGCCTCCATAAAGTGCTGTCAAACTGTGTTTTTCATGTTATGGGCATGAATATTCAACTTATGATTATATATCCTTGTTTTGACTTATATTTAAAACATCAGACGTGGACACAGCAGGAAATATACAGTGCCTTTTGTGTTACAGTCAGCTTGTATTTGAAAGTAATGTTGCCATTTGTAGTGGCCACAATATTACTTGTATGCACCAAACTACAGCAGTTACACTACAGATAAGAAAAATATGCTGTGTTTAGTAATGTGTTTCACTGTACTGTGTGACGTGTAAACAGCTATATCCCAAATGTGTTGGTTAAGAGAAGAGGTGAAGCACTGGATTGACCTCAGATACATGCCAATGTTTCACTAGTGATTTCTTAATCACTACTGATTAAGAAGTAGTGATGATTTGTGTCATTTTGTGCCTTACACGCATTTAGTAATAAAAACCTGTCTGCATATTCTGAATGTTTGCAATTGGTTTGTAAAGTCTTATAAGATCCCTTTGAAAAAATTGTCATTTCATAAAACCTGCAAGTTTAATAAACTTGCTTTTTTGAGAATAGATCTGGCACAAATGTAAAAATTGTGAAACAGGCAGATTATTGACAAGAGATTGATGATGATACTTGGAGGCATGTGACAAAGTATTTCGGTAATACATTTAAATGACTAATCTTCTACATAGACCATCCATCCATCATCCAACCCACTGAATCCGAACACAGGGTCACGGGGGTCTGCTGGAGCCAATCCCAGCCAACACAGGGCACAAGGCAGGAACTAATCCTGGGCAGGGTGCCAACCCACTACAGGACACACAAAAACACACCAAGCACACATTAGGGCCAATTTAGAATCGCCAATCCACTTAACCTGCATGTCTTTGGACGGAAACCCACGCAGACATGGGGAGAACATGCAAACTCCACGCAGGGAGGACCTGGGAAGCGAACCCGGGTCTTCTAACTGCGAGGCAGCAGCGCTACCACTGCGCCACCATGCCATCCTCTACATAGGCCAGAGTTTATAAAAATAATTTATGTGGTAGTTCATAATGCAAAGAAAATACAAGTTTCAAATCGCGAATGTTTACAAACTGAATGCACTCCAATAAGGAGTCAATGTCAGCTTTCCAAATTAAAAACACATCATTGATGTATCTAAACCATTTAATGAGTCGTTTGTGTCTAAAATAGCCACTAATAAAAGCAGTAAAGTACCATTTAAGTACAATTTGGAAGTCATGCTTGGAATGGTCAGTGACAAAACAGGAAGAAGGCCAGCCAAGAACTCGCTGGCTAGATACCATCTAGGAAGATACTGGACTGAACATAGCAAAATTGAAAGAAGGAGTGAGAGATCAGAAGACATGGAGAACATTGATCCATAGAGTGGCTGAGAGTTATACTTGACTGAATGGATAAATGAAATAAGCAACTGGCCTTCATTTATAAGTAAAATGAATAAAGTTACTTTGGAAATCCATACAGTAAAAGAATAATTCTCAGTACAACTTGCAGTGAAAGTTACTAGGGAATTCTTCTGAACAGTGATGCAATGTCAAAGGTAGCCAAAATATAATCTTGGCAATATTTTCTAATTTCAGTGGAGATTTGGATATAGGAGTTTAAACTTAAATAATCCAGTACATAGAAATACAAGAACTGGGAAATATGTTGTAGTACTGAACCTACAGTGTCAGGATGTGAATGAGAAAAAAACCTGCCAAGTTTTTTTTTTTTTTATCCATTAGCCCTGATTGCAAAGGCCATTCAACTTCATTATCTTCTTTTTATAAGAGTTGAAATATGTGATGGAGAATTATATTTTGGGTTGTTGTAACATTCAGCATTATCTTAAATATCTGGAATTGTCAAAATGTCAGACTTATTTAACAATAGCTGTGCTACCCATCTAAGATGGGATGAAATCTATGTAACACAGATGACAACATTAACATTTTGCAGTGCACCATCTATTTTAGAATCTATGTAAAATGCATTGCATTTATAATTCTAACAGATGGTGCATCACAAACATTTGTAGTAGTGAGTTTTATTACTACAAATGTTTCTGATGTGCCATCTGTTGGAATAACAGAGACATAGCAACTGGACGGACACAAAGATACACATCATCGTGTCCTTTTATTAAGGTGGATAAACTGATTTATGTCCATCTGGCAGTTACTCTTTGTTGGATGTATTAACGTTTGTAGTTCAGTGTGTCTGTCCAAGTTGCTGTGTCTGTGTTACATGCCATTTGGTTTAGGATTTGTAAAAGCAGTGCTAATGTTTGTGATGTGTTCTCTGTTGGATAATAGAGACATAGTAACCGGATAGACACAAAGACAGACACACAGACACTTATTTTATTAAGATGGATTTGCGTATCTTTACGTTTTATGATTTTTAAAGACGGACTATTAAAGCATTGCCTTGGAGAGTATCAAGTGTGAAGAGTAGTTATACCATTTTAAAATCTTGTTGTTTGTTTTTAAAGCCTTGCATGGTCTTGCTCCAAAATATATTTATGACCTCCTTCATCCCTATGTGGCACCAAGAGCACTGAGGTCATCTGGACAACTTCTCCTTGTAGTGCCAAGATCTCGGCTGAGATCTAGGGGAGAGAGAGCTTTCTCTGTTGTTGCTCCTAGGCTTTGGAATGCCTTGCGTTTTCACATCAGTTCTTAATCCTCTATCGAGATTTTTAAAAGTCGGCTTAAGACCTTCTTGTTTTCTTCCGCCTTTAATTATGTATAATGGGATTGTTTGGATGTTATAATTGGTTGCCTTATTAATCTGTTTCTGCATGATTGTTTGAATTATGTTTACTTTAATGCTTCTTTGTACAGCACTTTGGCACAACCTCTGTTGTTTTAAATGTGCTTTTATAAATAAATTATCTATTAGTGCTGGTCAATGATTCAAATTTTTAATCACAATTAATCGCAGCTAATCACGCAAATCACATTGTTATGCGCAAAATTCAATAATGAACTGAAAAGTTGTATATTGCGTGTATTTGGTTTGCAAACACTTTAAACAAATAATGTGCTTTTTAACAGCAGTTAAAATATTTCTTGTAAATCTCAACTTAAACATTAATGTAATCAAATCAAATCAAATATAAAACCAAAGCTATTTGCTAGTGCCAGGACATTAATATTTTATCTAGTTTGTTATAGAAAAACATATTACCCTCAGAGTCCAGAGCCACAATCACAACATTATAACAGACACCTTCCGAGCAACAGCAAGTTAACATTTTTAAATCTGTTTTCTTTTTTATCTGAACAGATAGATACTAGCAGAAAGATTTTCTTTTATCAGTGAGCAGCATAAACAGTCTATATTCAGTAGCAATTCTTTGAGGGCTAATATTTTTCCAAAAAAACACAATTTTCTGAAAAGCGTACAAAGCAATGGTTTCACACATAAATCAACATAAAATATCTGTTGCTGCCTGTTGTGCCTGCTGTCGACGCCTGTTTGCAGTTTGCGGCAGCAGTGGCTGCACGGTGGGCTGGCTGCCTAGCTGTCTTTGTGAGAAAGGTGTGCGGGGGTGGCAGTTGAAGTGAGACACAATATGGTTTGTACCTCCCGTCATCCTAAGTGTCTGTTCTCCCAGGCGAACGTTGCCATAGGTGCATCAGCTACACGAACATGTTCAGCACCATGATCAGTTGGGGACTGATCAGCTGATGCCGGTACCTTACTTTTGTTTTCGATCTACATCTCCAGATCACTTGCATTAAATCCGGAGTCCGATTCAGCGATTAATACAGATATTAAAGGATTAATTTGCTTTGAGCATTCACTTTGGTATCTCTCCACATGCCATTTTAGAAGCCATTTTAGAAGCTATTTGCTCATCGCTACTCATGCGCGTGCAGGGAATCAAGGTCAAATCAACAAAGCTAACTTTCCTTCTAGCAAAAGCATATCAAAAAGCGCTGTAACAAGAAGCTCACTGATCTCTATCAATCGCTAGCAAAACTGAGGCTTTCAAAATAATAATAATAATAACACAAACTGCATTAATGTGCAATAAAATAATTGTCTGCATTAATTAATGTGTTAAAGGGATAATAACTAAATATCTAATCTGATAATTATTGTTTGCAGATGAAGTCTCCATAGGAAAATTACTGTACAATCATCTCCAGGTCACACTAGAGTAGTTTTCTGGGGCCTCATGCATAACGCTGTGCATAGAATTCGCACTATAACATGATGTAAGCACAAAAGCCGAAATGTGCTTACGCACAGAAAAATCTAGATGCAGGAATCTGTGCGTACTCCAACTTCCACGTTCTTCCGCTCAATGAATCCCGGTCAGTGTGAAAAGTAACGCTCATGCACGCGCCTTCTGTCCCGCCCCAACTCCTCCTAGAATTACGCCTTTATGAATATGCAAATCAATATAAATCGCCCTTAAGCTCAGCCTTCTGTGAAAAGACAATGGGAAAAGCACGGAGGAAAATATAAGAATTTCAGCGAATACCAAGTGGAGGCAAAGGAAAAGCATACTATTTGTTGATTTAAACAGTAGTATAATCAACAAAAGGAAGTTGATCGAGTGACATAGCGTGTCGGAGAAACTCGAAAGCTCAAGTTCACAAAGTTGCACAGTGCCAAAATAAAAAAGAAGTCACATATCAAAGTCACCATGAAAAGGCGAGTTGTAGCCCACCGTCTGAGCTTATTAGGGTACAAACAAAAAAATAGGCACACAGTGGGAAAAAAGCACGAAATGTAAACTTTAATCTCAAAATTTCCACTTTAATCACATACTGTAGTTTATTTTGTCATTAAAGTGGAACATCATAAACTTCATCTTAAAATCATTTAATTTACTAGTTTCTCAAACCCCATTGTAACTAAAGTAGCATGTTAAATGCTTTGTTTTGTATTTAATCTTCAATGTGCTCTATGTGTGTGAATCATGAATCATGCTTCCGTTCTTTCTTTTTCTCCGACAGGACACAGAATCCATTACAGTCGTGATATTACAGCTCTCTGAATAATTAAAATACTGAGGTGTATATATGATATCATTTTCATGATGATTGGAATGAAAGCATGTTATTAAACATGGGAACTCAATGGCACAGTGATTATTCTCACACAAGATGCTGCTGCGCCATGCGCGACCTTCGATGAAATAATTTATTGTAGCAGTACTGTCTCTTTCAAACGTACTAACCTTCAATTCCTGTCCTTACTTTTCTTTTATCTGTATAATATAATCAACATATTTTGCTGCATTTCATCTTACAAATGATATCGTCATCATATGTAAATACGCGCTTTATAAAGTGGCGCAGGTTGTGCAATATTATAACTGTAGTGCAAGTTTACAGTGGGGTAATTGTACTTATAAGTACAAACAGTTCTACAAGGAGCAATTGATTGAGTGCGTTTATAGTTCTTGGGATGAAACTGTTTCTGAACCGCGAGGTTCGTACAGAAAAGGCTTTGAAACGTTTTGCCATGGCTGAGGCAGCATGGGCTTGATGCTGTATACTGATAATTCTCTTTCCGATCAGCTGCTGCTGTGATTCACACTCAGATACAGTGATATAAATACTCCGAGTGGTGCAGTGAGAGTAATATTGAAAAAGATGATCCACTATGGCAACCACTAACGGGAGCAGCTGAAAGAAGAAAAAGAAGAAGAAGAAGATGGTGCATTGAGAGTAACAACGCTAAAGCACTTAATGGTATTTGGAATACTATGGCTATTCCCTGGACCATTATATTGTTACAAGTTAATTACAATCAGATGCATTACACTAATCAACAATATGCGGTTAGTTTCAGTGAATTTATAAAGCCGCGTCAGGAAAATAAAGAGTAACCACATAGGAGCAGTAGCACTGCTTTGACGCTGGGTGCTGCCAGTCTGCAAAATCGAGTGGAGAACTTGCGTACAACAGGGTATGAGGTACCGTGGAAAAGTGCGTGGCTTTACACCAAGTGTAGGTTTTATACATCGCAATTTGAACGTGGAAACGTTCTTACGCAACATTTCTGTGCTTACGCACCATTTATGCATGAGGCCCCAGGTGAGTGTGTCAAAGCTGAAAAAGAAACAGCACCTTCACATCTGAAATCACAGTCCCCTCACAGGAAATAGTAGTTTTCTGTTTGTAGAAGAGTAAGGAGTTGCTGCTATAAGTGCAGGAGTTTAACTTAGAGTCTTATTCAAGATGAAGGGTGAAGGAAATTGTGATATTGATCAACAGTTCAGTTTTCAGTCCAAATTGGTGCTTTATCAGACAGTGGTTTATGAACAGGAACTAAGTCTTCAGACAAGGCTTTCGATTTACCAAACTATCTACATCCTCATCCTTAGTTGTGGTTGCATATGGTCAAAATGTTTTCCGGCACAGATTGTTGAAGTTCACTCCCAGTGACAGGATGAGAAGTTAGATGATTTGAGTAGCCATTTTAACAACAAAATAAGGAAATATATTACAGCATACAGCATACTTACTTTGTACAGACGAATTAAATCCAGCAGTAGACAATACAATAACATAATTAAAGAAATGTTATATGTGTTAAAAGTATGTGACCATATATGCTGCATCATGAAGAAGAGTACAATTATTTTAAATGGGTGTGCTGAAGTCCTGAATATGAAGAAAGAAGAAGAAATCAAAACTAATTGCACATAGCAAAGGCAACGTGAAGCTCATCACTTAAAGGTATCTTCACGAAAGGTGCTAATGCAAGGGAATGTTGAAGGTAAAATCCTAAATGGAAGACAGAAATCAAAAGAGGTAACAAAATCATAGAACTTGCTGAAATGTAACTGGTAGAACTGAGAGGGTTTATAACTAACATAAAAATCTTGCCTGATTTTGTTCATCAGTACTAAGAGTAGGAAATCACTAAAAGGAAAACACATAAATGCAACATCCCAGATAATAAACCTTGTACTGTACTTCCTACCCCTTCTATTTCTACCACCAATTGTCTTTAGTTATGCCTCCCTAATTATATACAAGATTTGATCAAGAATATGAATCTAACCAAGCATACTATTAAAACAAGAAATAATGCAATTCTGTATGGAATATATTAATAGTGGCTTTATCTATTTTCTTTCATAATCCTCTGACAGAATACAGTACATCATTTTTGCCAAAACAGAAGTGGCTTTATCATGCTCTTTTTATAAAATAGAGTTATTCCCTTCGTTTTTTATTTCATTGTTACTTCACTTCTGGAAAAAATTTAAATCAGTGAGCACTAACAAAACAGACAAGAAAAGAAACAAGAAATTCAAGAATTCAGATAGTAAGGTCTCGAGCACCCGACATGCAAGGAAATAGTCAAAGAATGTAAGGTATGATAGGTTTGTAATCTGCAGTGAATGTTCTGCTGTAAAACCAGAAAATCAGTCCCTTTTAAGCAAATACAAGTTTAACCTTAATAGTGCATTATGTCATGAAAGCATAATTCACACTCTGAAATGTTAAGCTTAAATTTATTAATGTGATTATGAATGTGAATGTGAATGTACTGCGTAAGAATAATTAAGAAGAAGGCATGTTGTAAAACCTGAAATACTCTGTTAGTCCATCCATTAATCTGTCTGTCCATTCCCACACCTGTTTAAATGGACTGAGGGTTATAGGAGCCATAGCCTATTCCAGCAGGACCCAGCCCAAGGCAGGAGCAGCACTTCATAGCTCGACTATTGATGCTGTATTTAACTATTTAGCTTAGAATTAAGCTATAAACAGTAATGTTTTATTACCTTTAACAGCGTAGAGCTTAGAATTAAGCTGTAAATAGCAATGTTTTCTATTTATTTTACTGTTTTTAATCTGAAATATAATAGAATGATAATAAGCAATTCAATAATCGGACTATATTAATATGCATAACAATACATTTTCATCCATCAGTACATTAGCAATGTAGAGAACTGGTGGTAATCTTGGTAGCTTGTGTTCAAAATGGGAACAAACCAACACTGTCTGAAAAATCAGTCTATTATAGGGCTCACACACCCAATTAATGTAACTCTCATATTATGGAGATGTGGGAGGAAAATGTAAGAATATACCTTAATGTATAATTTATTTCATATGCAGCACAATATGCATCTTTGTAAGATTGAGGAAGATGCAATAAATGATCACTCTCGTTACCAATACTTATTTTATGTAGTGCTTCAGCTACAGTTAGCTGCACATTACATTACAAGTAGATGAAAAATAAGAACTGTTCAATGATCTCATGCCATCTTTTACAAATTGTAAATTGTGAATGGGCTTGAATGATCATTGATCTCCGTTCCAAATCTGCATTGGATTGTTTTTACAAAGTGACGATGTGTGTGAGAGGAGAAGGAGAGATGATGGGGGTCTGGGGTCTGTTTTATTGGTTTCGGCAGGCTACAGCTCTGCCTTTCGACTTGACTCTACTCCTGACAGCCCCTCTCCCATTGAGCAGACCACATGATGAATGGGCACCCTTCTTCTTTTTATTGCCTCACTAAATCACATGCCTGCCATGCTTTTATAACCAATTTGAGCTGCTTTTATTTTCCCCTTTCTTTGCCGTTCATTTTTTTTTTAACCTGCAAAACTGTGTAAATCCCTTTGTTTCTGAGCACTGGAATTTCACCCTGCAATACAAAATAAGCACTTCAGTTTCACGCGAATGCTGAGAGAGTGGATGCTTGACATATGGCTGAGGAATTGTGGGATTGAAAAGAAGTAAAACAGTCAAGCTATTAACCAAAGTCCAGATTCATTATTTCAAAAGGAAAAGAAAGTCAAGAGAATCCTGCCTCTGCTTCTGATCTCCTGCTGTTTAGTTCCTCGAGGAGCAGCTTTGTCTACCACTGCCATTCCCCATTATCTCAAATCATTGAGAAGTAGTTAGCTTCTCGACATTCACTGAGTTGGGTTATGTTTAAATGTTATTAAATAAAAATATATAAAGGGAAAGAGGCATAATACAGTAGATACTGATATTTGTTATACAGTGTAATAAACTTGTTGGACACAGGTGCAATGGCTGAGGTGCCAAGCCAGCAGTACCCCATTTAATTGGCAGATTTTAAAGAAAAAGTCCAAATACAAACAGAATTTAGCATGTGCCATTGCGGCCAATTAATTTGTGGCTTCTGCTAGCCCTGTTTCTTCTGCTATTTTGGGGGCATATAATAGACATCCTTGGCTTGTTCGTTGGCTTTTATAGGCCATGTATACTGCCCCTTGGGGGCGGGGATAGGCCCTCTCTCCTGGCAACTGATTGGAGCTGTGGAGAAAACAGACAGTGACAGTGTTAGTGACAGTGCTACCTGTCACCTTGAGATGGTACTTGTAGACTTACAGAGCATCCCAGGCAATCCAGGCCCACATGTGTGACAATAGGCTGACTATTACTACTTCTACTACTACTAAAGGTATATAATATATCCAAGCAGAACATTCCTTGTTCATTGTTTTCCCGGCTGGAATTTTAAGCAACTATTGAGCTTTTAAGTGGTCGTGGAGTTGATGAGAGTCTGACTGATATTGTCCACAGTGTAAAATGATGTATCTCAACCGTGACTCTCTACTTAGCTTAGTTCTTTTCTATTAAGCTGATAAATACAAGTACAAATTGAATTTATAACTGCATTTCAGATGTATTGCTGTTTTATATATGTAAGACAATAGTACATAATTATTTTATATGAAAATAAACATTAAAAATAAATAAACATATCAGTTTTAATATTCAACAAAGTATGAATTGGAAATCAATGAAATCAATGTACTGTACTTTTCTTTACTCATCTTCAAAATTTCTATTACAAGGGTACTCAACTCCAGTCCTGGGGTCCACAGCAGCGACAGGTTTTTGCTTTAACCAAATTTTTAAATTGAACCCACTTATATACTACTAAAGCAATATTCTTTTGTTGGGGAACTTAATTTTAATGAACTTGTTTGTTATGATTCAGAACCCTTAATTAACCCTGTTTTATTTTTAAGCAGCTGCATTTAGGTTTTAATTATTATAATGTTTAAATGATAAAGAATGGAAGGACCAATAAGTTCAGATTGTTCTGGACCACAAAACATATGGATAATATTCTCAGAAAATGAAAAATCCAAAATGTGATAATGATTTGTCTTGGAAGAATGAAAGCACTAACAAGCGATATAATAATATGGCAAGTTTTATTATCTGTTAGGCCAGACCTCAAGTTATGAAACTTGTTGGAATGTAGACGACGAAGACTGGAATTGAATGCCCCTGCCCTATCCTGTTCGATGTACTTTAGCCTCTGTTCTACAACTAATTATATTCCCTGGCAGTGCTGACAGTAGAACACAGCACTGCACCCTGGACAAATTTCCCTGATTGTCACACATTGATTCTTTCTAAGTAATTTGCTGTTCTTAATAGAGGACTGGTCAAAAATGTATGCATCACTGTCTTTACTGAACATCTGGCACAGCCAGCACCCATGCAGGTATCTTCATATGAATGTTGTGAATGTTACCTTCCGGAGTTTATTCCTTTAAAAGCAATTTAATAACTCCATATCAGTGAAATAATCTTGTCATCTTTGAACAACAAATACTACTTTTGATCATAACGTTATGTTTCATTCAGTGAATTTTTGTTAAGATGGAGCTACTTGATATTAATTTGTGTTTCAGTATTCTCAGAAACTTCTTGGGAATAATTCATTATACTTATTAATTTTAGTATAATGCTTGTGTGTGTGTATATATACCTGTATGTATAATGGATCATGGGGAAACTCTTCAGCCATTTCCTCATCCAAAAAATGGCAAGAATGCAGAAGTACACAATAAAATATGTTGTGATAACAAAGAAATGATGAATATGAAAAGTAACAAATGAATAAAGGTAGATGTTTAAAGAATATAGATGGAAGACAACAAACCTACAAAGGCACGCTGGATCTTCCTCTAAAGGGTTTTGTGCTTTGTCTGTTGAGTAGGGAGGCAGACCCACTTGAATACCAAACCATCCATCCATCCATTTTCCAACCCGCTGAATCCGAACACAGGCTCACGGGGGTCTGCCGGAGCCAATCCCAGCCAACACAGGGCACAAGGCAGGAACCAATCCCGGGCAGGGTGCCAACCCACCGCAGACTTGAATACCAAAGAGTATCAAAAATAGGTCTCATGTGGAAGAAGTCAGTAACTATTCCAGAGCTAGCCTCTGAAGCTGTTGATTTGTCCACACACACACATAGACACACACACATATACCACCATGGCTGCTTGGGGCTTGACTAATGTCCTGCACTACTGAAAACTGCCTGGAGCTCTGGTCCCCGTCATTCCTGTCTTGCTTCACTGTAAATATTAATCATAACCATTTATGACTTCTAGTAATTGTTATAGCCCAGTCTAGTTTCCTAAATAATTGCTAAATGCTAAATAAATTGAAAAACATTCTTCTAATAATTTTTATTTGTTTGCTCTTTTTATGGTAGTATTAACACAACCTTCTCAGGTCCAGTCATTCCAATTTAGGATTACAGGTTGGATCCAAAAATATGAACTTGTGTTAATCAACCAAACTGCAGAGCGAGTAAACAATTGACTTCTGAGTTAAAAGAATGTTGCTGTAGCCTAGGATGCAGCAACCATATTTCTTCAGTGTGTGGTAGTGGTGCCATTACCCTTGTCAATTCAATAGGTGCACTCCTTAATTCTGCTACATGGTATATTTACCTTATGTGTCCATTGATCCATTCTTTTAATTCCCTTATCCCATTGGTTGGGGGGATTAAAGCCTATATAACCAAGGTCAAGAGCAAGAAAGAAAAAGCCTTGGTTAGAATATCTGTCTCAAGGCAAATTCACATAAACACAATCTGTCAGACTGAAACAATTTAGAGTTGCCAACTGGCTGAACTTTCACATTTTTAGGATGTGAGAGAAAGCCAAAAACTTATGGGGAGAACATTTGAACTCTGCACAGACAGGAAGAACACCAGGAATTAAACACAGGCCCCTAGAGAAGTGAGATGGCACTGTGTGATCAAATCACTCACAGTATTTCAGTTCAGCACAGACCACTGTATTAAGCACATATGTTCTGTTGGTTTTATGCTACATATTCCTGTGCTTTTGAATCTTTTTGTATGTTTTTACCATACTGTCATACCTCGACCATGTAACTGTTTAATGGTGTATACTGGTTGCTAATGTAGGCCATGCTGGGTCTTAAAGCACACATTCACATTCTATTTTTTAGCTACAGTGTCTTCTAAAGAAATGCCTGTTGTGACATGAATTTTCTCCGCAGCCTGTGACACTGTTATTATACTATATTTGTAGCTGTTGCTCCTTGCAATTTAATCTTCAAGGACAGTATATAATATGATGGATTATGCCATCTAGACCAGAGTCCCTGAAGCTTTCAAGAGGGGCAGAACAGCCACTTGGCCCAATATGGGTTGGACACGGATCAGTTCTGTGTTTATAGTGTTTATAAAACACTTCCTACAGTCTAATGACATCTGTGATGCCTGGGCCACAAACCCAAAATTTGGTTGTCTTCATATTAAGGGAATGATCTTTGGAGAAGCCCAACAGTCCTGCTCCACAGGAAACAGTAAAGAATTTCAAGAAGAGTAAGATGAGAAGTTGACATCTTGGAAGTTTATTTGTTTAAGCAGTCACTTTATTCATCCAAACGAGAAATTGAGGTGTTACTGCAACCTACATGTAAAGAGAGTGCAGTCATATCTAAACCATACAATACATGTGTCCATAATCTGTTTAAAATGTTTAAATGACAGAAAAAATGCTCTAACCAGAGTCTTACATCTAATGGCAGGTGATAGAAAAGCCTACAGGTAGAGCCCCTTAAAGCACTGTTGTAGAATAGTTCTGCTGAAACTGCTCCACAAATTGTTATTTCGAGGGTGTTGTTCATGGTAACTCACCACCTAGCTAAATCCCTGCTCTCTTCTGGCCAATTTCCCAGTTAACGTTTTAAGTATGTTAGCATCTCTTGTTCTCCTGCTACTACCCCAACATGCCATGGTATACTTGTCTAAACTGACTATACTTGTAAACCTGGACAATCTCAACATTTGGATGGAGACTAAAGTCAGGAAAATAAAGAAATAGTCTGTTTGAATTTAACACCCATGATGACCAGGAAGTGGTAATGGACAGTTTTCAAACCCATTTTATTTTTTACAATGTTACGGCCCAAGAAGAGCTTAATGTGAAACATGCATTTTGCAAGTGTTGCAATTTTAAAGTCAAGTACTCCAGTACACTTCAGACTAGAACTGTCTCAATCACCCTAGCTGCCCTAAATGCTTGATGGTTGATTTATACTGAATTTATAATTCTCCACATATACAAATTGCAATCAAAGAGAAAACAAAGAAGTAAGAAATCTCAAATGAATACTTGTAATATTTAGCTGTTTGGCAAATTCCTACACTCACTTTGATTGCCCCAAACTGATTCTACCAATTTGTGTGAGATGCAATGAAGCTCTGTGAGTAGCATAAAAAAGCTAATGTCTTTAAAAATAAAAAAGAACGTAAGGGAAAGTGGAGCTTTGTAGGGTTTTCTTCCATCGTTAATGGAACTTATTGTGCAAAAATACAGTCGATCCTCAACATTCTCGTGTTTAATTTTTGCTACATCATGCATTTGCATGATTTTAATAGACACTTCATTTTTACTTTTGTGTTGGCGGCCACACACGTTCACAGGCTTCACGGCTATGCGAAGGAGAGAAAAAAATAAGAGCTGCAGCGTGTGCAAGTTTGGGGAGCAGCTCATATCCTACTAGGCTCTTCACTGGTCTTGTTCACCAAACCACTATAGAGTAAAGAGCTCCCTGTGCATTTGTTACATATTTTCCTTGCTTTGCTTAAATAATCTAGTTTTGTGTTTCAATTATGTCCCCTGAAGCATAGTGCAAGTCCTTTGGGCTGTAAGCCCATCTATTCAAAGTCAGTGATGCAGTATACTGCAGTGAGCTGGCGCCCTGCCTGGGGTTTGTTTCCTGCCTTGCGCCCTATGTTGGCTGGGATTGACTGCAGCAGACCTCCGTGACCCTGTAGTTCGGATATAGCAAGTTGGATAATGAATGGATGGATGATACAGTATAGTGATAAAATAAAGGTATTAGATAAACTTTGTGCCAGAATGTTGGCAGCTGCAACCAGCCAACTAAGGACACTGAGGGTTCCGATCCCAACATTGATTGCAGCCTTAAGGTTAAGTGTCAACTTGCCTCTGCTATACTCCTATACTCCAAAACCCTTAAGGATCTAAAGTGGTGCACAAATGCAGACGTCACTGACAGATTACTACAAGCTGCTGCGCCCTTCACAGTCTCCAATGTAATTTAAGGACAGAATGTTGGAAGATACGTTGAGACCTTGTCAGTCTTGGTGTCTTCAGACGGCAGTGACTAAAGTGTGATAAAGGCCACAGAATTCTGGGAAATGAAAAGCGAGAAAAAATGTTTTGTATGTTACCAATGTAAGAGCCAATCTTAGAAAGTGAGTGTTAATGTTAAATTCACATAAGTGTCTACTTAATTTCAATAAAGTATCAGTTTCTCATAGTTACTTAGATTATGGTATGGTCTTTTACCCCCTGTAAGTTAATGTGAAGTAGAACTTTCTTAGCTAAATCTGTATAACATAGTTCTAATTAAGCCAGTTTGGGAAATAGTCACACTTCTAGCTGTTAGAATAGTTTACAAAAATAATATTGCCATACAGTTTACTGACCATTCTACACATAATATAACTGTATGACCAAACTTAGTGATAAATTAAACAAGATAAATAAGCCTTAAATTTAAACAAGAAATTATTTCTTTGCAATATCAATTTTTGCTTTATTTTTGTGTGAACTGTTGGCTTTGAATTTTACTAAAACTTTTATCATGAAGATATTGTCATACTATTGCCTGAAATGTCCTTTTGAAGCAAGCTCAAAACTGCAGAACTTTGGTAATTCTGAACAAATGCAGTTACAAATGTTGTAAGAAAACTGTCATCAGAGGACTTTTAATTGGAAATTACCATCTGAGGACTTGTACTGACAAACTTGTCAACGAAAGAAAAAGAACTGAGCGTACAGGTATTGTACTCTTCTATTTTATTTATACATGATCGGGACTGAAAGCCAAAGATGCTGTATCCAAAATTAAAGAGAATGTGATATAACAGAAAAGCATTGTGGATGCTTGTTTCTGTTATTGGCCTAGGATAAAAATATTTGACTTAACTTTGCCAGATGAACGTCTCGATTGTGTTGTAGCTGCTCTTCAGAAGGTGTTGCCTGGAAATGCTGTTCTGTTACTTGCACAGTTTGAAAGAAGTCCAAATGGAAGCCAAATGAAGTCACAGTGAGTGATATGAGTATGACACTATTATCAGATTCATATGAGACTCAAATGTGGATCAATTAAATATACTTAATGATCACATAAAGAAAAGGCACAATCAGCTTTTTGATCTTATGACCAAAACTGAAAGCCTTAAACGCAATCCTGCAAATACTTCCTTCAATATCAAAGCTGTATGAAACAGACTTTCATGATATACAGGGTAAACTTGAAGAGCTGAATGGAAAGATATTACACTTGTCGACTAAATATGACACAAAGAAAAAACAGCATACTTCCAAATCCAAGATTTTCAAATAATTTGATGTAAGAACAATGATATAGCTTTATGAAACTAGCAATGTTTGGATCCAGTTATTGAGCAATTAGTAAATCATTTTCGCAAATTACAACTGCAAGATCAGGATTGCATAGAAACCAGTACTGTATCTCTCAAGCTTCACACATATTTGAAAGTAAGGAACACCTTTTGCCATTAGACACAAACTCCGTTGATAGTCATGTTTAAACACTCAGAACTTGATGGAATTTTCCAAACATTTCAAGCTTAAAGCAGGCAGGCAGGAGCAACCAAAGTCTAACTCAGGATCTGAGTGATATTCGTCAGTTCATGCAGAAGCAAACCAAAAATCTGAAATCTTAAACCAGCAAAATGAAATCTTAAACCAACAAAGTGGAAAGCAGGACATATTTCCTGTACAGTGTGCTGAAGTACCACACAGACAAGTCCCTTTATTTTTAGGTAACTCGTTGGCTTATGCACACTTTATCAGAGCATTCGACCACACTATAGGAAATGTGTCAGAGACCCCTCAAATAAACTAGATTATTTAATACAGTAAACTAGAGGATCTCCACAAGATATGGTTACATCTTATACATGGATGCCACCAAGATGAGGCTACCCAGAAGCCAGAAAGCTGCTTGACAGTTACTATGGCGACTGATGCATACCTGGACAAAGCATTGAAATGGCCTCAAATAAATCAGAATGATGAAACAGCTCTGAGAGATTATGCAACCTTTCTGCATAGAACTATGAACGGTATGTTCAATGTAGAGAATAATTAAGAATTCAAGAGTAATTCAAATATTAGTACTATACTCTCAAAATTTCCTTATCTTTTACAAGAAAAATGGGGAATGTTTTGCTTACAGTTTTCAAGAAAATCAAGGCAGAAGGGCAGGCACCATTCTATATCAGCAGGCTAAGATACTGTTGCATCCTGTGTTTGGAAGTACATGTCAAAGCCATGTATACAAGAAGGAAAAAGAAAAGAAAAAGAAAAGACCAAAAAGGTAAAAGCTTCTTCCCCAAAGAGGGGCCAAAGAGGAAGTACTTTTGCCACAAGTATTACCAAAGCTGCGTATAAGGGGACTCAAGACACCTCAGTCAAAAAGACTCTAGCAGCTGTTTATGCATTTAAATAACCTTGTGTTTTTGCAGTGACAAGAACATTCTTGCAGAATGTTGTAAAATTAAAGAATTGCCACACAAAGATAGAACTGACTTTTTAAAATCTGAAGGTTTATGGTTTCAATGTCTCAAATAGGAGCACCTTGGTAAGAACTGTAAGAAAAAAATTAAATGCCAGATATGTTCTTCGCAGCACCTAGCCATCCTGCATATCAAAAGGGAAGATGGAGCAACATCCACTAAAACTGCATCCACTAATGAGGAAACCAAAAAGGTAATCTGTGCTCTTACTGAGCCCGGAGAAGACTATTCACTATGTGCAGTCCCAGTTATAGTAAAGTATAAGAAGAGTAAAAGTTATGTAAAAATAAACTCCTTTTTAGATCCTGGTAGTATAGTAATAATTTGTACTGAAAATCTTCAAAGACAGTTAAACCTTCATGGAAGAAGAACTCAAGTGTTGTGATACTGATTCAAGAATGCTAAAAGTACTATTTTAGCAGTTTTGCAAGTCTATGGACTCAATGATAATGCATATATTGATTTGCCAAAAGTCTGTATGCAGCTACAACCAATTTTATTTTGAACACTGCATTTTATGGGTTACATCATGGCTACTGTGTTATTAAAAGTACAAAATATCAGAAATAATGCTTTTTATAAAGAATTCTATGCAGAAAAGTGTATTTTGAGCAAATAATTATAGTTTTTAGTGATTGTGTCTTTGATTTTGGCACCATTTTCTAGCAACAATTACCCCGTGAAAGTTGAGGATCGGCCATATTAAATATTCTTTTGACAAAATAGCTAATTAATGGCCCTCATTGTTATGTATTAATGTATATTTATGTTTTTAATTTTGTTGTTGATGTTTTGGAGTCATTATGTGCTTTATTTTTATGTATTGTCTATTTTGTTTATTCTTGTGTACTGTTTTTTAAAATGTACCTTGTTCTTTGTGTGTGGTTCTCCAAGAGGCAGGGTTGCCCTGTCATCACAGCTGCTGGGTTCTCCTTCTGGCTTTATATTCCTTACAGAACCTGGATTCAGCAATTGAGCACTTAGTTTGTCCGGAGTATCAGTGAGTATTGTATTTTCTGTGTTATATTTTTTTGCTTTCATTTTATTTTTTTGGACTATTATAGCTGTTTCTGCCAGCTCCACATTGTTGAGCCAGTGGGTAGTATTTGTGGCATGGCTGAGTTTAAATGAGCCCCTTCTGGGCAGGTCAGTGAAGTTCCTAGTTATCTTTATGGGTCTTTTGGAGCCCTCACACACTCCTTCACCATGTTTGGAGCTTCAAATCACAACATTCATGTGTGTCATGGCAATCTGCATTAAATGGATGTAGCCCCAAGAATTTTAAACACAAATTTGTATATACAGTATTTAAACTATTATTCTAAATATCAAATATATTAATGTCAATTATTGGCAAACTGCCCAGCTCCAAACATAGGGGCTCATTTTGCTAGTACTCACCCAGAGATAAATTCAGCCCACACAGAATGTAAAGATTACCAAGATACTTAAGGGCCATATTCATAATAAAAATATTTAAGTGTTGTGACCATGAGGGGTCATTCAAAAAAAAAGTCTCTCTTTAAATGCAGACTCCATCCCCAAGTCCTGAAATGTGTTTATTAAGAAGATGCAGATCTAATGAAAATGGCCTTTTCCAGGCAAATCTATAGCCAGTTAATACAGACAAACTTCTTTCAATCCAGGACCCCAAGTGATCCTTTAAATACTAACTTGCACAGTTTGAGATAAAAGGGAATATTCTTCTTTGGCAGCACACCCCTTTTATAGTGTTCTAGAGATATGCAACAGGCAATGGCATCCCTTAAGTCTTGCATTCAGGTGCATGGCAGACTGTCTTAAAGACATGTCTGCAGCTGATCTTCTTCGGTATGCTCATCTCTTGAGACAACCACGATAACTGCCACTTTTAAATAAAACATCTATCCATCCATTTTCCAACCCGCTGAATCCGAACATAGGGTCACAGGGGTCTGCTGGAGCCAATTCCAGCCAACACAGGGCACAAG
This sequence comes from Polypterus bichir lapradei, assembly GCA_026402145.1. Taxonomy (NCBI): domain Eukaryota; kingdom Metazoa; phylum Chordata; class Cladistia; order Polypteriformes; family Polypteridae; genus Polypterus; species Polypterus bichir. The sequence continues at coordinate 50,234,318 of JANRMT010062806.1, forward strand.
GCAGGAATCCAATCCCGGGCAGGGTGCCAACCCACCGCAGTTTAAATAAAACATCTACTCCCAAATACTATAAAGATTATACCAAAGAGAGAAGATGAGTTTAAAAACCAAAAACCAAAAAAATGCTGAGCAGTGCTTTCAGAGAAATTAAAATAAAGAACATGGAGCTGTTTGTACATTGAACTATATGACTGCTTGTTTAATTGTTGGTCTGTGTAATTGTAGATGGAATTATTGCACCGTTATGCATTTTTTTGTTTTGCTTTAATATTAAGTACTAAGCTCACCTTCTGTCTTTGGTGTAATTTTCAGTTGAGGCAGACAGTCTTCTCCAAAAATAAAGAGAGATGGACATGCTCTGAGGCATCCAGAGTTCCTCATCCTGTTTCCTGGGGGTTTCCCTCGTGTTTTTGACTTGAATCTCAAACCGGAATAGTGAAATGAACTAAGCCAAGGGTTTAACTTATAAAGTGTAATAGGTTGACACATTTTCACTTTTAAGGATATAATTTCAAATTTAGCTCAAGTCAAAAAAAGATTATTAGTGTTAACATTAGTAAAAAATTAGTAATACTGTGTAAGAGATGGCCCTAAGATGTAAGGATGGGAGAAGGCAGCTTTTCTAGGAAACTGCCTCCACCAAGACGCTAGATGACAGCTCCCCTGGACTGCAGTGGTACCCCGTATTCCCACAGGGCACTATGGGACATGGAGTTCGGACACACAGCCCTGCTGGGTGCTGTGGGTGCCTCCAGGAGGAGCTGTCAAAGGACCTGGGGACATATTCTTTCCTTATGGCCCGGTAGTCACGAGGACGGAAGCCTCGAGGTACTTCCAGGCTGAAGAAAATCCCAGTTCTTTATTATACCCGGGATTGCCAGCCAGTCACGTGGTCGGAAGAACAGAAGCACTTCCGGGTCAAAGACTATTTAAAGGACTGATGGGAACCCAGCAAGCCGAGCCGAGTCAGGAGGAGGTGAACAACACTTGCTGGGAGGTGTGGAGGAGAGAGAATATTGTATTTATTGCTGAATTGTGTGTTTATTGTGGCTGTGGTGCTTTGGAGGCACTGGAAAGGAAGAAAATAATTTAAAAATATCTTCTTGGTGCTTTTACCCTGTGTCTTGCATGTCTATCTGTTCGGTTTATGGGGCAACAGCGACCCCTAACGTCCACAACTGCAATATTTAAGAAGGTAAGAAAATCACAGTTTTTCTTGTTTATTTACGTAAGAATCAGAATAATGTAACATTCACTCCCTGCTACTTTTCAGTGTCGAGGCCTCTTCTAAATAGTGCTTTAAATCTAAGGAGCTTTAATTTATAAAGGTGTGGAAAGGGTAGCAAACTGCCTCAAACTATACCAATAATATGAAAAATTGTATATAAACATATATATGTATGTAGACATAATGTATATGTATACAGAACATAAGTATAAATATATATATATATATTTTTCCTCCATATGGTTCAACCGTCACTTAGGTTAAGCCATGTAATCTGATTAAACACTAAATTATTACATAAATGTAGCTTTGAAAACATGTAGGTGGCTGCTCTACAGCTATTCCCTGTATCTTTTTTTTCTGTTTGTCCTTGTTTCTTTTTCTCAGGCTTTTCCATTCTCAGCATCTCATCATAACTAGACAGATACACGGCAATGATGATATCTGGAAAATCCATTTAAACTGCAGGATGTGAACACTGAATCCTGCGAGGTTAGACTTTCATGTTCTGAATGGCAGCAATAATTTCAATCTATTATTTCATTTCTGCCCATATATAATACTGCTTTTTAATGCAGCTTTTTGTCAAGCTCTCCTGCAAGTCTCATCTCTCTCCCATTTCTCAACATCAAGCACAGTTTATGATCAGCTACATTGATGGGCTAGTATAAATTAAATGGCAATTCTTTCATTGCAAAGAGCTGAAAAGTGGGCTTTATTTATTTGTTTATACACTAATTCATCATATGAAGCATTAGCACCAAGGTAAGTAGCAGTCAATTACAATGCGTACACTAATGCAAATCTTATATGCAGCACCTACGTTGAAAGCAACAATTTACAACTTATCCTAGAATTTCCAACACCAATATATATCGTGTGAATTAGTTAAAGCTTTTTCCTAAATATAAATGATAGCCAAAGCAAATTATCACATAGACTTAAGCTGTTCAAAAGAAATTTGCACTAAACATACTGTATATTGTGCAAGTAAAAAAATATTTTTATGGCTAGCTTTGAATAAAGATCTTTTAAACCATATAATTTTTATGTACAGTGGTGTGAAAAACTATTTGCCCCCTTCCTGATTTCCTATTCTTTTGCATGTTTGTCACACAAAATGTTTCTGATCATCAAACACATTTAACCATTAGTCAAATATAACACAAGTAAACACAAAATGCAGTTTTTAAATGATAGTTTTTATTATTTAGGGAGAAAAAAAAATCCAAACCTACATGGCCCTGTGTGAAAAAGTAATTGCCCCCTGAACCTAATAACTGGTTGGGCCACCCTTAGCAGCAATAACTGCAATCAAGCAATTGCAATAACTTGCAATGAGTCTTTTACAGCGCTCTGGAGGAATTTTGGCCCACTCATCTTTGCAGAATTGTTGTAATTCAGCTTTATTTGAGGGTTTTCTAGCATGAAGCGCCTTTTTAAGGTCATGCTATAGCATCTCAATTGAATTCAGGTCAGGACTTTGACTAGGCCACTCCAAAGTCTTCATTTTGTTTTTCTTCAGCCATTCAGAGGTGGATTTGCTGGTGTGTTTTGGGTCATTGTCCTGTTGCAGCACCCAAGATCGCTTCAGCTTGAGTTGACGAACAGATGGCCAGACATTCTCCTTCAGGATTTTTTGGTAGACAGTAGAATTCATGGTTCCATCTATCACAGCAAGCCTTCCAGGTCCTGAAGCAGCAAAACAACCCCAGACCATCACACTACCACCACCATATTTTACTGTTGGTATGATGTTCTTTTTCTGAAATGCTGTGTTCCTTTTACGCCAGATGTAACGGGACATTTGCCTTCCAAAAAGTTCAACTTTTGTCTCATCAATCCACAAGGTATTTTCCCAAAAGTCTTGGCAATGATTGAGATGTTTCTTAGCAAAATTGAGACGAGCCCTAATGTTCTTTTTGCTTAACAGTGGTTTGCGTCTTGGAAATCTGCCATGCAGGCCGTTTTTGCCCAGTCTCTTTCTTATGGTGGAGTCGTGAACACTGACCTTAATTGAGGCAAGTGAGGCCTGCAGTTCTTTAGACGTTGTCCTGGGGTCTTTTGTGACCTCTCGGATGAGTCGTCTCTGCGCTCTTGGGGTAATTTTGGTCGGCCAGCCACTCCTGGGGAGGTTCACCCCTGTTCCATGTTTTTGCCATTTGTGGATAATGGCTCTCACTGTGGTTCGCTGGAGTCCCAAAGCTTTAGAAATGGCTTTATAACCTTTACCAGACTGATAGATCTCAATTACTACTGTTCTCATTTGTTCCTGAATTTCTTTGGATCTTGGCATGATGTCTAGCTTTTGAGGTGCTTTTGGTCTACTTCTGTGTCAGGCAGCTCCTATTTAAGTGATTTCTTGATTGAAACAGGTGTGGCAGTAATCAGGCCTGGGGGTGGCTACGGAAATTGAACTCAGGTGTGATACACCACAGTTAGGTTATTTTTTAACAAGGGGGCAATTACTTTTTCACACAGGGCCATGTAGGTTTGGATTTTTTTTCTCCCTAAATAATAAAAACCATCATTTAAAAACTGCATTTTGTGTTTACTTGTCTTATATTTGACTAATGGTTACATGTGTTTGATGATCAGAAACATTTTGTGTGACAAACATGCAAAAGAATAAGAAATCAGGAAGGCGGCAAATATTTTTTCACACCACTGTATATTATGAAAATTTGCCCAACTGGCATGTGTATAGCATAGGCCTACTAAGGACTGATGTGATAAAAACAGGAAACTATGGTTCAAAATCACAGAGATACCAATATATGCCAGTCAGGGCAAAACTGAGATACAAATAGGATTTGTCTGTGTTTAGAGTGCCCCAGAAGGGGATCTTCCAGAAAGAGCTTGGATAGTGAGAGAGTGGTAGGAAATCAAATAGACTCCCTCAAGATGTGAGAAAGCTTTAAGTCCAACCTTTGTCAAACAAGTGCTGTCAAGGTCACTTAGCACTTTAAAGAAAACGCATGGATGTGCAGGAGACCTACGTCAACTATATGAAGCTGTAATGTGGGACCAGGACATCATACCCCCAGGTTAGGGTTCAGGGGTGAAATTGTTAAATAATCTTGCTAGAGAACTGTGTGATTTGGCTGTCCAAAGATATTATAGCTCACACTTAGACACAGATGGTATTCTGAGGCATTATCCATTTGGGAATTTCAAAAGAAGACCCTTGCCTAGACTATTTGAGAGTAGATTTAAGAGGTGAACATAGATGAATGCTAAAAAGCATGATGACAGAAAGTCTTTTGCACCTCTGGAATTCCATCCCCATGTCCTCTCTCTTTCTAGCCATATGGCTGGGAATCCCTGCTGACTTACACTATTGCATCCTGGGGCAATGTCTCCATCTTGCAAAGATTTTGAACAGTGATAAGTCTTGCTAAGAGTGACTGCCTTGCCAAAATCAGTGCAAGAGCAAAGGGAATATTCATGCATGAAGTTGTAAAGAACCCCAGAACAACATCTAAGAATTTACAGGCCTTCTTTCACCTTGACAGTTTCAAAAACTATAGAAATGGGATTCATGTGAAAGTAGCCAGGCAGAATCCATTTCGCACCTGAATGACTTTTCATCATTGAAGGAAACAAGAATTATCCTTTTGATCAGAGAATTTTACAGGAGTATCTCAAGGCATCTGTTCATCAGCTAAAGCTGAAGCATATTTAGGTCATGCTGCAAGAAAACTTTCCATAACAAACAAGCAGGTCAAAATAGTGACAAAAAGGTTGATTGTCAGTAAAATGCTGATCAACAATTAATATTTATGTATAAATTAAGACCTGATAACATGTACTCCCTAAAATATACTGTTCGTTTATACACATTTATTTATTTAATAGTGAGTTGCTTCCCAATTTGTAGTCATAACAGTTTGAATTAGTTGGGACAATAAAGTCGAAAATGAGGAACTGGTATGATGGGCCATGTCAACTTCTGTGTCCCATAACTGTTATAAATAAACTGGTGTTGGATTTCTTTTCAGTGTAGCACATTCGATTTCCTCTTTAATGGGATTAAGATCTGGTTACCCTGACGTCCACTCTATTATATTTAATCCATTCTAAAGTTCCAGGACTTTCTTAAAACTTGTTGCATTGACGACTATCTTGTTTAACAGACCATTTTCTGAACAGCACACTTTTGCCATGTGGAAATTAACCTGATGAACAATGATATTCGGATATTCTGTGCCAGTGAATCATTGATCTATTCATATGAAAAGAGTCAGTGTGTGGTCTAAAAACATGCCCCAAGCTATTACACCACCACTCTCAGCCCACACTGTTCTCTCCTGGGTTAGACTTTTTCAACATAATGTAAACATTTTGTTTTAAAGTATTTGTTTTATAATTTATGACACCATCATGTTGTGCTTTTTGCCATTAACACCACCTGCTTAATTTTCTTGGTCACAGACGAGTTGTTTATAACAATGTTGCTGGTTTCAAGTCACAATAATTCAAGAGTTGTAACGCGTGACTAAATGACATAAGATGGTAGACTGGATAGAATCAATGCAGTTACCATGTTTTAGGTGAACAGCAGTTTGAACAAAACAAAATACAGCCATTGTTTTGCTGGATGGCCAACTTAACCAGATGGCAGGCAGGACAGCTGCTGCTCAGATAGGCAAGTTGGGTTTTATAGACAAAACAGCCACCACTCATCAGACAAACATTTTAGGACAAGAAACCTGCATCTCAACATGACATAGCTGGACAGAAAAAGAGCACAGAGAACATGGCTAACTTCTCAAGTTAGAACATCTGCCACTCTGTGAAAAATTCCATCCATCCATCTATCATCCCACCTGCTATATCCTAACTACAGGGTCACAGGGGTCTGCTGGAGCCAATCCCAGGCAACACGGCAGGAAATAAACCCCAGGCAGGGCGCCAGCCCACCGCAGGGTGCACACACACACACACTAGGGACAATTTAGAATCGCCAATCCACCTAACCTGCACGTCTTTGGACTGGGGGAGGAAACCAGAGCACCCAGAGGAAACCCACGCAGACACAGGAAGAACATGCAAACTCTACGCAGTGAGGACCCGGGAAGTGAACCCAGGTCTCCTAGCTGCAAGGCAGCAGCGCTACCCACTGCACCACTGTGCCACCCCTTGTGAAAAATTAGTCATCTTAAAAGAAAAGGACAGTTTTCTTTGAACATTACACAGAATAAAGGGACAGAGCAGCTGCTACTCAATGCTGTACCTCCAGTTTGGTCTGAATTATGTTTTGTGAGTCCATTTCCTTAAAAAGAATAAAAAAATAAAAAACCAAAAACAACAAAAAAATATATAAATATATACAGTGCATCCGGAAAATATTCACAGTGCATCACTTTTTCCACATTTTGTTATGTTACAGCCTTATTCCAAAATGGATTAAATTCATTTTTTTCCTCAGAATTCTACACACAACACCCCATAATGACAACGTGAAAAAAGTTTACTTGAGGTTTTTGCAAATTTATTAAAAATAAAAAAAACGGAGAAATCACATGTACATAAGTATTCACAGCCTTTGCTCAATACTTCATCGATGCACCTTTGGCAGCAATTACAGCCTCAAGTCTTTTTGAATATGATGCCACAAGCTTGGCACACCTATCCTTGGCCAGTTTTGCCCATTCCTCTTTGCAGCACCTCTCAAGCTCCATCAGGTTGGATAGGAAGTGTCGGTGCACAGCCATTTTAAGATCTCATTAGAGATGTTCAATCGGATTCAAGTCTGGGCTCTGGCTGGGCCACTCAAGGACATTCACAGAGTTGTCCTGAAGCCACTCCTTTGATATCTTGGCTGTCTGCTTAGGGTCGTTGTCCTGCTGAAAGATGAACCGTCTCCCCAGTCTGATGTCAAGAACACTCTGGAGCAGGTTTTCATCCAGGATATCTATGTACATTGCTGCAGTCATCTTTCCCTTTATCCTGACGAGTCTCCCAGGTCCTATCGCTGAAAAACATTCCCACAGCATGATGCTGCCACCACCATGCTTCACTGTAGGGATGGTATTGGCCTGGTGATGAGCGGTGCCTGGTTTCCTCCAAACATGACGCCTGGCATTCACACCAAAGAGTTCAATCTTTGTCTCATCAGACCAGAGAATTTTGTTTCTCATGGTCTGAGAGTGATTCAGGTGCCTTTTGGCAAACTCTGGCGGGCTGCCATGTGCCTTTTACTAAGGAGTGGCTTCCATCTGGCCACTCTACCATACAGACCTGATTCGCGGATTGCTACAGAGATGGTTGTCCTTCTGGAAGGTTCTCCTCTCTCCACAGAGGACTTCTGGAGCTCTGACAGAGTGACCATCGGGTTCTTGGTCACCTCCCTGACTAAGGCCCTTCTCTCCCGATCGCTCAGTTTAGATGGCCGGCCAGCTCTAGGAAGAGTCCTGGTGGTTTTGAACTTCTTCCACTTACGGATGATGGAGGCCACTGTGGGACCTTCAAAGCAGCAGAAATTTTTCTGTAACCTTACCCAGATTTGTGCCTCGACACAATCCTGTCTTGGAGGTCTACAGACAATTCCTTTGACTTCATGCTTGGTTTGTGCTCTGACATGAACTGTCAACTGTGGGACCTTATATAGACAGGTGTGTGCCTTTCCAAATCATGTCCAATCAACTGAATTTACCACAGGTGGACTCCAATTAAGCTGCAGAAACGATGATCAGGGGAAACAGGATGCACCTGAGCTCAATTTTGAACTTCATGGCAAAGGCTGTGAATACTTATGTACATGTGATTTCTCAATTTTTTTTTTAATAAATTTGCAAAAATCTCAAGTAAACTTTTTTCACGTTGTCATTATGGGGTGTTGTGTGTAGAATTCTGAGAAAAAAATGAATTTAATCCATTTTGGAATAAGGCTGTAACATAACAAAATGTGGAAAAAGTGATGCACTGTGAATACTTTCCGGATGCACTGTATATATATTTTGTGTTCCTTTCTGGAGGAGCCACTTTTCCTCTTTATTTATTCAAATAAAGCATTAGTGGACAATAATATTTAATATTGGAGATTCATAAGACATAACAGCCAGTCACAAGGCACAAACAGCCAAATAATAATCTTGAACAGTATAGCATTAAATACCAGCAGACAGTTACCATTTTACCATTCCTTGCAGTTTGTGTATGCATATCTGATATGTCATTCCAGTTGTGGATGCTAGGGGTCACTATTGCCCCTTTAAACCCAACAGACAGACACTTAGGACACCAGGTAAAAGCACCAAGAAGTATTTTCATTGTTTTTCTTTTTGTATAGTGCCCCTAAGCACCACAGCCACAAATAACAGGCAAAAATAATAATAATACACACAATTCTCTTTCTCTGTTTCCTCCACACCTCCCAGGAAGCCTTGCCCACCTCCACCCAACTCTGGCTCGCTCGCTGGGTTTTCAGCAGTCCTTTATATATTATCCGACCCAGAAGTGCTTCTGCTCTTCCATCCACGTGACTTGCCAGCACTTCCGGGTCAGATGGAGAAATCAAGTTTTCCGTCAGCCCAGAAATACTACTGGATTTCCATCCCTATGACTTGATAGTACTTTCAGGCTATGTAGAAAGTTAAAGTCCCCGAGTCCTCCTGCAGCTTCTCCAGGTGGCACCCATGGTACCCAGCAGGGCTGTGAAGGCAAACTCTAGATCCCATGGTGCACAGCAGGAATTCGGGGTACCGTTATGCTGCAGGGGAATCACCATCTAGCGTCTTGGGGGAGGCAGTCTCCCAAAGTAGGAGCCTTCTCCTATCCTTCCACTCTTTGGGCGTCCGGCCATCCATCATACAGTCTTCAAACACACAAGTGAATCTGCTCTCAACTAGATTATTACCAAAAATGCCAAAATCACATCTTTTGATATCCTGTAGTCCATCCACACACTGTTATCAATTTTATCAGTGAGATGCAAAACTGAGTTAGAACAGAAGTTGGAAACTTTATACATATGGAGATGGTGGCTTGCAGATATCTGATAAATCCTTTGTCTTTTGGTGGCTGGGTGGATGAAGATTTTCCAGCCCACTCAATAACAAAGTTGGTAGCAAACCCATTACTAAAATGAACACCACTAACAGCGGGTTTCCTCTTGCCATTGGGACATCACTGAAATTTTCAGTGCCACTACCTGACTCTGGCACTTCTGTTTGTTTCTTTTTGCTAATAAGACGTTAAATGGCTGTTTGTTGAGACATTTTTCACATTAACCTCCAAGACATAGCCCAAAGCAGATGTATGCCGAAAATCAGCATCCATAAACGGTAATGCATAGGCTAAGAGCACAGGAAGGAAATGAGGAACTCTTGATGTTTCAGAGTGTTATCTTTTTTTCTTTTCTTTTCCCATGTGGAGTTTGGAATCCAGTCAAAGAAGTACACACCCAAGAAGAACACCAGAAACTCAAGGCACAAGTATCACTCTGTGAGGGCAACATTGACAACTACTTCCCTAGCCACTTCCAATCACATGTCCCAGCAGCTGAAGATTAAAAAGGTGACTGAAAGTAATGGAGGCATTTTGCCTTAAGATGGTGAGAGAGACTGAGCCGCACCCTGTTAAAAGTGTAGCTATTGCATTGAAAAGCTGATTTGATTTGTGCATCAACTGGACTGGTGGGACTCCTTAAGGACTATGAAAAACAGAATTATATAAATTAAAATTTTGAAAACTTAAAAACTGTCTAAAGGGGATGTTGCTTCTTAATACATCCTTTTAATTTATTTTGGGATAATTTTGTTTTTTATTTATGGAGTGGCTAAGGTGTAAGTTTCTTGCCTGGGTAGATGAGTGTCCCTCAGTGGTCATACATCCTATGCATAACTAAAAGGTTAAACTAAATGATTTAATGTTTATGTTCTACAGCACATCTTGTACTGAGCTCTGTTACCAAGATATCACAAAAAGCAAGTTAAGTTAATGATATGTCCACAGCTGAAAAATAATTAGAAATATTAACTGCACATTGGATAGTAAAATGTCTTTTCTACTAAGTGGTTAATGTAGTATATAGTCATTTTTTAGCAGTCGTCAGAGATGGGACAGTTTGCCTTTATTTTCCCTAAATTTCATGACATAGGAAATTATAATGCTAGTAAAACATCCTTTTTCTTTCATGGTGGTCTCAGTTTAAACAGATTTTTCTGGGGTGTGGCCCACTGTTGTACATTGTTCCACCTGACTGCAGCACTGGCAGCTCTGTAGTGCTATTAGAGACCTGTGTAGTGTACAGTTACACCCCACCCCACCCCACCAATCACTAGTACAAATGCCATTGCTATTGAATTTGTTAAGACCTGCTAATCACAAGTAATATAAAAAGAATAGCTTTTGTAAGCACCTTCCACAGCTCTATTTGCCTGGATACTGCTCTTTTGTTTACCATATACAAAATCAAGGCTCTCAGTTGTCAGTATTACATTCAGACCATCCTCTGCAGCTTCAAACTTTCATATATTGATGACTGTACTCTGCATCTTTGTCTGTTTATGTTAGACTCCCTGTGATATGACCCCCTTCTAAATGCTGGAGTATCAGCTTAAAGTGATATACATCCATTATCCAACCCACTTATCCTTTGAGGCCAACCACAGATCAGTGGACATAAGGAGAGATTAGGGGGTCCATTGCAGGCCACACTCATGTGTAGACACTATTCCATGTTGGCAAGTCATACTGACATTTATAGATCACTACATCCATTTCCACATTGCACATTCATGGGGGAACAGTGTCTATCCTGGCAGCATTGAGAAGAAGGAAGGAACCAATCCTTCACTTTTGTCACAAAATAATCTAGCATGCAAGCGTGATGTGGGGAAAAAAGCTGACATAGACAAGCAGGTAATGTATACGCACCATGATGACTGAAAATTGGAATTTAAACCAAGTTTACTAGTGATGAGGCTTCAGTACTAACCACCATGCAACACTGTGAATGCAAACACTTCAACCTCAGAAAAGAAGGCAATTGATCGGTCTAAAGTGCACAAAAAGGCAGATGAGACACACAAGGGTGTTCAAGAGCTCAGCTTCTGGTAGTGGGTTTTTTCTATTGAAAGTGATTTGCTAATCAAGAGCAAAGTGAAATTATTTGTATATTTCTACAAATTGAATACTGGCAACATACAAGTAATCGACTTTCTCGAGCTCATAATGAGTCAGTTGGTCTTTTGATTCAGTACTATTAGTGTGTGTTTTCTTCCTATAGGAATGACCTGCAGATCATGTTGTCCTCTGAGTGTGATCCATCACTTTCTGAACTTTTTATTGAAGAAAAGATAAAAAAAATAAATGCAGAAAGACAGAAGCAAAGGTATACCACAGTAAACATCCAGATTATGTTTAAGTTTACCAAAACAAAGACATTGATGCCTCCTCAAATACTTCTGACAATCAGATTTCAGAAATAACATGACGGGCAGCTATTGCCTAGCAAAGAAACACATCAGAATTCAAAACTTGAGTGACAGAGTTCTGAATTGGCATTCTTGTGTTATACAATCCAGGGTTTTAACCTCTGACACCACCTATTATAGCATTAAAAAGTTAACTTTTATGTGAAATAGTAAGAAACAAGCTTGTACAATGCATTGCACAAACAGTATGTAATACAGCAACTGCTAATTGCCAGTGTAATGACATTACAAATTTTGAAGATTCTTTGTTTTTTAAATAAATTTTTTATCCATGTTCTGGTGTACTTTTTTCTGAGTTATGTAGATTCAGAATTTATTATTATTTGGCGCTCTTTAGCTATTCTGAGTTATTTTAAAATTTACTAATGTCACAAATTGCTTAATTTATGGCATCCTTTCATTTTTCATTTCATTTTTGGCCTTCTCCAGAGTTTGTGACCTGTGATGTCACACATGCAAACCTTTCTAACCCAGAAGCTCAGCAGTCACTTCATACATGTTAGTGGATAAAAGTTCAAAAGTCTGTCTTGCTATTGTTCTTACTTCTGCTGGCCTCCTGAATTTACTGCTTGAGCAATCCGACTTTGATTCTAGTTTAACAATTTAGTTTGACATCTCAGTTTCTTTATCTCCAAGTTTTGATCGTGGCCTGTTTTCAGTTTTTGGTTTCATCTCCCAATCCTTTTATCAAAATTCTTTCATGCTTGTTTTGAACCAGGCATAACAGAGAGAATAACAAGTAGCTAAACCTAGTAGGTGGAGATAACCTTATTATTAAAGTTGGAAATGCAGATGTGAGTAGAAAACAGCTGAAAATATGTACAATTTTTCTAGACAAAGTTAGGACTCTTCTTATACTGAAGATATGTGGGTTAAACGTAAAGTGTGAAGGTCTACCTTGTTCCTTGGTCAGTTTATGTCATGACCTGCATATTTTTGTCAGAACTGTCCTACAGGTCAGGAATATTTCAGCCTAGTTTTACTTCATCATGCCCGCTATCCTAGAAGCCATATGAGATAGATAGATAGATAGATAGATAGATAGATAGATAGATAGATAGA
>JANRMT010062806.1:50247059-50292124 GCA_026402145.1 Polypterus bichir lapradei
AGATAGATAGATAGATAGATAGATAGATAGATAGATAGATAGATAGATAGATAGATATTATCATTGTCACTTTTACAAAGGAACAACGAAATTGAAAGTGCAGTCGACTCAGTGTGAGGCATAAGAGTTAAAAACACAAGAAGAGAGAAAATAATAACAAACTGAATAGTAATAAAAATACTTTACAAAATACACAAATTGCGCTTGAGACACTATATCTAGTTTTTATATGGTGTGAGTGCATATACATATGGCATAACAAAGTTTTTTCCAACATAAAAAGGCAATTTGCAGCAGTGTTCGAGTCTCCTAATGTAATCAGAGTAATTTACTGTACATGTACTGCAAAAGGGGCATCTAGCAAGAATGAAGATGCTTTTGTTAACTGTGAGCAGTTACATTCCATTAATGTACAAGTCATCTGTGATGCCAAGATGTGGCAGACTAATGTCGTGTCTCAGTGGCTTCGGTCAACCTGTGATTCATTTAGTAGCTTTGGCAGACGTGACAGTGCTGTATGTGGTGAATGGCTTGTTAATAAGGTGACTGGCTGAACCCTTAGTTTTTCATATGGCCTCCATCCATCCATTATCCAACCTGCTATATCCTAACTACAGGGTCACGGGGGTCTGCTGGAGCCAATTCATATGGCCTGTTCTATTTATTTTAATAGCAATCACATGATTCTCTAAGATGCTGGTGCCTTATGCCTTTCCTGGACCCCCAGAACACAGAGAAGAGTGCTACAATGATTGTGCGCTCTCAGTTGCAGAACACAGCCAGATACTCTTAAATGGAGTTGGTGGAATCTTGCTTCAGGCTTTAGCAGCCAAAGATGTTCCACAGTATCGTGATTGCATATGTATGAGGCTAATTAGCATGCTCCACATATGGATGTTTCAGGGCAGCGACTGAAGTGTGTTCACATACACATTTTTACAAGGTGAATGTTATTTTTAAAGGGTAGATTGTGTAGAAATGTGCGGACGGCAAAGTTTTCTTTAGGAGTATGAATTTTCCTTTTTTTTTGGTGTGTGCACTTTTTACACTCAGCTCCACGCAAAAGTTTTATAAATTAGACCACTGGTGATTAGCCAGTGCCTGATGTGTAAGCAACAGTGCTTATCAAATATGTTAGAAATAAAAATTATAAATACCTGCAGAATGTCAGATTGCTTATAAACATTGACTAAAAGAGTATTATATTTGCACATGACTGACAACAGCGTGATGACGTTGAAACTAACACTAATAAATGTCATGCTGTATTGTCATTCATAGTTATTGTTAGGGTGTCTTGTTTGTTATTTTGACTTTGATTTTTGGAATTCAGTTTGTCTTTCTCATTAAGTCTGTTGATTTTAAAGTTCAGACACTGCCTCATCCTGTAAATACTATTTTGTTCATCTCTTGCAGATCTTCGTTTCCTGGTTGATGTTGAATTCCCTCAGTTAGAACAGCATTGTGGAGGACTGCTACGTCTCCTCTTATAGTCCTTTTGTCCCACATCCATCTCGCAGAAGGTTGTGTAGCATCCAAACCAGTTCTGTCAGGTTTGGCAACAGCTTCGACCCCCTGCGCTGTCTGGACTCTGAACTCTGTGCTGTCCACCTTCGCTCAGATCTGCTCCTAGAAGTCTTTTTATATGCAGAACAATCGTCACATTTGTTACAACTGTTGTTTTTACTATTTACAGTATTATTTACTATTTATTTAATTTATTATTTTCAACTCATTTAACATTTATTTATTTATAGTTTAATTTTTCACTTGTCTTGTACTTGTCCTGTGTTTATGTATATTTTGCACTTCGGTCCTAGGGAATGTTATTTTATACCACTCTATGGCACAGTATGGTGTATAGATGGTTTGGCAATAAAGCCACTTGACTTAACCTGACTTGATTTGACTAGAAGGTCTCTAGTGAGCAAGATGGGTCAGCAGACGAAATATAACCAGTAAACTAGTGACGGGTCAAAATAAAACCAATACATAAAACAAAAGTCAAGATGAAAAACAATAATTCTAAGCTTGTTGCCAAGAAATCAAACTAAGTACTTGTTAGAAAGATTTTGATAATATGCACAATCTTGGACAATGATGTACCTGATTTAGCATTGTCTTGTCATAGCAACCATGTCAAAAAATGGTGCTGCATACAAGAAAAAATGTGATCATGATAAATTGAAAAATAAATGGTAAAATAAAATACATTGCAAGTACAAAACATTAACAGAAAATAAGAAAACCTCCATGGAAATTTATTGTGGAGAAAAAAAACGAAATAAACAAAACACAGACAAACTTGACATATGCCTCCTCTTTCAACATAGTTCCCATGATAACAACAACGAAAACATTGTGTGAATCTTCGAGCCATGACATCACGGCAAATGTACAAAAGAACATGCTTCCAAGCCATAGCCCCACCAATAAACACAATACTGATTGTGGTACCTCTAGGAAGTTAGTCCAAAAACACATAGTAAAGATGATGTTGCATTATTTGACTTCTAGTATTGGAGTATGTCAGACCTGCCAACAGCATTTGCTGATCTCGTTGCTGGATCATGTCAATTTACCTGACTAAAAATTGCTGGACATGTCAAATCACAGTCATGCATGCCCCTTTTTCTGACAGTTAATAGCATTCCTCATGACAGAGCTGGTGCTGTACAAAGAGTTAACAGGTATGGCAAATTCGGCTTTGTTTGTTGCATTCTATTGAAGTATGTAAAACATGAGGCATCAGTCAGATGACTTCTGTTTGTGAGGTCCAAAACACCCATGTTCCTTATTCCTCATTGCTACATTAAATGCATTTTACTTTTGGATGAGAATTCATTGGTTGTCAGCACTCTAGCACACAAGTAAGTAAGTTTTGGTACTTACTTTCAGAGCTTTGCATGGACAACGCCATAAAGCTTGTTGGACTCTCAGATCTGGGCAACAGGGCCTTCTCATTGTCCCACGCACTCGGCTAAAAACCCGTGGGGATCATGCCTTTCAGTCTGTGGCACCAAGAGTATGGAATAGCCTGCCTTGTGGTCTGTGTGGAGTTGAGTCTGTTGATTCTTTCAAAAAACAACTAAAAACATTTATTTTTAAACAATCTTTTAATCAGTGCTGAATAGTTCATGTTTGTTTATTTATTGTTTTTATTGGTTTTGTTTATGTTTTGCTTTAACTGTTGTATTTGTACTGTATTTGCTGTTCAGCGCACTGTGACCTTTTGTCTGTGAAGGGCGCTATATAAATAAACCACTACTACTACTACTACAAAGATTTTGTTTGGGCGACTCACGGACTAATTGGAGTGAGTCACTGGATATGTCAGACAACGTGACTGGCTTTCTTGGACACACATTACCAACTGCCTCTGACTCGCTAAAATTATTGAAATGAAGGCTACTACTGAAAATCACTGGAGAAGTGGTCTAATGTGACATGGCCTTAAGTACAAAACAAAAATGAAAGTGAATTCACCATGTCAAAATAAAAAAAACATTAAAAGAAATGTATTGAGCAAAATAAAGAAAATAGACCAACATAACAAATCTTTATTTCTTGTCAGATTTTTGAACTTTGCTGTCATCCTGTCTTTTTAAAATTCTACAATTAAAAAAGAAATTAGGTGCGGCACAGTGGCGCAGTGGGTAGCGCTGCTGCCTCGCAGTTAGGAGACATGGGTTTGCTTCCTGGGTCCTCCCTGCGTGGAGTTTGCATGTTCTCCTCGTGTCAGCGTGGGTTTCCTCCAGGTACTCCAGTTTCCTCCCACAGTCCAAAGACATGCAGGGTTAGGTGCATTGGCGATTCTAAATTGTCCCTAGTGTGTGGTGTGTGTGTGCGCACGTACCCTGTGGTGGGCTGGCGCCCGGTCTGGGGTTTGTTTCCTGCCTTGCACCCTGTTAGGATATAGCGGGTTAGATAATGGATGAATGGAAAAAAGTTATTACATTATTAGAAATATATCACCCTGATGCAATAAATTTAACATTTAGTTATTTTAATCAATGAAAATTAAAATCATAAAATATTATTTCAAATTTTTTTTATTCATGTTACTTAGCCTTCATAAAATTAATTTAGATATATATGTTGACCAAGGATCAGTTAGCAAGCTTTATAAGGTAGATTTTTACACGTCAAATTATTCAGAAAATGTAAAGTTATAATAATACTGGGCTGACTGCTTTAAGTTAATAAGCAAACCCACTTAATTCAGGGTCACATAGGCTGGAACCTTTAATTTTAACACTGGGGTCAAGGCAGAAACCAATCTCAGGGTGGGACACTTCATTTTCAGGACCCACTAATACACACACCCAAATGGAGACAGGTTAGATACTGTATATCAATTAATCTAATAATTGTGTATTTGGGACGCAGCAAATGTATAGGTAGAATGAGCAGATAGTAAACAGAGAGTGGGGAAAAGGATTCTAACTCAGGACGCCTGAATTGTTACATGGCACAACTAACCATTGTGCTGCCATGCCGTCCCGACTTAATGTTAATGCAAAATATGTGAACTGCAAATGGACTTTTGTTTATTATAAATAAATGCAAAATAAGGATTCAAATTAAAGATAAAAAATAGTTAATCTGTAACACTACAAATGTCATTTTTCACAACCTTCAGTCTTGTGACAGCATTTTTAACCATCATTTCATTGGAATGACTTTGAACTTGAAAGGCAAAGGTTAAACATTATCCAGCTACTCTGCATTCTTGACCTCCATGCCTTGCTTGGTCTACATTTTAGTGTTTTAATCATATAATCCCTTATCATTTGTCATGTCAGAGCGCTGACTGCACCAGCCATCTTCTGCAGGCAGACAATGAAGGAGAAACTGAATGGATTTTGATGGAGTTTGTCTCCCTCAAGTGGGTAAAATAAGTCATATTAGAGAAACACACTGCAGTGCAGTAATGCCTGAAACCCAATACTTAAAATGTTCAGATACGTTCTATTAGTAGTTAAGAATCACTCTTTTAATGCAATTTAGATAAATAAATGAAGGAAACTGGATTTGTAACATGGTGAGAGAAAAAATGGACTTGGCCACCACTGAGATGGCCACATCCTAATGGCAATCCTTGCACAAAATCAGCGGTGGCTGTAGGTTTTTGTTTCAACTCAATTTCTTAATGAAAAGTCAATTATTGCTGTTGAAGCACTTATTGTTCAAGCAGTATTCTTATGCTTCATTTTAGCTGTCAAGATTCCCCATCTGTAATTGCTTATTTTAGTCTTAAACAGCTGAATTCACTATTTTTATTGTTCCATATTAGCAATAAGATGCAAATAACAAAGGAATCATCACTTTTCCATCTTTCCATCATTCAACCCGCTATATCCTAACTACAGGTCACGGGCGTCTGCTGGAGCCAATCCCAGCCAACACAGAGCGCAAGGCAGGAAACAAACCCTGGGCTGGGTGCCAGCCCACCTACACACACACACTAGGGACAATTTAAAATCACCGAATCTGCATGTTGTTGGACTGTGAGAGAAAACCGGAGTAAACCCACGCAGACACAGGGAGAACATGCAAACTCCATGCAGGGAGGACCTGGGAAGCGAACCCAGGTCTCCTAACTGCAAGGCAGCAGTGCTACCAACTGCGCCACCAGTGCGTATTCCAGTTAAATAGAAATATTTGGAAGGATACTAAACAGAAAAAAGTGACTAACTGAGAATTACTAAATCACTTCAGGCCACAAATCATTTTGATGAAGACCTGACATGGCAGAATAAAAATCCCAAAAAGCCATAAAATTAAATAAGATCTGTTATTAGCAAGGATTGGTTTTTAATCAAGCAATCCAGGTTGGAACAAGACCCTGCACCCACTGTGGCCCTCCAGGACCAACTTTGCAGACCCATTGAACTAATCCACTTATGAAATATGGTACATTAAAGGATGAAGATAATACAACTGCATTAACAGTAAAGGGCCAGTTTAGAGTCACCAACAAACCAAAATGCATGTCTTTCAGATGTGGAAGAAAACACAATATACCTGGGGAAAAACCAATACATAATTACACATGGAGAGAATGCAAAATTCACCCAGAAAGTGTCAGGGCTGAGATTCAAATGATCAGTTCTGGGCCAATGTTTAATTATACTACTCTCATTAACATTAAACAATGTTCATTTTATTTAGAGCTCATAATGCTTTAAAATTGTAAATATAAATTAAAAAAAAACAAAAAACAGAATATAAAGAAACCGAAGAACTACACATAGGCATCTCTATTAATTAAAAAATGCATGTTTCAATGAAAAGTGAAAACATTAAAAAGAGACTTTAGCGGTTTACTACAACCAAGAAACTGATGTTGTATTTAATTCCCAATGTTATACTTATTATTTGTTTGTTGGTATTATACTACTGTCATTAGTTTGTGCAAGTGTACTGTGCACATGATATTAAACCTGAACCTGAACTTATTATGGAATGCCACAAATTATGGATGCAATGTATGTTCAGTTTATTTTAATCTAAAGAACAAATTATAATGTTATACAACATCACTGCTCGGAAGTGTATTTATTATGTCCATGTGAGTCTTCTCTGAGTACTCCAGTTTCCTCTCATATCCCAATGATATCCAGGCCACTTTAGGTTGATTCACCTTCTTGACGTTAACTCTGAGTGATTCTCAGGCTTGGAATTCTATGTAAATATGTTTATTCTCGAGTCCTACTCACATTAATCTGTTTTGATGAGATATGGAGCATTAAGCCGAATAACTGTTGGGATGGTATTCTTTTGCCATCATGTGGATGAAACAACATTATACTGCAAAAAAATCATTAATGTTTTTGTGCAAGTTAGCCACTCTATGCTAACTTATTAATGTTGATAAGTTAAAAAAATACAATGGCATATAAATAAAAAGCTGTAAAGCCAGTTTTAGAACAAACAGAAACTGAATCTTTAGTTGAATCAAGTGAATCAGTCATTAGATGTTCACATGGATAGTGAAATTGATATATACAGCACTGTATGACCGAATTGCCATGAATTCACCCCGGTGCAAGTAGCTTCAAGGCAAAAAATCAAAATGATTGCGATCAACTAGATGGATAAGAAAGACATTAGCCCCCCGAGCACTATTAACGATGCAGCAACTATCAATATTTGTGAAATGTAGAAGTTACTAAGCCCTGCAATGTGGAAGCCTACAATAATACAATGGGCAACATCAAATGTGAAGATCAAGCACTGACTCAGTGCAAGCAAGAGGAAAAATATAAAAAAGGTGTGCAAGGAAACACATTTCTACTGTGCCATCTGCAACATTGTGCTGTTTGTTGGTGACTCTTATCACATGAATGACATGTACTAAATCTGCAGTGGGCACTAGACGTATCTTTCCCACTGCATTTATGCTGACGGTTTGGTATTTGCATGTATTTGCCACATATAATAACATTTTTTTTTTGTTGAAAAAAATTTGTTTGGTTCGTTTTTTCCAAGGTAAACATAGTGCTAGGGAGGTTAAAGTGTCCAGTCTGACTGTGGGTCCTGCTTAGTGCTCAGTGATGCCAGATTAAACTCTGGGTCACTCAATCCTGAATTGAAATAGGTGGGCTCAGAAAGGTCATGATTTGAATCATTGTATGGATGCATGTAGGGTGTATGGGTGTGCTATATAAGATGCTACTAGCACCGACTCTTTACTCAAAAAATGGGTTCAGAAAAAGAGGAACAGGATTTAAATCATAAAAGGTATGGGTGTTTTTACCAGTGTGTTTAACGTGAGTTCAGAGGATTTCAGCCCCTCTCAGGTTTGTGCCGAGCAATCATTATAGCTATGCAATTTGAAGCGTTTAAAATCAGAATAATTTAAAATCTTCTTCAAAAAAAGATTCACAAAATGGTTGGCAGTTTTTTGTGTGGTAATATTTTATTAGGAGCCTGCTTGCATGTTCATTGCTTGTAAATATACTATAATGTGCAGTTCCAAAGTGAAAATGTGTTTCTGATGTTATATTTTACCTATTGATCTAGAATAAAGAGATACACATTTCATTGTAATGTAAGGTTGCATTTTTATTCTATATAATACAACTATTTTTGTAATCATATGGGTTTGCAAATGGCCAATTACAAGTGATTGTTACTGTAGGTAATGTAATTTTCCAATTCTTCTACACATAGCTTTCTGCAAATTCAAAAAGTGCTGTCGGTATTGGAGGGGGAAATCAATTTCTGGCATCATTTATTTTCTAGCTGTTTCAAAAGGGTTTGATTTTGCATTTAAAAAAATGTTTTGTATCATAGGGAAAACTGAGTTCAAAAGTTGATTGGGTTGGCTCGGCTTGGGTGTACAAACATGTAATTTAGCAATAGAAGAGGAATGATTTAGTTGTCGGGCTTGGTGGTTTGAAATGAAAGTTTAGGACACATATCCATATGCATCATTTCTGAAAAGCTGTCTTATTTTGGTTCCCCATGTCAGGCTTAGAGTTGCATTTGCTGGGTTTAGATCTGGTCTAGAGGGGCCTATGGAAAATTATCAAATTGAGATTTTACATTATTTAATCAATAAAACATTTTGACATGAAAGGTGACTTTTGGGAGGTAGGGAAAAGAGTTGGATGGCATAAAAATCATCTGCAGGTTATGCATCTACTATACACATCTCACCATTCCCTTCACATACAGTATGTGGACAAAAGATTATCATCATGTTGTTAGAGCCACTGTTTGTCAAAATGAAAAGTGTTCTTGAAAAGGCAAAAGTTATTTATGCAGAACATTGAGTGGTCATTTCATTATGTAAACCTTAACATCTCAATTAATAACAATGAAATAATAATTAAATGTCTAAATCTGTAATTTAACCATTTTAGGAAGTGCAATCACACACAGCAGTGTTTTTGGCGGAATGAGAATGGACACGGCATTCAGCCTAGGGCAGTTCTGAACTCATATTAAACTAGTGCAATAAAAAAACTCTCTCACTCTGAATGTAAAAGGACTTAAGAAATGATATTTGCTTTTAAGAGACAGAAATCTGTATGTTCACCCATTGTAGTTCTGGGGGAGGAGGTAGAAATAGTGACTGAATATAAATACTTAGGAAATAACCTATATAACAATCTTAACTGGAATACTAATACCAAAATATTCTCTAAATGCAACCAGCACTTATTTCTCCTCCATAAACTGAAACTATATAAAGTAGACAAGGACCACATGTTCTCCTTTTATCACAGTCTGATCCAGTCTGTGATCACTTTCATTTTCATTGCCTGGTTTAATAATCTGACAAACCAAAACTCAAAAAAGCTCCATCAGATTATGAAGTATGCAGCTAAAGTTATTGGGACTGATGTAGATGATTTGACTAGTGTATGGCAGAGGGCAATGTTAAAGAAACTGGAAATCATCTCAACTGATGACAGACATCGATTACATGTAGAACTAAACTTCAGTAAATCAGGAAGGATAGTCACTTTGAAAAACCCACACAAATCGCTCCACAAACTCCTGTCTTCCTAGTGCCATACGACTTTTCAATAAGAAATATCGGAGATGATTAAAGTTTTGATATACAGTATATCCTGTAACCTTTTTTTTTGGTGTAAATATGCATTATCTAACTGCCTTCCCTTAACCTGTTTTGTTTTATTTGTTTGTTTTATTTCATTCTGTCTGTTATTAGATGCAACTGAGAAGGCAAATTTCATGTTTTCTTGTGTAAACATGACTAAATAAAGAAACCTTAAGCCTTATATTAACTCGCTGTTGTTGACAGCATCCAATGGAGGTTGCCTTTAATTTTGCAGAGTAACTGGGGGGGGGGGGGGACTACCATTGGTTAACTATCAACTTTTGTTCACCATTGGTTGAACCTCAGCCAGAACACAGATACTAAATCCCAAGGGGCCAGTGATATTGTAGCTAGCTGTTCCACTTAGCCCATTTGTGCTTGTTCTACAGCAGCCACGGAAATCTGTTGTCTGGGCTCACCACTCATAAAGAGAGCTGGTAGTCAGGTGCAGTACCAGTCATGTGATAGGCATGGGTTGGGCAGAACTGAATAAACCTTCCCAGTGCAAACTTGCCTTGACAATATGAAATAAAGCTATTCTGATGGGGAAGGAGGCGGAGCTTCTTAAACAGCCTTTGAAGAGTTCTGCTCTGGAGTGTCTACACAAAAGAAGTTCTGCCTCAGCATGAAGATACTCTAAAAAACCCAAATATTGTACAGCGAGGATTTTTCCATTGAACAAGATGTCACATCCATGTAAATATGAATTGTTAAACCACAAACCTTCAACTGTTGTTTATGTACATAATCATAACAACTGTTCAGATTATTGTACCCTTTTAGAGTGTGTGGATTCAATGCTTGAAAGACTGCAATCTACTGTTTCATTATTCTTACTAAGAGACTTGGTTGCTCATGTGAGAAATAATGGAGTTTCCCGGGGACTGTAAGAGTATGGGGCTGCAGGATTGCTGCTGTTTGTAATTCAGCAAGAGCTGTGCTAAAATATTTGCCAGAGTATAGAACTCCGCCTGAAGTGTGTCTTGCCTCCTCTACTATTTTTGATTTTCATGGGCATGATACCTAGATGCAGCCAAAGTTTGGACGGTATCTCATTAGAAGGCCTGAGGCTTGTGCCTCTGCTTTTTTCCAGATAATGTTGTCTCTTGACTTCATCAGATTCCAGGGTAAAATGGATTAGTTCAAGTATGAACCATTTGGAATGAGAATCAGCACCTTAAAATCGAATGTCATGATCCTTTCTTGGAATAAACTGACTTGTAATTTGCAAGGAAATGGGAAACATGTGCCCCAAGTAGAGGAGGTCACTTGCTCATTAATGGGGAAGGAGGGATAAGTAGGATTGACCAACAGACATTGCAGGATGTAGTGTTTTCTCAGGTTTTATTTGTTTTTGAAAGGTAAATAAAAGGTCATAGATTATTAAATTCAGATATCCAGATACTTCTAGAATGTTTGTTTTTGTAGTTCAGTTGTTAATTTTATAAACTGAATCTACTGAAGCTCAACACCTCGGAAGGTTACCGTTTCAATCCCTGTCAAGCCCTCCAATTACCTAATTGATGCAATTATTCTGATAATGTTGCACATGCCAAAATATTTTACCATTAAGTACTAAGAATCTGTACATGACAGGTGGAAAATGTTAAATATGCCCAGCTGAACAAATAATTAGTGCGATTAATTTAATTGAAAGGGTACATTGAAATGAAAACTAACAATCCAGGTAACCCTGGAGGTGTGTTGCTTGACAGTTATGGTTGCTACAGTATTATGTCTGGATTAAATGCCAGCTTGATGGCAGAAAGCTTTTTGATAAAAAAAAAAGCGTCATTTCTCTAGGAATGAAATTGAAATTGTTTGACAACTTTTTTTTTTCTCATCTGTGACCTTTAAAGGTGGAACAGGGATTACTCCTGCCTCCTGGTACATGGACTTAAAAGATCAATGAAAGTCCACAGGATGATTGACGCTATTGCTTTCATTTTGAAGGACAAATCTGCTGCTTATGTTGTATATGGAACACACTAGCTGCAATACTATTGCTATCACACCTTTTTTACAATTAAGTTGTTATCCTCAAGCACCTTTTTGCAAGTAAGTCTACAGACACTTGATATTAAAAAAAAATTAATGAATGTATCTCTTTTCACCTTATTCTAATTTTTACAGATGTCCTTGAATGTAGCTTAAAGTAATCAACAAACAGTTTACCTACTGAATGTTACAGCCGGAATCATCATCAGCAAGGCAGGGCTTGCTAAAACCTTTGGACACTTAGTTGCTGGCACTCTAGTGTAAGACCATAGTTTTAGATTCTGTCCCAGAGGTGTGAGGTATGCAAACAGATTTTTAATATTTGCATGTTATTTTGACATGGAATTCATGTATTATTTTTAAACTTACAAGAACTTCATCCAAAAATAAAAAATAAGGCTGAAGTATACCGTAAGTATATTTGTGATGGGTCAGGGATTGTTCCTGCCTTGTGCCAAATGCTTGCTGTTATAAGCTCAAGTTTACCCCTGACACTGGAATGGATAACAATTTTAAAAAATAGACGGATGGTTGAGCGAATATCACTCTAGTACAATACATGTGTTGGTGAGAATATTCACCTGTTATAGATACGGATAGGGATATTCAGCTGTAAGTTACTAATATTTTCCATTAAGAATGCATACATCCCAGGTTGCATGATAATGTAATGGCAAGCACTACACCCTGGGTTCGAATCCCTTGCTTGTTCAACTCCTGTTCAAGGTTGGTTCTTAAATAAAGACTAATGCTGCCACCATATATTTCAGCCACCCATGAAACTAGCTTTGAAAATCTTATATTATATTAGTGATTAACAATCAATATTAGTTCCAGCTCAATAAAAAGCACTGTCATTGTCATGACTAAACAATTCTCATTTTAAGTAAAATTCAGATTTACACACTGTATGTATGTAAGTCTTGATTAGCCACTGTTCGGATTCAGCTGGCATAGAAGAAATATTGCTGATTCACCTACTTGTTTGTATTGAAAGCGACAGCAAAACAGCATATGGGGGTTTCCTAGCAAGCTGTGGCTTTAAATCTTACAAAAGCAAAGTACAACCCTACAAAGTGACAAACATGGGTTTGCTCTGCCCAATGATGCTGCAGCAGGCATTACCCTACCTTGTTCCAAAGAATAGACAAACACCACATACAAATAGTAAGCCAAACATGTAATGGCAGACTTTAAAGAAAAACACTGAGAACCCAGAAATGAAAAGATAAATAGGAGGTACAAGAATGAACAAAATTTACCTTTAGAATTTCACAGTCAATGGACAATTACATGTTACGATCTAGAAAAAGCTGACAGCTCACCTGCCGTAAATCAAAAATAGATTAATTCTCATACGACACTACTGTGGTGATCATAGGAGGTGAAAATAGGAGGCAGTAGGTAACACTGTTTCACAAGAAAAAAGTGATTGAATCAAAAAAAAGTAAAAAAAGCACTCAGTTAACGTCACCAAATGAGGAAACTCAAAGTCCTTGGATAAACACTGCAACTTCTTACATTTTCCACACAGACTTCCTAATTCCTCTCTCAAAATGAAACACTCGTTCTCATTCACATCTTAACAGAGAAGGTGCTGTGAGCAGATGGAAAGGCTTGTCTTAAACATAAAAACAGCAGCAAAGGCTTGGAAATGAAGGCACCAAAAGGGCAAAAGAAAGGGGAGTTGAGTGAAACCAGGAAGTCAAAGAACTGATTTGTCCAAACAATATGTGAAAAACCAAACTCATTGGATCAAACAAAAAATTCGAAATATCTTAGAATCATTTCCTAAAATAACTGATGCTGTTCATCATACATTTTGTGAATATTCAGAAACTCAGACGATGGCATTAATGTGACAGCATTTTAAATAATATCTGCAATCGAGATGTTGCATCTAAGAGTGCTATAATAAACAGTAAAGTTCATTTGAAATTAGGAACCAGTCGAACAGATGCCTTTATTCCAAACGCTATTGTTCAGTACAAGTAACACCCATTATTGCCATGCCATCTACTGAGACCTCTGAGTATCAACATGTACAGTACACTAACATCTTTAACATAAATGGGCAACCACCATCAATAATGTGAATGATACAGAAAGCACCATTATTACCAAGAAAACAGCTTTGGAAGAGAAGCAAACTCATATTGGTACTGAAATGATGTGACTACTGAAACAATAAAAAGTGATAGTAACTTAATTTGTTTGTTTTAAATGTAAAACAGCCACCAGAATTTTACTTAAGGACTCAGAACTGACAAGTACAGCATAAAGTTTATACGACTTACACAAGAAACAGTTGTTCGACCTAAGAGTCCCAGCATTTTAGTGCTTGCAACAAATCCCAACCAATCTAGTCTACACTCATTACAACAGCAGCTCCTCTTCATGGTATTATTCTTTTTTATTACTAGCCAATATAAGAAAAAATGTACATCACCATACATACTAAAATGATGCGGCACATTTATATAGCTCTGGTTTTCTGGTTTGCAGTGGGCTGGCACCCTGCCCGAAGTTTGTTTCCTGCCTTGCTCCCTGTGTTGGCTGGGATTGGCTCCAGCAGACCCCCGTGACTCTGTAGTTAGGATATAGCAGGTTGGATGGATGGTTTTCTGGTGTGTTTGTGACCATTGCTACTACTATTTTTGACTTTTTTTTGCTTGATTCATTTGTTTAGAGTGTTTGCCTGTCATGTTTTTTAACACTTTGTCTACTTTATGAGGATAGATACTTACCTTTGTTATTCTAGATTCATCATAGGCCAGTGTCCACCAGTGATTTGATTCCAGTTGACTGCCTACTGAAGTGTGTACACATGGCCTCAAAAAAATAGGGATGCCACTATACATGTCTGTCCTCTGTGATGGGAGAGTATAATGCACCCTCATTTTTACAAAGAAAATCACAAAAACCTGTTTTGCTCCGTGTACGACGCGCATTGTGATTGTATAGGAAGCGGGTGAGGTTAGAGTAAGACACCGACGTGAATAACTGTAATGGAGAATAATTATGTTTCACTTAATTCTTTCTGCACATGATACAGTATATTGTATTGGGGTGATAACTGTAAGCAGTACCCCTACTGCAGAACGTTCAGTGTTTGTCGCACCATGCTGCGAAAGGTGGGAATGACAAATAGCCCTGTGAAACAAGAAAAGAAAGAACTATATAGAGACAATCGGTAAAGGACTATAACGGCAAGTGGAAAATTATTGTGCTCACCAGACTATTCCAGTTTAATCATCATCCTCCGATTCGCTGCTGAATTTGGATTCGCCACTGCTACTGACGTCGTCGTCGTCACTTTCCCATAAGGCGTCATCTTTGCTTCCATAGATGCTGCTGGATATGCTGCACTTTTTGAAGCTTTTCACTGTTCCAGCCCATTTGGTATACATTCTTGATACATGAGCCTTAAACGGCCGATTGATGCAGACATCTTGAGGTTGGAGGAGCGAAGTCATGCCTCCAGGAATTATCACTTGATCTGTTTTCCCATCTTTCAGTCTTTTTTAATACCTTCAGTTAAATGGCCATGAAAGCTGTCCATGACCAACATGTTTGGCATTTTCAGGAGACTGCCCGGCGACATTGCCACACACATTTCAACCAATCAACTACGAGATCATTGTCCATCCAACGCTTTGGTTGAGCTCTGATGATGATCCCAGGAGAAAACTTTTTTTTTTTTTCGGCAAGGTCTTCCTTTTAAATATTACGTACGGTGGTAGTTTCTTTCCATCTGCAAGAATCGTTAACATCACAGTACACTGCTGCTTCTCTCTGCCTCCCGTGTGTACCGGGACACTCTTGTCTCCAACTGCATTAACAGTAGTGTTTGAGGGGTTCTCAAAATAAACTGGCATTTGATCAGCATTACCAATTTGCCCCATTAAATACGTTTTCTGCTGCCTCAACTGAGTAACGCATTTTTGGAAAGCTAGTAACTTTTCTTCATATGCATCTGGTAGTCACTGCGAAATTGTCGTGTGGCGTCTTATTGATAAGCCGTTCCTTCTCATGAAGAGCATAACCCATCCGCGTCTTGCTTTGAACTGAGTAATGGGTATTCCACGTTCTTTCGCTATATCACGAGCTTTCATCTGAATCATTTCCATGGACACTGCACATCCAAGCTGACGCCTGTCTTGAACGTAATCAGCGAGTGCAACTTCAATTTGTGAGAACTGAGCACGTTTTCCGCGAAATGCCCTTCTGTTTTTGTTGCATGACTAAAGTTTTTCTTTCTCCCGTCGCCAATCTTGAACACATGATTCTAGAACACCATACTTACGACCTGCTGCCCGATTTCCTATCTTCTCTGCTTCTAAAATCACTTTTAGTTTCTCTCCTGCCGTTAAGGAGTGTAAACACGTGCTACTATCCATGCTGAATGATGACGCCAAACTAATTTTACCATATACCTCGTGTATGACGCAAACCTGATTTTCTAATGCTAATTTTTGGGAAAAAATGTGCGTGTGGTACACGCGTAAATACGGTAATCAAAAATCAGTGTCTCAAAAATGTAAGAAGTCAGAATACCAAAGAATAAGTAAAGAACATACAATATGTATGTATGTTGTTTTAAAGTCCACAATCATGGACAAAGACTGGAATGCACTGCCTGCTGAAATTTTGTGACACTGATGTCACATGACGCAACTAGTCAGATAGCGCTGCTCTTGGATGATCAAGTATAATAAAAAGTTTTCAAACAAAATAAAACAACTAAACTTAAGGTAAAACTAGAAAAAGTAACAGAAAAAAATATAATCTAAAAAAGTTTAATAAACCAAAAAAATTGAGCAAAGGTACTAGAATTCATAACAAAGTCAAAGTCTAAATTTTAGCGTCACGGGCGGTCATCTCTAGTTAAAGTGGCATGAGAATTGAACTCCCTGAAGCAGCTGCTCACCCTGAATTATGAGTAGACGTTAAGGTGCTGAAACTGTCTGTCTACTGTATTGGGTTACATTATGTTTTGGCATATTCTGAACTCAATTTAAATCTAACTTTAAAACTAAATAGTAACATAAACACAACAAAATGAGAAAAAGAAAATAAACAAACTAACTGTAAATAATGGTAAGAAGAGGCTGCATATGAAATAGATGCTACATGGACTACTCAAAAATGGATTCTAAAAATACCTGAATAATGGCCAAGATCTTGTGAGGATTGACCACTATAATGAAATATAGTAACACTTTGATCACTAAGTATAAATTTAGCTTGTGCTAAGCCACTGTATATACATTAACCCTTTACACTAACTGTCACTTATTACAAGACTCGTACACCATAAATATTCTGTAGTTATTGGACAAGGGGAACTACAGGTGTAAGTATTATTACTGTGTACTAGCTGCGTAAAATTTGTCAGTCTTATTCCATACCTCATTCCATATTTCACAGTACGTAAACAAATAATAACAGTTACACTGTAAGTACACTGTAATAAGAGGCACAATGTAAAAGGTTTGCTCAAAATAACAATTGTCATTAAGCTGCAAAAGGAAAAGAGCAAGCGTCTGAAGGAATGATGGAATAAAAAAGTGGGAAGTGGATGTATTAAAACTTTCACCTAAAAACTTTCACATCCCAACCCACCTCTGTTACTTCAGGTGTGCCCCAAGGCTCTGTCCTGGGGCTTCTTATTTTTATTATTTACCTTCTTCCCCTTGGCAATATCTTTTGTAAATATAACATTAATTTTCACTGTTATGCTGATGACACAGCTCTACCTTGCTAGTAAACCCACCTCTTCTTTTCCAACATCTTCGCTTATTGACTGCATTGCTGAAATTAAATCCTGGTTTTCTTGAAATTTTCTTAAACAGTGACAAAACTGAGATTCTCCTCATTGGTACAAAATCAACATTATTTGAAGCCGATAATCTTTCACTTGTTGATGATAACTCTTTTGTTTCCCCTTCACCTCATGTCAAGAGTCTAGGTGTCATTCTTGATAGTACTCTGTCTTTCCAATCTCACATTAATAACATCACCCGGTCTGCTTACTTCCACCTATGTAATATTAATCGCATCACTCCCCATACCACTGCCATCCTTGTTCAGTCTTGTTACTTCTCAGCTGGACTATTGCAATTCAATCCTCTTTGGTCTGTCTAATAAATCTCTCCATAAGCTTCAGCTGGTCCAGAATTCTGCTGCTCGCATCATTACTGGAACCCCATCTATTCACCACATTACTCCGTTCTTGCAGCAGCTTCATTGGCTCCCGATTAAGTCTCGAATTGATTTTAAAATTCTTCTATTAACATTTAAGGCCATTCATAACCTCACCCCTCCATATCTGCCTGACCTTCTTCATGTTCCCATTCCATCCCGTAACCTTAGATCCTCTGCCTCCATCCATCTGACCATCCCTCTAGCCTGTCTAACCACCATTGGGAGCAGAGCATTCAGCCGTTCTGCTCCCAAGCTCTGGAACTCATTACCTACTGAGCTTAGAAATACTGAATCATTCTCAGCTTTCAAATGTAAACTTAAAACCCATCCATCCATCCATCCATTGTCCAACCTGCTATATCCTAACTACAGGGTCATGGGGGTCTGCTGGAGCCAATCCCAGCCAACACAGAGCGCAAAGCAGGAAACAAACCCTGGGCAGGGCGCCAACCCACCACAGAAACTTAAAACCCATCTGTTCAAAATGACTTTTTCTCAATGAACGGCTTTGTTTGGTTTTAACTTTTTATATTTTCTGGTGCTTTAATTTCTGTTTATAATGTGCTTTTTTATTTATTGTTTGTTCGGTGTCCTTGAGTGCTTAGAAAGGTGTCTTTGTATAAATAATATATTATTATTATTATTATTAAAAGAGCATAATCATTAAATAGGCATGGGTCTGAAAAGCTCATGGAAACAAAGAAGAAAAGAATCATCAAAAACTAAAAAATCAAATTACAAAGTTCAATGCAAAACTCCTGAAACTAACTTGCTTTGTTTGCCCTAACAATCGGTACAGTTTTTTAATGAAAGGAATTCAAAGTGACTAATGTGCATTGCCATCTTTTAAAGGCAGAGCATGATGACGTAATGGGTCAAGTGACTTCCTTGTCACATGACCAACAGCAGGCATAGCAATAGCAAGCCACATGAATGCATTAATGTGTATAAAATAAAACAGGAATCTGTAGTGTTGTCAAATCCTCATGCATATGTTACATTGTATGTTGCCCTGTTTTAATCCAATTATGTTTTACCCAATCTGTTCCCCTGGTTATGTGATGACATCCATGGGAACTCTTCACAGTATTTGATGAGAGGAGGTAAGTATGCAGTACTTTCTTTGTATTGTAAACAATTAAAACATTTTACTTTGAGTTAAGCTTTTTTTATGTGACAGTAATTATAATATGATCTCTTTTGAGAATGTGCAGTTGCTGTTTTGAAGTGTTCAGTCATTGTTATATATTAATGTGAGCATTAAATGGCCTTTTTATAGGAAAAGTACAAAGAGAACATGCCATTTACATGTGCTTTTGTTTGTTAATATGTCAGCCTATGTGTTAATATTCATTAACAGACAATAAAGCTGACAGTTAGTGCCTTAACATTTCTTTTTGATGGCTGCACAACACAGTACAACATGAATTGCAGTACAGAAGCTCTGGGCATTACCCGGACTGAAAGTCAGAGTGCTGCAGGAGAGAGCGTGCAGTGAACACCAGTTACACATGCAAGGATCAACCCATAAAGGCTGTGACAAAAAAGAAGCAAGACTAGAAAATGGTGGCATGATGATATCCAAATGATAACAATAAAAATAAACAGTCACATAAAAAACAAATCAACAAATAAAAAAAACAATGCAAAACAAATGATGAAGTGGAAATATGTAGGTTCTGACAAAAATAAACAGGTCATAGCAGTAATAAAAATGAAGTGCAGAAAACTATACAAAATTTGAATAAAAAATAATTTTTGCATTTTTGGTTTACTATTGTTGCATGCAATCTGGTGCGTTAGACTAGTTACTTAGAATATATTTGTTACTTACCACTAAAGCACTGGGAAATTTAAAATGATCTTTTTTCTTTCCCGCTCATGATTTATACAACAGGTACCTTGATTACTATGTGGAAGCTAATTGAAAAATAAATTGCTCTGCGTAACAGTTAGTTTCTGATTCTGAATGTAATGAATCAGAAACTTCATGAAAATGCCTGCAGGGGCAGTGACCTCCGTTAATCCTACAGAAGCTTCCATTTTCAGGAATAACAGAAAATGAAAAATCACTCTGAGGAGAATAATCTGTTTCAATAGTCTTACAAACACCTGAATATGCTTATACTTATTTCTTGGTACTGAGATTCCAAACATCTCTGCCTTAATACTGCCTCTAGCTCTTGACTTCCAAAATGGACAGGACACTATTCAGTTACATTCACCTTAATAAAAGGTGTCTGTGTGTCTATCCTGTTGCTATGTCGTTCCAATAGATGGTGCAACACAAGTATTTCTAGTATTAAAATGCATTGCATTAGTCATTCGAACAGATGGCACATCACAAACATTAATACTACTTTTACAAATTCCATACCAAATGGCATCTAATAGAGACTTATGCATTGTATCTGTCATTTCATGTAGTAATACATTTTATTACTGCAAATGTTTGTGCTGCACCATCTGCTGGAATGAGAAATACATTTTATTATTACATGCATTACAAAATACATTCCAATAGTTTGTGTACTGCAAATGTTAACATTGAGGACTACTTTGATTACTTAGATTTCAAACTGTCTTAGATGGGAAGCGCTGCTAGTTTCCTTTGAAATCATATGAGCATCATCATTAACAGTATTGTACTCCAGTTGCATTATCCTTCTCAAAATAAAAGAATCAAAATCTAAGATTTCTGCAACCTGTTCTAATAGAAAAAGCTGCAGCTACTTTCACCTAAAGCTGTGCACCTTTGACTGAAACAGATGAAAATGCATCCATTGGGTATCACTAAGTTGGTATCACTAAGGATTTCTCACAATTGCAATAGTGCTTTATGGTACTAAGGAAGGGCTGAATAAGGTGTTCGACAAGTGCCAAACTAAACTAACACATCTAAATGTTAGTGGAATCTGAATGAATATGCCCAGTTGTCACTGTGCCAAAAACAGTTTTTTTTCAAATGATATTGTCAACTGGGACATTAGCTTCACATTTTTGTATTCATTCATTTTCTGAATTTCCTTATTCCAAATCAAGGCCACAGGGGGCAAAACAGGAGTAAGATCTTGATCTGCATGCAGAAGGGCAGAGGGGCCTTTTAATGATAAGGATTGAGAGAAGAGACGTAGTAAGCAGATGTGCCAAGTTTGTATACCTGGGAAGTCAAAACAATCTTTCAGCAAGACCTATACCCTGAGCGACAAATCAAGGCCCTTTTAACAAAGCTAGGTCTTTTAACATCAGAATTATTCCAATACAATAATGCACTAAATGCTCTCAATATTCAGATCTCAGATAATTAAAGGAGATGTCCACTAACTCTGATATGATCACTCTGGTGACACCACAAGTGGCTCACATTCTAATGCCTCATGAAAACTGCCACTATAAACAACAGAAAATAGTGGCACCCAAACGGGTGTCCTGAAATAACAATAAAAAAATAATAACTTTTCTTAGGAGGCTTCTAACAAAAACTAACATCAGAAACAAATTCCATGAGATAAAAAAGCAAAAAAAGACATATACTTTATTCAAACAATACGCAGAAAAGTAAAAAACAAAATGAGAAAATGCCCTTCATAAATGATCTACACTGTTTGCAAGTCTATTACTGGCCAAACTGTCTGACACAGGAACAGTCAACTTTAATACCACACACACTTAGAAAAACTCAATGTATTCTCAGTAAGTGTACTCATTAAGTGAGAATGCAGTACACTAAAGCAACAATTATCAATACCGTATAATGAAAAAAGTATAAGATAAATGTAATGTTAAAACATAAACAATGAAAAAACAATCAATATACATAAGGATGCTGAATGTTTTAAGTCTGTATTCTAGATATCCTAGTTCAGACATGTTATTAATTTGCTCACTCCACATATACAGTAAATGTTACAATTGCAGAAGGGTCTTACTCTCGCCTTTGTTCTTGGTTATTTTTGTAATTTTTGCCCTGTTCCTTTGTTTGTCCTATTTCTTTTTGTTTGATGCATGTGGTCTTACCTTGCAAGTTTATTCTTTATTTGTGTCTGTCTGCAGGGCCAAGGACTGATTTTCACTTAGGGCTCTCAGGTATTGCAGTCCTTAGGGTCTCAATAACCAATGAAGACCAGACATTTCTCATTGGTTCAGCTAGATCACTCTGGTATTAGTTAGCTTTGGCTCCTTTATATCTTTGGCCTCCATTCTTTCTGTGTAAGTTGATGTACGATTGAAAAATATTCCCTAATTTTGTTTGGTTACTTGGTTTCACAGTTACCTTTGGCATAAATAATTAACAGATGTGGTTTTGGTGTTTTGAATTTTTACAGGTAGATAGTCTTGAGGGTTTTTAGCTTGAATCTGAAATTATAAATAATAATAAACTAGGGAATATTTAGTAAATTTAGTCTTCAGTTTTTTATATCAATTAATGTTTTCTTTTGTCCTTTCTTTTATAGTACTTCTGCATTAATGTTTGCAGTAGTTCTCAAGTTCAGTAATAGGGAGCCTCCATATGGCTGTAGGTTTTCATCCCAAGCAAGTTATTATTTTAATTATTGTAATTTTAATCAATTTCTACATTTGTTTATGTTTAACAAATAGAACTAAGTTTGTTGGTGAAAACACTGAAGATCTTTTCTTTGTCCTTTTGCCTGTTAAGTAAACGTTTGAGTGATTTACCAAATTCCAGATTTTAGTTTTTATTGCAATTTTAGAAAGCGTCCCAATTTTTTTGGAAATGGACCTTGTAGTTGTGGTCTGAGATTGTGCAACAGGATAGTAGGGGCAACCAAGAAAGATTTTAAACAGAATGGGAGTGATATTTCTTTCTTTAGAATCAAGCAAAAGAGAATCATCAGGCACAATAGGAAATTATTACAATTAGTACAATAAGCAACCAAAAAAATGTAGGATTATTTTTGATATCTGATATTCATTTTTGAATATTTTTATGCAATTTTATGGCTGTTGTTTATTTTTACATTTGTGTCAAAGATGTCATCATGCTGCATTTGACATGTGCTTTTCATTGCGTATGGCAATGGTGCCTGTTTTCGCCTGTGGGATCATCAACATTGCAACACAAGATATTATCATGGGATTGCTATAAAAGGTGGTGGTGCAGTAACACAAGTATCAAAGCTTATACATAGATATTGCAAAACAATTTTCATGCCTTAGTTTCCAAGACTTTTGCATAGAGGTTTAAGATTCTATGGCTATTTTTGAGCTATCCTTTCATTCCTTTTGAGTAAATGTTTTTGGGTTCAAGTTTTGGATTTTGGTGTTAGTAATTTTGACTGTCCGTATTTTTGACTCTTCCCAGCCCCTTCTGAACACAAGTTGGCCTTCTCCCTTTTATTTTGCCGTCTTGTTAAAAAAAATCTCCTTAAAACAATCTACTCAACACCTTTACCTTTTACTTTGTGAATATGATCTTCTTCATTGAAAACAAAGTTTGAATGCTGAGATGCACTCTGCTGGACTTTTATGAAGATAACCACCATGACATCACAAGCATGTAGTCACACCACCACTCTGCATGCAGTCTTACCTTAGCACCTCCTATTGATGTGCTGCAATTATAACAACAAATAAAATTGCAAGCCTACTACAAAATCCTAAAGTTAAATTAAACCAGGTTGATTATAAGGTTAAAGGGCAACCAAGTTCTTGAATGAGTCACCTATAGTTAATTTTTAGCATTTAGCATTAAATCAAGAACATTACTAGAATGTTACTGTTTCTTCCTGTTCTCAGTGTCTGTAGTATCACTGGGTCTATCTTGAAGTACGTGCGTTGTTACAACTTAAGGACCTATTTTGTATTTATTGATATTGCCTATATTTGCTCTTATGGTTTTCCTTAGAACAGAAGGCCAAAACATAAAAAAATGCACAAAACCTCCCAACTCAAAAAAGGCAGACTATTTAATTAAAAATATTATTATTATTATTATCTATACTAATAAAAGGCAAAGCCCTCACTCACTCACTCACTGACTCATCACTAATTCTCCAACTTCCCGTGTAGATAGAAGGCTGAAATTTGGCAGGCTTATTCCTTACAGCTCACTTACAAAAGTTAAGCAGGTTTCATTTCGAAATTCTACACGTAACGGTCATAACGGTCGATAACGGTCGACAACGTCTGCCATGTTGAACTTTCTTATTTATGGCACCATCTTCACGAAATTTGGTAGGCGGCTTCCCTGCGCTAACCGAAACCGAAGTATGTACTTATTTCGATGGTATGACGCCACTATCGGCCGCCATATTGAACTTTCCAATGTCACTAATTTTCCAACTTCCCGTGTAGGTAGAAGGCTGACCCCATCTTCACGAAATTTGGTAGGTGGCTTCCCTGCGCTAACCAAAACCGATGTACGTACTTATTTCGGTGGTATGACGCCACTGTCAGTCGCCATATTGAATTTTCCAAACATCATTAATTCTCCAACTTCCCGTGTAGGTAGAAGGCTAAAATTTGGCAGGGTTATTCCTTACAGCTTACTTACAAAAGTTAAGCAGGTTTCATTTCGAAATTCTACGCGTAACGGTCAACAATGTACACCATGTTGAACTTTCTTATTCATGGCCCCATCTTCACGAAATTTGGTAGGTGGCTTCCCTGCGCTAACCGAAACCAATGTACGTACTTATTTCAGTGGTATGACGCCACTGTCAGCTGACATATTGAACTTTCCAATGTCACTAATTCTCCAACTTCCCATCTATGTAGAAGGCTGAAATTTGGCAGGCTCATTCCTTACAGCTTACTTACAAAAGTTAAGCAGGTTTCATTTCGAAATTCTACACGTAACGGTCATAACAATCAACAGCGTCCGCCATCTTGAACTTTCTTATTCATGGCCCCATCTTAACGAAATTTGGTAGGCGGCTTCCCTGCGTTAACTGAAACCAATGTACGTACTTATTTCGGTGGTGTGATGCCACTGTCAGCTGCCATATTGAACTTTCCAACATCACTAATTCTCCAACTTCCCATGTAGGTAGAAGGCTGAAATTTGGTACTTATTTCGGTGATATGATGCCACTGTCGGCCGTCATATTGAACTTTTCAATGGTCTTTATTACTTATGGACCCATCTTCAAGAAATTTGGTACGCAGGTTCCCAACGCTAACTGAATCCTACTTACATACATATATACGTCCATAGCCTGCAGCTCGGTCACTGTGTGAGGCGGCGTTGGGTCCCCCATCCCAACACCTCCCACGTTGTTGGCTGCCTGCCTATATAAGGCCGTCCGTCGCTCCGGTCTCTACATTCCCTTCCTTGCTTCGCCACGGGATTCACGTCTCCCTGCTGATAACTGCAGCCTTTTTATTTAATCCACGGCTTCTCCGCTGTTTTATTGTTCATTTATTACAATTATAGTTATTGTTTAGGTATTTTAGACTTACTTTACATTGTTCAGGTACCCATTTCCTTTATCATTCCAACCGTACCCACATTAACATGTCTATCGAGGTGATCACCATGGATCAAAGAACTGTCACTTACCGAGTGGTTTCCATGCCCGGAGATGGCACCTGCCTTTATCATTCTCTGTGTTACATATTGCACGGCCATATCAGGCTCACTCTTGATATCCGGAGGAACATTGTGTCTTATGTATTGAATGACTGGGACAGGTTCAAGGTGTGGACTGATGACGGTACAGGAGATAATTATACTACACAGGAGCACTAGAAGAGTGAAATGCTTGAACCCTTCACCTATGGTTCTGCATGTGAGTTGATGGCTACCGCTGAATTGTTCGGTTGTCGCTTTCAAGTGTACCGAAATGGCCAAATATTTTACACCTTTCGACAACTGCCAGTGCCTCTCAAACATCTTAGACTCACAGGTTACGATTTCAGTAGTGGACACTTTGATGTTTATGAATGTTTAAACTCTCAAATGCTGGATGTGAAGTTATCGATGAAACCGGTTGTATGCTTATAACGCTTGACAGATGCCGAATGTCACTTCAACACAACAAGTCCTGCAAATACTGTCGTAATTGAAACAAACCATGAAAGTCAAACCGATTATGAAAGCAGCAATCCAAGCTGTGAGATTTGAAACAAGATTGCTGTTTACATGGCCAACTGTACGTTGCATGCTCAAGAGTAAGCTCAGCGCACAGCTTGGTCATATTACAACCGGAGGGCCGAACTCAAAATGTGGTATACAAAGAGATCCTTAACAAATAATTATTGGTATATTTTCCCTCAGTTTAAAAAGGTTTAATTTTCTTCTTAATAAAAATTTTAAGTCAGTACTTCGCCGCTGCGAAGCACGGGTATTTTGCTAGTTATTAATAATAATAATGCAATAATTCAATAGTTCTGAAATTCAGCTCTGGGACCCCCTTTGGCTGCAGGTATTTGTTGTAATGCTTTTTACAGTCACTGAGCAATTTTACCATTACTTGATCTCCGTTTAGTTAGCTTCCTTTTTCTCCTTCTTTGCATTCAGAAAAATCTGGCAGTGTGAGGTTTGCATTTATAAGAAATATTTGGAATATTTAGTATATATTCCAATGTTTAACACTTTTTTGTCACTGCCTTTTAAATTTGCTTTTTCTGTATAGTCCGCTCTCTTAATTGTATTCAACTGATGACAATTCATGACAAACATAGCAGACACCAGTCCAAAAAAAGGATACAATTAGGATAAAAAGATATGCCCCGAAGTATAGCTATTAGTGCCATAAGGAGTTTGGCTAAACCATGTTTGACATTATTGTGATAAGGAGTGAAGCTATGAACTGAAGTTATGTTCACGCTGTTTCGTTTGAATACAAATGTTAACTGTTGAGGACTAAGTGAATATTATTAACAGCCTCACCATAAAGCACCACAATACTTAATTTAGTGTTAAACTTGCTTTGAAAGGTCCAACAACAAAAGAAACTGCATTAATATTACAATATTTCTAAGCTGAAGAAAAAATTTTTAGAATTTTAGAAAGTGTAGAATGATGATGAATTAAAGTTAAATGTATGTAAGAGATGACACTCTAACAAGACAAAGTAAAATTCAAGAATTCTGAGTTAAAAGTATTTGGCATTGCTCTACAGTACTATGCACATGATTGTGAGTTCTTTATTCTGAGTTTAAAAACAATATAATTTTTATTGTTTAAAACCAATAGAGCAGTGAATTGGTGATGTAATTGTGAAAATATTGGTTAATTTAAATGACAACTACAGCCAAGTGTCATCAGTGTATGAATTGTATTTGTAATTGGTCATATCTCCTGGGACAATTTTAGTAACTCCGACTGTGTAATATGTCTTGCAATAGAATGACTCCAGGGAATTAAATATTGGGTAAGGAGTGGAGATGACAGAAGCAGATGGCCCAGGTATACAGACATAATGTATAATGTCCAATAATTTAATTAATTATAGTTTCGTGTTTGAGCATGTTTTTGCATGGCACTACCTAATTTTATACTGGGTTGCAAATATTCATGTTCTGAGCCCTTCTGGAGAAGTAGGAAGGAATTAAACTGTGTATGCAAGCCAACGAATCTAATAAGCAAAGCCCAGAATATGAATCAATAATTGTGTCACGAAACATAGTGAGAGGAACAGAAAACAACAGTTCACATAACCAGAGCCAGGACGTAAGGCAAAAATTAAAGCCAGAACACAGAAAAAGAGTTTGTAACAAGAGAGACTTTTTTTTTTTAATTTATTGATTTTATTGTAATCATACAACATTCCATACAAATAGATCAATTTTTTCAAAAATAGGATTGAAAACAAATCAACCCCCACCCCTGAGAAATAGAGCATGGCTAGCAGAGTAAAACTTAAAGCTAGTAAAAATAAGTAAATAGATTAATTAATAAGTGAATAAAAATAAATAAAGATACCGGCAAATGGAAAAGAAAATTAAATGGGGAGAGAATCTGCTTCCTCAGTGCTTTACACGCTTAATCTAAAATGTTATTGATTAGATCTTGCCAGGTTTTTAAAAAGTTCTGCACAGATCCTCTTAAGTGAGAATTAATTTTTTTTCCAATTTCAAATAGTATATAACATCAGTTACCCACTGACTTAGAATAGTAGAGTTAGGATTCTTCCAGTTGAGCAAGATAAGTCTATATGCCAATAGTGTAGCAAAGGCAATCACAGTTTGCCTGTCCTTCTCCACTTTAAGCCCAAGAAGAACCCCAAACACAGCTGTAAATGGGTTAGGAGGGATTGTGACACCAAGGCTGTCTGAAAGGCATTTAAAGATTTTTGTCCAGAATGATCTTAATTTGGTGCAGGCCCAAAACATGTGACCCAGTGAGGCTGGAACTTGATTGCAACGTTTGCAGGTTGGATCTTGCCCTAGAAACATTTTGGACAATTTTAAACAAGGCAGATGTGCTCGATATATAATTTTAGGTTGAATAATTGTATGCTTTGCACATATGGAGCTCGAGTGAATGCTCTGCATTGCTACCTTACACTTCTTTTCCAATATGTTGAGTGAAAGAAACTTTTCCCACTATCCTCTTGGATCTTTGAAAGGGTGAGACTGTAAACTGGTTTTATATATATTACAGAAATGCTCTCTGAGTCCTCAAAACTGAGCAATATTTTTACAGTATAGAGGGAGGAGGGAGGTGAAGAAAATTGGGCAGGTTCTGTTTAACAAAGTTTCTAATTTGAAGGTATTGAAAGAAATGTGTTGCTGGAAAGTTACATTTGGAGTGTAATTGTTCATAGGATGCAAAGACGTTGTCTATGTACAGATCTCTAAGTGATTTAATCCCAAATGGTTTCCAGATATTAAAAACTGCATATGTTTGCAAGGGTAGAAAAAGGTGGTTCTCGTGCAGAGGTGCCACAGATAAAAGCTTCTCTATCTTAAAATACTTTCTACATTGGTTCCATATTCTCAGTGAGTGAAGCACAATTGGGTTGTTAGTATATTGCCAATAACTTGCATTTATTGGGGCACAAAGCAAGGAATATAAAGAAGTACTGCAGGATTTTATTTCTATTGCAGACCAGGCCTGTGTATGTTCATCTGTTTGTGTCCATGTCCAGGTTTTTATAGTATATGTTGTAAGAGAGCCTTTTAACCAACAATAATAATGCCAGGTTTTTTAGGGTGAATCCACAAAACTTGACAACCGGGAACTGCACGATACTTACCTTTATACCTTTTACCCGGTGATGTAATGTGCTGCACACTTCCAGTTGAACTTACCTAGCAATGGCATAGAAACCATCAACAAAAAAAAAATAAAAATTGCAGTGTAAAGAGTTAGTAACATAAGTAAAAATGCTTTGAAACAAAAAAATTAATGTGACCAATGGATTTCTGGGTCTCAAACATCCCCAAAATGATGTACAAATTACTTTTAGAACTCCTAGGATCTTTCAATGACAATTTCAGATAAAAAATGTAACCATTGAAAAGATTTGCTTTTCATGAATCGTGTCAAA
This sequence comes from Polypterus bichir lapradei, assembly GCA_026402145.1. NCBI lineage: Eukaryota > Metazoa > Chordata > Cladistia > Polypteriformes > Polypteridae > Polypterus > Polypterus bichir. The sequence continues at coordinate 50,276,301 of JANRMT010062806.1, forward strand.
CGATGGTGTAATTTAACTAAAAATCGATCAACACACACGTACCTCAACTTAAGTTATCAATAATGTACTCAGGCTAAGACACTAATTTTGAGTGATGTCATCAAGCGTCTTACTTGGTTGTTTGTTTTGGAATTGTCACATATCAAACCATACTAATCAATTCATTATTAATCATTCATAAAGTATGGGAATTATTCCTAATCCTTTTATAGCAGTATTGAGAGTTTTATTGCACCTAATCTTATCATTAAATGGAAAAACATTAGAAAAAAATTAATTTTACATCCAAGAAACTGTCCATAGCATTATTAATTTATATAAAGAATTTATTATTATTTTCTTTAAAGGATAAGTTCAGTGTTTTTCAAGTAAAAGTTATTTCTGCACAAACATGCTAAAAAAGCATTTGCCATGCAAAATTGCATTCTAAAGTTAACCACTTTTTACATTATTGGCTATGGGGCATGGACCTTAAAAACTTGCCAAATACATTATGTTTTTCAACCCAACTCATAAATATTAATATATAATTACATGGTTTTACTTATTCTCAGTTAATTTCAGAAATATTTCCACATTATGTTTTTCTCGACACTATAATTAAGTACCCACTTTCATCTCCAAATTCATGTTATTGCCACATGTTATTTTCAATGCTACAAATTATGTCACACTTCCCAGGAGTTTTTTCTACATTTGTTCAATTTCTGCCGAGTTTGTGTTGTGGGAACAGTCTTATTGTGAGTGAAAGACATGCAGTAGAATTTATATTGCTTCCATGGAAACCTACTTGTCCAACTTATGTAAACTGACAAAACAATGCTTGTATTTCCAACCGGGAAACAATGTGGTCATTGCTACTTACTGCCCTACTGTTTCAGTAAGTGCTACAGTATATCATCTGTGAGATGCAGGCCGCTCTGCCATTTTAATCAACTGACCAGTCATTGTGTAAGGAAGTCCCAAGTACTGTCACCACTTTCAAAGAAAGACTTTACAGAACACAGCTCCCCACAACAGAGATAAATGAGTCCAATTGGATCGAATTTTACAGAAAAGACCTACAAAGTGGCCTCTTTTCCAGTGATATCAGAATATATACTGGAACTTCATGTCAGCACATTTCAGTCCAGTTTGAGAACAAATGAATATTTAATATGCTCTTCTAAAAACAAAAATACAATAAATAGAACTGTGTTACTACATTTTTTTATGAGATATCTTAGGTTAATCTTCATCCTTAACCATGTCACAACTCCTAGGTTAATGGAAACTGGAATGCTGAAAAATTCATAGCCCTGGTAATGGAATAATCTAATAAAAATTCAGTTGTTTGGAGTTTATTAGAAAAATTAATAAACTTGGTCCCTTCTGGAAAGAGAGAGTTTGACTAAAGGGCGCTAAGTAAGCTAAGGCTGCCACAAGACAGAATATTTTAATGACTCCATGAGTAATGTCTGTGATTTATGTGATCTTGCAGATTAGGCTTTTGAACTTGTTTCAGAAAGTCTGCTCACTTGCTGGTTCTCCAACTGTGTACATTTTGGAAAAAAAAAGTAATATTGCAAATTGTTACAGACTAAAACAGGTACATAAATAAATGTGCATGAATGTTTGTGTTAAATATTAACCATTGAGCTGGTTGAGTTCGTAGAGGATACTAAACTAGTTAGAATGGCAGATAGATAGAATAAGCCAAATCGTTACAAATGGACCAGGACATAATTTAAACTTTGGAACAGTTGTGGCAAATTTATCTCATGTAAATAAATTTCATAGGAAGTAAAAATGTTACTTTTAAATATACAATGAAAGGTTTCAAACCTGAAAGTACACCTTATGAAAAGAACCCTGCAGTCATACTGGACTTGTCACTGTCTACTTCCACCCAGTGTACAGATGCTGCGAGGTGAAGTCAAGGGATGTTATGTATGAACTAAATAATGCACCAGTGAGACCTTGTCTGGGAGTTTTGGTCTTCCTGCTACAACAACGACATAACAGCACTAGAGAAAGTCCAGAGAGGAGTGACTAAGTTGATTCTAGGACTGAGAGATATGAGCTACTAGATGTGAAATTTTATAAGACAATGGGAATCATTTAGAGTGCTGTAAGTTAATCGGTTATATCAGTATCAGAAGTACTATGTAACTAAGTTCTTTGCTGTATACAACATTTGTCGGTTTTTACCAATAACCAATATTATTGGCAGGCCATGTGGCATAGGATTCAAACCCTGAGGTTATGGTTTTAAATCTTGCTATTAACACTGTGAGGCCATGAGAAAGTCACTACACCTGCCTTTGCTACAATTGGAAAAACAAAAGAAATGTAACCAAATGTTTTCTCAAATGTTCTAAGTCACCTTGGGTAAAGGTGTCAGTCAAATAATAAATAATAACACTATACACTATTTTCCATTAGTAAAACATTCCTGAATTTTCGAGTAACTGGACTTTTGTCTATGGTAATTGCATAACATAATTTTACTGGAAAGTGTATACTTTTGAAATGAAATGGCCAACCACTAGGAATAATGTGAAACTTAAGAATACTTTGTTGTCACTGTTAGATGTTACAGTTTTCATTTGTTTATATCATTCACTCAGTTATTTATTTTTGTGAATTTTCGTTAGTGTATTTTTGAGATTTGGGTGTATTTAGTTTTTATATTATATATTGAAATATCCTATCTTAATGGATACCTACTGCCCTAGATGTACTAGTCTGCTAAATGTCAGCTTTTTAACTAAATGGGAACTAGCGTTTTTGTTGATGAGATACTGAGTGAATGTGTGAGAAAGTGAGCCAGTCAGTCAGTCAACTTTATGCCTGCCTTATATATACAGTAATCTGTTAGTTAACAAAGTAGATACATTTCGAGAAACTACTTTGTTATGAGAAAGTTTGCTTTCAGAGGTAAAATTAAAATGGACTGAATAGGGATGTGTTTTTACACTATGAAATGTAGATGCCTCATGGGCTGGACGGACATCCTGGCCAGGAAGGAAACAAGAAGAAGACCCAGAAGGAAGCATATGAAAAGATGGATGGACAGCCCACATAAAAGAAAAGATATTGCTGGGGCTGCTGTGGGCTGGCACCCTGCCCGGGGTTTGTCTCTTGCTTTGCACCCTATGTTGGCTAGGATTGGCTCCAGCAGACCCCCGTGACCCTGTAGTTAGGATACAGCGGGTTGGATAATGGATGGATGGATGGATATTGCTGGAGAGTTTTTATTCCCCCAGTACGCTAGATGACAGCAGTCCCAGATATCCATGCCCAGTGGGTAGCCTGCAGGGCATGCCGGGAAATGTAGTCCAGCAGAGCAGCCCCTGTTAGACAAGTTCCCTGTTATAATGGACTTCTGTGTGACCTGGAAGTGCTTCCATCAAGTGCTTTCTGTTATTTCTTCACTTTCTTGAGATTTCAAATGACTAAACAAATGTAATGCTTTCTGTTGAATTATCACACGAGACTGAGTTATATGCCATTGCGACATATCATCAGTCCAAAGACTTTACCATTTCCTCCGTTTTATTCTGTTATGGAACTGTCTGTGTGAGTTAATTTTGATACGGTGACATTAATTCAGTTTTGTATGGACTTTTGAATTTTATCTGACTTGAGTTATAGATGCTGCTACATTGCACATTTTTTTCTCTGGCTTCTCCAGTATTACTTTAGGGACCATCAAAATGCAATGCTATTTTGGAGAAAGTCAGGAAATAGGATTGATGAACTTTGTTGGGCTAAATGGCCTGTTCCCATCAAAAGTCCTCCATTGTTTTAATGATTCTAGAGTTGAGTATGTAGTTTAAAGATTATAGTAATTTCACAGAAGAGAGAGAAAGAGAGATGGATAAAGTTTAGAGGGAGTGAAGATAAAGGAATGGGAAAAGTTTTATATTCAAATTTGTTATTCAAAGTAGCATGAAACCACCATAGTAGGTATTGCTTGATTCTCTTCAATTTTGTTGCTTCCAACCAAAAGGGTGAATATGTGCATCACTGTCACGCACACGCGCATAGGGAGCTGTGGAAAGACCCAACGCGCAGCGTAATATATGGTGCCGGGGGCAAAGGCGGGGTACTAACCTCTCTTTCTTTATTTCTGCAGAAAGAAAGAAGCCACGCCACCAAGAATACGCCCGGACTCCCTAACCACGCACTGCCACTTCCGCATTCTTCCTTCCCTTCAGTTCCATCTCTGATGACATCATGACTCCCATACATTACATCGGTTCCTTCCCAGCATTCCATCTGTGTCCTTCCAGTCCCACATCATAAAATGTCCCCGTTAATCATTACAAGGTGTCTGTTGTACATGTGTATGAAAACACTAACCGAATTTCAAAAGCTTTACGGTATACGGGGCCGGAAAACCTCAAACCTTTATGCTGTGTGTGTTTATTTCTTACAATCACATACACTTTAAAAAACAGAGGTTGACTGTGGCTCAGTAGCTTTGTAAAGATGTGCCTCTAATGTTTATGGCCGACTTTGTCTTAATACTGTAGACAGTGGCGTAGCAATGGATTGTGCAGATTGTACAAAGCACAGGGGCCTACGAGCTTGAGGGGCCAACTCGGGCCATATAGATATAGATTTTTTTTTTAAATTTTTAATAACTTAAATCACTTGCACAGTTCATTGCGTTATTAATTCACAGTTTCAGGGACATGTCTGCACCATCACCAGACAAGTCCAATCCAATCCAAGATGATATTACATATTTGGCAGGCCTACAATTTACACGAATTTAGACATTGGGAGTTCGGAGGCTCGTAACCTAATTGGAGGCACAACATATCCTAGTCTGCCTTACAGAGAAGTGCACATTCCCAAATTTGGCGACCTTTGGGATGCTATAGCGGATGTGAACAGAAGAAGTTTTGAAGGACCTCACATGAATAGTGTAAATATACATTATTACTGTAAACAATTGTTACATTTGTACTTTGATTGGATGTTAACAGTTCTCAAAATTTGAACTCGTAAATGGTAAATCATAGCAATTCTGTTGTTAAGTTGTGGTCCCTATTAGTTGGAATATTTGAACAATTGGACGGTTTTTATACACTCGCCATACAATGCCATGTTGGCCAGTAGCAGCAGAATCTGTCAAACATTATAAGAATGGTGCTGCTAAACATAAGGCACACCTGCAACAAGAATTGTAAAACTCTAAGCTTACCAAGATTTCGACCCTTCTCAAAACTGAGCAAGGGCCAGTGGTAGTAACTGTGAATGCTGATGCTGGTGAATCATCAAAATGGTCACAAGCAGGTTATGCAGACAGTGCAGTGAGTGAAATGGTTGCAACTACCGAGTCTGGAAGCAGCAATACAACGGCTTCAGATGAGGTGCTATATGCTGAAACTGTTCAAAATGGAGAAACTACTAAAGACAAACAAGCAATATATATGACCAAGCAATTTCCTACCGACAACGCAAATTTCTAGGAACCATTGACACTTCACTTTATGATGTCCATTTTCTCAGAACTTGTGTAAAACAGGTCGATTGTGAAGTAGTATCCTGTCAGCCGGTGTTGTCATTTTAAATTGTTACAAATTGAAATTGCTTCATTTTATTACACAGAACAGTGTCTACTTTCTAGCTTACATTACATTTTAATGTTTTTCTTTCACAAAGTTGTCTTGAAAGAATAAGAGGGTCCACATTTTACATATACTAAATGTATGTACTAGTACTACTTCCCACACCTCCCACATTCCATTCCCATAATTTATTTTATTTTTTCTAACTTACAGTTGCTGTGATAAAGCGATTTAAAAAGTTATTACAAAATCCATTTAGAGACCCGGTTTGTTTGTCACCAACGTGTGATCTGATAGTATTGCAGACACCACTGCCCATTCGACCTCTAGGATCTAGTTGCAAATGAATTACCAACAGTTATGCTGGACAGGAGGGGCCCACCTCAGGGCTCTGCACAGGGGCCTACAGCAAGCTAGCTACGCCACTGACTGTAGATGTTTCTTTATTACAAATGTTTACAATTATTTAATTAATATGGAATAGTCTTTTCAAGCTACTGTAAAGAGTTACGACTTCCTTTGAAGCAGGCATGTACATTTTATCAAGATTTTTATTATTATTTTTAGATCAATTAAAAATATTTTTCTACTGTATTTACAATTCAAACATTTGTTCATTTATTGCTGTGGCAATTCTGTATCACAAATATTAAACCACTACATGAATTTATTGTTTTATTATTTTGTTTGTTTATTATGTTGCAGTAGCATGAAGTTTATCAGATGGCTTCTTGCTTTGTTGTTAGTGGAAGGGTCCTGGAAGATCTTTGCTCAAAAACATTTTTTCTTGCTGTTGTTGATGGAAGAGTTGTCTCAATAGTGGCTGAAAGTATGCAAATGACAATTTTTAGTTTGTAAATGATATCTTAAAGCCATATTTCTATAGTATGACAGTAAACATCAATTAAACATTCAATACAGAGCAAAGAAAGCTGAGCCATCCTTGTTGTTGCCCATGAAAAAACAGTGGAACATATTAACTCACGCCATATTAGTCTTTGGAAATGTTAAAAGTGTTTCTTGGGAGTATTTACAGAATAAAATGCAGACACACCCTAATTTAAACACTGTACCGAGGCAAGAAGAAACCCATTAAGATGTGAAAGAAAACCTCATGATCACACAGAAAATGTGTAAGTTTCACACAGTACTCAACCTTGTGAGGCAGCAGCACTATACACTCCACTACCACAGCACACCCCAGCAGCATAGTCATATAAATAAAAGACACAGTCTGTGTGTGCATAATTCAAAAACGTTTGAATATAAGCATAGCAATATGCATAGTGTCACACATATGCACCTTGGAGACAGCTTAAAAGTCCTGGTGGTGGTAATTCCTTGCCAATCCACAGGGTGGTGCTATATTCTAACGCTTCTTCTCTTCCTCCTCCAGTAGACCAGACAATTGAGAAATTCACCACCTCTGACATCACCTTCAGTGTTCCTGCCTGGCCTGCATTTAACTGGAAGTGTTGTCATCTTGGATAGTCTAATCTGAGATTCGTGTTCTTAGAGACGTTATTTTTTTGCTGAAAAGCTTCAATATATTTTGCCTTTACAATATACAGGGGTCCAGGTGTCACCCCATATCTTTGTCTTGTCTTCTTTTACAATAGATAGGTGAAGCTCAATGTTCTCCAGGTCTGTTATTTAGAAAATGACGAGTTCACATATCCCTATACAAATATATAGAGCTGAATCTGTTATATTTCGAAATATATATGATTAATAAAGAGTATTTCTAAAATAATTAATGAAGAATATAATGAAGATATTAAACCTTAATCCTTCAGAGTTGTTAAATACAGTAAGTATTTACTTAGGATCAACTGTCACTCTTTATTTGGAAATTCAATTTTTTCCTTATCAAAAGACAAGTGCCCTAATACCAGATGAGAATCCTGAATATTAATTGTATTAGATAAATTTATTAATCCCAACTTTTTTTATTGAGTCACATTTAATAAAAATCTCTTATATATGAACACATACTGTGTGTCTCATATAGTAAATAAAGGAACAAAAATTATTGATAAGCAATACAACCTTAACTGAAACTCAGGAAAATTGCAGGAGTTTCAAGTCAATATGAAAATGTTAACAGAGAGAAGATTTACTCTCCTACAGAATATTTCAAGTTTTTGGAATTTTAGAATTTCAACAGGCGTCTGGCCGTTAAATTGTAATATGTAAATGTGTCTGGAAAATTTACATTAGCCATACTTTGCCATGAAACAGGATAATTAAAATCTCCATTACTTTGTTACTGTGCTGACTGTAATAACTGAAAAAGCTTCTTGATTACATATTTTTATTCCTTGTATTTCTATTTAATTTTAAAGAGCTACTAAAATGCTGAAATTAAGGTGTTCAATGAGCATAAATGACTGTCGAAATCAAATTTTAAATGCCGCAGGAAATAGCTTGTGGAATCCATACTTTCCTTATGGACAATTATATGTGGATTATTCCAGAGTGAGAAATAAAAATGATTTATGCATTTTGTGTCTGAATGGATAAAAAAATTTATAATGTGTAGTTTTTAGTGTTATTATATTTCCCCATGGCTAACATAAATGTGACATTATCAAATCAAGCCCATTAATGATGAGCATTTCTGCTTGTGTAATTATAAACTTCGCAGTGTAATAATGTAATTTTTTCATGCAAACATATAATAATCATTGTAATCATTGTCAATGACAAAAAGACAACATAAACCATGCATGAGCATTCATGGGTACATATATTGTGAAGAGGTTACTTTATCATCAGAGTCTTTTCCAGTAAAAAAGTAAATAAAATGTATTGCTCCAAAAACTGTAAATATGCTGGTAGGCCCACAGAGAACTTGCACAGTGGGGCAGATAAACAACTACATTATATGTACTACATTCTCCATTTTTAGTTTCTTGATTATATATTGATTGACTTGTCATACTGCAAGAAAAACCAGGTTATATTTAACAAAAACATAAAGTCACAACAGATACACATAATACATAAAATACTCAGTGCAGTGACAGAACAGAATACAACTTAAACAACTGCATTCAGTAATGCCTAAAATGTGTGTTATTAAACAGCCCTTAAGCATGATCTTGAATGTGGCTGTCAAGGAAGGATTCAGAGCAGAGCCTTGGCTCATCTGTCATATATACAATTTTCTATCACCCATGTATAAAAGTAATTGCCCCCTAAATGCAATACTTGCTTATGCCACCTTCAGAAGAAACAACTGCAATCAGTCATTTCCAGTAACAGGAGACAAGTCTTTGGTATCACTGCAGAGAAATTCTGGCCCACTCTTCCCTAGTGAATGGTTTCAACTTAATCACATTGGAGAGTTTTTTTGCCCATTTATGGTCTAGCCATAATATCTCACTGTGACTATTCAAGTCAGGACATTGACTAGGCCACTCATAAACCTTAATTTTTTTCAGGCTGTTCTGAGGTGGACTTGGTCTTATGCTTTGGGTCATTGACCTACTGCACAACCCAATTGCACTTGAGCTTCAGATCATAGACTGATGACCAGACATCCTCCTTCAGTACTTTCTGGTAGAGAACAGAATTCATACTCCCCTCAATTATGGCAAGTCACCCAGGCCCTGAAGCAGCAAAACATCCCACTATTACCTCCATGTTTGGCTGTAGGCATGATGTTTGTATTATGAAAAGTTGCTTTAGCTTTACACCAGATGTAACCGGACTCATGTCTCCCAAAATGTTGCACTTTCTACTCATCAGTCCACAGAACATTATTCTAAAAGTGTTGGGGTTAATCAAGGCGCTTTTTGGCAAATGATAGTCAATCCTTTGTTTCTCATTAAGCATGCGTTTTTTTGCCTTGCAACTCTGCCATGGATACCATTTTTGTCCCATGTCTTTCTAATGGTGAAATCATGAATGCTGACATATAACTGAGCTGAGAGAGGCATGCAGTCCCTTAGATGTTATCTGGGTACTTCTGTGACTTCTTGGATTCATTTTCTATGCAGTCTAAGCTTGGTATAGACTGACCACTCCTGAGCAGATTTACCATTGTTCCAAGTTTTCTGCATTTGAAGAGGATGGTTCTCCTGGTGGTTCACTAGAGCCCCATGGTTTTGTAGATTGCTTTGTAATCATTTGCTGGCTGATATATTCCAGTAACTTTCTTTCTTAGGTCTTCTCGACTTTCTTTTGATTGAGGCATGGCAACTTCACATTGCTGAAAAGGTTCTATTTAAGTGATGCTTAGATTCAATAGACCTGGAAGCAATCAAGTTTAGTTAGTGCCTAATTTAGCCTGCTGTCATTTAAAATTGGTTCATAGAGTGACAAAGGGGGCAATTACTTTTTCACATGGGTGATATTGATGTTGGTGAACATTTTTCTCTTAAATAAATCAAATGATCACTTAAAAAAACAGTATTGTGTTTACACAGACTGTCTTTTTGTATTATTGTATGTGTTTGGAGATACAATTGTTAATGAATAAGCAAAAACAGAGGAAATCGAAAAGGGGGCAAATACTTTTTCACTGCATTGTATGATATAACAAGTACTGTCACGTATCATAATGAGGGACTTTAGTCTCCCTGCTGTCTCCACAATATGGAGTCTAGCATCCCTTTGAAGTGAAATAACTACACTGACATGACTCCTCAAGTGGTTCTTGTCAGGGTGGTCTTTACTATGTATTTTATACAGAACTCTCATTCGGAACCATTTGAAAAGCTAGGCAATTACACTCTCAACTGCGTCCCCTCCACTTATGTTAATATAATTATACATAAAGGTATAGAAAGAGGCTCACCAGAAAGTATTAGAGGTGGTTTGGTTTATTCAGAATTCACGTAAATACTACCTTATTTCTTACTGCATAATTTCTGATAAACTATAAAATCTTGGACAGGTGGTCAGAGAATGGATCACTCTGCCTCATTTTTCCACTGAAGTCTCATCTTTGTTAATGCTTGAATCATATCTGAAGCTCACCTTTTCCTCTGCACCCACTATACTAATACAATGTGTGGTCCATGGTCGGCCATTCATCCCGGCCAATACCCCCAGGCCGCCAGAGGGAGCCCTCCCTGCGACATGGAGATGCCCCAAATTCCAGCAGGACATCATGGACTATGGAGTTTTCCTGTACAGCCCTGCTGGATAACCTCGGGACCATCAGGGGTCGCTGCAGGGAGATCTAGGAACTACTATTTGCCCTAGCCCTGGAAGTACGTAAGAGTCACATGGACAGAAGGAATGACGTACTTCCGGGGTGAAGAAAAGGACTTTTTATCTGACCCGGAAGTGATAAGGAATCATGGACTGAAGGATGGGAAACATTTCCAGGTCACAAACTATAAAAGGACTGTGGGAACTCCCAGACGACGAGCTGAGCTGGGTGGAAGGGTGGCAACGCGTCTGGGAGTGGAGGATTGGTTTATTGTAGTGTATTTTATAATTTATGAGTATTGTGGAGAGGAGGGTGCTTTGTGCACTGTTCATTATTAATAAAGTCAACATTTGGACTTTTACTTCGTGTTTGGCGTCTTGGTCAAGGGTTCAAGGGAGCGATAGCGCCCCCTATCTGTCACAAGTGCTAATACCAATTCAGCCTCTTCTTGACATACATTTTCTTATTTTTTATTATGTTTTTAAATGATCTTGTTTTAGGCTTTATTATGCTTTGATTTTTTTATTTTTCATATTATTCTTTAGGACAATACGAACAATTGAAAGCATTACATAAAACAATTATTGCTTATTTATTTATAGATCAACTGATTGATTAGATTTTGTCTCCATTTTTGCAGGTGCCAGGCCATGCAATTTGATGGATGTCAGCTCTATGAAAGTCAAATAAATGTATGTGAAATGAATATAATTAATCTAAAGTAGGTTCATTCTCATTGAAAAGGATCAAAACATGAAAACAATCAAAATGATTTGACTGAACCTTCTTACGCACTCTGCAGAGCTAAAGGCAGGCAGTTTTGTGCCATGCAAAAAAGGCTTAAGCTATCAAAGAATTCTTTTCTTATTATGATAATTGTATGCAATTATTGTTAAAGAGCTGTCTGTGTAGAAATTTGCATTTATGTAAGAGTCTTTTTACTGCGTAACTTTCATCTAGGTGCACAGAAGAAAGTGGATGTAATTTAAAGTGGCAGATCTGAATTTGAATAGCACCAGTCAGGTGGCAGCATAAGAGTGTAATAGGACATATGGTGTGTCAAATGAAGCAGGTACACATTTTAGAAACACAATGAATAAACAAGCCCATAGACACATTTCGTTTTAAGGATATTTAACAGTATATGTTCAGCTCATGACACGGTGGCGCAGTGGTAGCACTGCTGCCTTGCAGTTAGGAGACCAGGGTTCGCTTCCCGGGTCCCTGCGTGGAGTTTGCATGTTCTCCCCGTGTCTGCGTGGGTTTTCTCCGGGTACTCTGGTTTCCTCCCAAAGACATGCAGGTTAGGTGGACTGGCGATTCTAAATTGTCCCTAGTGTGTGCTTGGTGTGGATGTGTGTGTCCTGCGGTGGGTTGGCGCCCTGCCCGCGATTGGTTCCTGCCTTGTGCCCTGTGTTGGCTGGGATTGGCTCCAGCAGACCCCCGTGACCCTGTGTTCGGATTCAACGGGTTGGAAAATGGATGGATGGATGTTCAGCTCATTAAGAGACACAGAGGTTAGTGCCGCTGCCTGGTCCAACTTATGCATTCGATTCTGACTTTGGGTCACTGTCTATATTCAGTTTTTATTCTGCTTATATCTGTGTGTTTTTTTCTGTTTTCTGATCTTGTGCATGTTAGGTTAATAGGTGATTAGAGATCGATCTAGTGTGAATGTAGGTGTGTGTTTTGTAAGTTAGTGGAACCTGTAAATGGACTGAAATTTTGTCTGGGACTGGTTCCTGCCAGTCTCCTGTGTCTCTGCTATGGAAAAGGCAAATGTACTGATGTTTATGTGTCTTTTCTTTAGAATCTGTAAGGGACACAGGAACATTCCAGGGAACTCTGGCATCACTATACCCTGGCTCCCAGTAACTGATCCTTTCGAATTGTGCATTTGTTACCTTCCGATACACTTCTGAATGTATACAATTTTGGGCACATTGCCACTGCTTTCAGCAATGAATGCCTCATGTTTAACAACAATTAAATAGAAGAAACATCATAAAAAGACAATGACACACCTGGGGTAAAACAGAACACCATGCTCAAGCATCTGAAATTAAAGAGAGTTCAACATTTCTCTGTAGCGGAATGCTTTTGGTTTATCTAGAAAAGGAATATGTAAAAGCACCCTGGAAGACAATTTCTCAACGTGTCTTGATATAAGCTGCTTGAAAAGTGGGAGTGGGAGACTCAAAGTTACTGAAGAGCAACAAAGTTCATGATGTCAACATTAAACAAAGCCATCCTTGCCTTCTGATACCTTATGACTTTTGCTGTTCTGTTACCATCATATTTTTATATATATATATGTATATATATATATATATATATATATATATATATATATATATATATTGTGATGGACAGCCAGGGGCAGCTCCCCTGGAGTATAACAGCGCCCTGGATTTCTGCAGGGCATCCTGGGACTTGGAGTTTGGTTTCTCAGCCCTGTTGAGTGCCGTGGGTGCCACCAGGGGGAGCTGTCGAAGGACCTGGGGAGTCATTCTTTCCCTATAGCCCAGAGGTACTAATAGATTATATGGATGGGAGCTCTGAAGTACTTCTGGGCTGACTAAAGAACTTGGATTCTTCTGAACTGGAAGTGCTGGCAAGTCACGTGGGAATAAGAACATAAGCACTTCTGGGCAGGGGCGGTCCTAGCCTGTTTGGTGCCCTGGGCGAACACCCCCACTGAAATGTGCTTTATTTGGAAGCACCCCTCCCCTTTCGACAGGTTGTGTGTGAGACTTCAGCACAGCAGCAGCAGCAAGCAGGCGTACCAAGGGCCCTCACGTTCACTTCCCACATACTGTATATGATTATAAGTCTATATCATAATGTCTGGTGCTTTTGTGTTTGTTTGTTTGTTTGTTTTTATTTTGTTTTATTTTGCGAGCTGGTTATTAGATGCCACGCCAGCCAGCTGGAGAATCCCCCGCCCCTCTTCTCCCTGTGCGTCAAGCAGCAAGCAGCAGGTGCACCTCACAAATGGAGGGCGCCCTTACTCCCCACAAATGGGCAATAGAAAAACGATCGGTGCCCATGCAATCCCAAAAAATGCGCTGGCATGATGTCGGGGCAGCATGGACACACGCAAAGATGCCGCCCCCACCACGATGCCACCCTGGGCAACAGCCCATGTCGCCCATATCAAAAACCGCCACTGCTTCTGGGTCAAGAACTATTTAAAGGACTGCTGGGAACCCAGCAAGCAAGACAGAGTCGGAGGGTGTAGGACAGAGCTTGCTGGGAGGTGTGATGGAAAAAGAGAGAATTTATCATTATACTTGGTGTTTTTCTTGCCTGTTTATTTGTGGCTGTGGTGCTTGTGGGCACTTAATAGAAGGAAAAGAAAAAATTAAACAAATTCTTTGTGTTTTTAACCTGTGTTCTGCTTCTGTCTGTTGGGGTAAAAGGGGCAACAGCGACCCTTAGCGTCCACACATTTACAATGTGTATATATATATATATATATATATATATATATATATATATATATATATACTAGCAAAATACCCGCGCCTTGCAGCGGAGAAGTAGTGTGTTAAAGAAGTTATGAAAAAGAAAAGGAAACATTTTAAAAATAACGTAACATGATTGTCAAAGTAATTGTTTTGTGTATTTGGCGGCAGCGTCACAAAGTTGTTTTCGTCTAGCTGCATCAGAAAATGTACCACGACGTCTGACACGCCTCCTTTTTACTGTTTTCTCACAGCTTGGATTGCTGCTGTCATAATCGGTTTGAGTCTACATATATATATACACATATATATCTTCATATCTATATACATATATACATATCTACATATACACATATATATATACATACCTATCTACATCATATATACACACACATACATACATACACACACACAAATTATATATATGTGTGTGTGTGTGTGTGTGTGTGTGTATGTATGTATGTGTGTGTGTGTGTATATATATAATGTAGATAGGTGTGTGTGTGTATATATATATATATATACACATACATACACACAGGTATATATATGTGTATATATATGTATGTGTCTATATGTGTGTGTATAGCTTTGGTCACTGAGTGCAAGGGAAAAATAATAAAATGTAGTCTATAAGTTATTAAATAGTAAAACATTGACGTTTTAAGAAGTAAAGCTACATTGAGCACTACTGTGGTGGTTTCGGGTAAACTACATTTTAAAGACGGTGTAACACAACAGGTAAGTAGTACTAACAGCAGCTAAAATGTATATGGATCATCTCTCGGTAGTAGATCCCTTTTGAAAGGCGCTACACGACGGCTGTGGTATAGAAATTACATTTTCTATGTGAACGTCCAAATTTCTGCCTCTGGTAATGTGCCTTACCAGCATTACCAGCAATTAAAGAAAATTAGTTTTGTGTCATCTGTAGTGTTAAGAGAGAAAGGCTTTGGTTTGGGATAAAAGGAAAAAAGGTGTAAAGAAAGGAAAGTTGCCTTTTTCTTTTATATAGTGTAGAGAGATGTCTTCACTGACGATATGAGCGCCTTTTGAGGACAGTCGCGGTGGGTCTTGTGTAGACTGGTGAGACGTCCCTGCCATTAATCGGCTGTGATGGCACTGTTGGTCCTCCACTCCTGTGCGTGTCTTCATAATCCGAGGTGACGACTTCATAATCGTATACGTGCAAAAGAAAGTGCGAAGCGCCTTAATATTAGTTTTCCACAGTGTAGAAAAGGGGTCCCATGTTTGCACTTGTCTGGGCTATAGCTCAGGGGGAGGAGGAAAAAAATTAAAAGTGCTCACTTTGACTTAAGGCAGAAGTGCAGTCAGCGTCTCAAAGGTTGGCACAGCTATGCGCACGCGCGGGCTGCTCGACTTTTGTAGGGCTGGAGACGCCACTTTTTGCAGACACGTTCACGTGATCAAAAGTCTCCGCGCTCTTTGGAGGTCATTCATATATATATATAGCAAAATACCCGCACTACACAGTGGAGAAGTAGTGTGTTAAAGAAGTAATGAAAAAGAAAAGGAAACATTTTAATAATAACGTAACATGATTGACATTGTCATTGTCATGAGTGTTGCTGTCATATATATATATATATATATATATATATATATATA
>JANRMT010062806.1:50302124-50316582 GCA_026402145.1 Polypterus bichir lapradei
AATCTACTGTACTAATGAAATTCATGGTTGTGGGACAGTGACAACTGCCATATTTTAAAAGATTATAATATTCTAATGTCTGTTTTTTCCAAATGCAGGGTAGATGCTGAGGCAACTAGAGCCAATCCCCCTGCCAGCATTAGGTGAGACCCTGTAAGGGTGCTTGTCCTTCATAGACCCCAATAATGCAAACACCCACAATCATACAAAATGGAATTTATGACTTTTATTTGTTTAGCATTCTCGTGTACAAATGTCAGCTTTTCTACTACACTGGGAGTTGTGCTTTTTATGCTCTTTTAAAATGCGGTACTTGTCACTTTCTGGCTACCCTGAGTTTGTTAATTGGATTAGAAAATGGATGATTATATTTTGCTCTTTAAGCTGCAAATTATTATAATATGTGCCAAAATGTAAATCTGTCTTGAACTTCCTTAAATTCTTACTTCAATTATAAACATCTTCTGAAATATTGTAATCTGAGGTACAGTAGTCTTCTTATGTTTACCATCTATTAATCAATTTCTTGAACTTAGTTATTTTGGTTAAGGGGATGGAGGGTTGACACAAGTTATTAATCTGACCTGAACTGAATTCCTGTCAATTATTGGGTGAATTTAAATTCATTGCAGAGTCCAATGAATGTTTGGGGTACTCAAGAAAACTAAGTAATGATCTGTAATACAACAGGAGTAATACAGCTCAGACAGAATAACAAGTCCATGATAAAGCAAACTCATGTAAGTCAGTCACATCAGGCCAATTTAGAGTCACAAACTGACACACACTGGAGGCCCCAGTGTAAAGGCAGAGATGCCAACTTACTAAATAATTGAATGGTCCCCAGATGTAACTATTCCAGGAAAAATGTAATATTGGAATGGCACAGAGGTGTAACATATTTTGGTTATGTTACCAAGGAGCACTAACATATGCATCATTTCATGCCACTTAACGTTTTTAGGCCTCTACATGGTTTCCTGGCCACTGAATGGTTGATTTGGGTTTCAGACTGTAGCAACACCTGGGGCTACTCAGGAGGGCTCTGGAAGGATGAATGAAAGAGTTCTATTAGTCATTTATGGCACCAGAGATGATTATCACCAAGAAATAGTTACCATAGGAAGCTTAAAATTTCTTCTTGTTTTAGAGCATTTGAGCTTGAAGTCAGGAGAGTTGTAACTGGTAATAGCTCAGCTTGGCACTGCCTGTAACTCATAGCCAGTTTGGTTTGTGAAAGGTGAAAAAGTAATACAGATTAGTTTTGTATTCTTGAAGAGTCAGGTACCCTAATACTCTTCATTGTATTAGGTAAGCCCAGGGAGACTTAAGCCCATGTCACATCATGTGACTTTTCTAGCAATTTTCAGTCATAGCCTTCATTTACGTAATCTTAGCAAGTCATAGGCAGTTGGCAGTCACTCACCTGAAGCCAATCACCTAAGGTGACATACACAATGATTGACTCCAACTAGTCCACAACTCACTTGCTTTATTTATTTCTTTAGTCCTAGTGGCAGGCTTTGTGTGCATGAGAGCTGACCACCAATCCAGAGGTACATAGCATAGAATGTGGCAGTGAGGAGTAAGGAAAATGCCTCTTTTGAACCTTGCAAACAGAAGAGAAATTCATCTTTTTGAATTTTCATGTTTTACATACCACAGCAGAATGGAAATAAGTAAAGCAAAGGGGCAGAGAGTGAGGCTCAGCTCGCCTGTTAACATTTAATACAGCACCGGCTCCATCAGGCAGCACATTATTTTGGCTGTCACAAAACGGGGTGTGCATGCCTGTACTGGAGGCTCGGCAATCAGTAAATGTGACATAGACAGCAATTTTTATGTCAAATAATTTTACAAAGTCCTGCAATGAGATGAGTGACTGGGTTAGCAAATCTGACATACACCAAGACTAGAGGTTGCATAATGTTACATTAGATTTAGATTTGTTTATTTTGTTATTGGGAATTATCTGTTACTCCTCCATTGCTTATTTGTGTTAATAAATAACTCTTTTAATTTTTAACTGGTCCTGCTTGGTGTTTTCCTGGGTTCAAGGTCACCTTCATAAGCCATTATGCAAGGAAACACATGTGTGTTACTGGCCTAAATGAAATAAAATAAATATATGTTAAACCTTTACCTATAGGGGCTGAAGCTCAGATTCTGACCTGGTTACTGTCTATGAGGAACATATTCTGTTCATGTCCATGTCCACATATGTTTTTCTCCTGATACTCCAGTTTTCCATGTACAACTCAAAGATGTTAACTGTTGACATTAATTTGGCATTGAATGAGTGAATGTGGATGTGTGTTTGGGGATAATCATTGAAAGCAGTCCATCTTTTAAACACATAACACTTTCTAAAACCTCCTTTAACCAGCTTAAGGAATTAAGACTGTTTCTAAATATGGAGGATGCTAAGAATGTCTTTCATGCATTTTTGTCTAGTAAAATTGATTACTGTAATTTGTTATTCACAAGTTATTCAAATCTTTCTGTTTGCAGCTTTCAGTTAACTGAAAATATTGTCATAAGAATTATTTCTAGAAGTAGGAAGTTTGACCATATAACTCCTGTTCCTAGGTCTTTACAATAGATTTCAGTTAAGTTTAGGACCTTTTTCAAGACCCTTCTTCTTACATATTTAACTTTAAATGGCCTAATCTGTACTTGCTTATCTGAACTTATCAATACATTCATAACAGAGCTAACAATACAATTTCAAGATGCTGGTCTAGAATTCCAAAGATTATCAAACCAATAGTGGGAGTTCAGACTTCTAGAAAGCCCCATTTGGGTGCCTACTTGTGTACAATGTGCCCTACCACTTATAATGAACCACTTTAACTCTGTGCTGAAGATCCAGTACTGTAGTCTATCATACCCTGATTAATATGACAGATTACATGTCTGTTTATTAGTAATTTCTACAAAAATATAAGCATAACAACAATTATGAACTATTACTGACCATTCTATATTCTTCTCTCTTCTAAGTATTAAATAAGCTAAATTTCTTCTTTGGAACAAATAATGTATTATCCATCTATCTATCTGTCTACCTATCTGTTGTCAAGCACGAGAGCATCTGGCATGTTGCATATTTTTAGGTATATTAGAATTACAAGGAAGGATTTGGGTATGACACAACTTGTAATGCACTTTCTGTTTGCCCCAGAATGGAGAACTCTCCGGAAGACTACTGATATCACTTCCTCTCCCAGCTCCTCAACCCCGCCTCTTCTCTACCTCCACTACAAAGACAATTTTCATTGGAACTCTGATGTCAAACCGAGCCAGACTTCTGATCGAGAAGGTTCTCCTCCTGGAAGGAAGTCAGCCTTACAAGGTTATTAAGTGTCTAATTGCAGCTAACAATGCCTATGAGCAATCATTTTTTTCATCATATTCTCCTCTGGGCATTAAACAGGGTTAACTGTGGTGCCCCAAACCTTTTCTCAATTTTTTTCTTTATTTTACACTATCTATCTATCTATCTATCTATCTATCTATCTATCTATCTATCTAATCCTATGCATGGGAAAGACACCATATATGTTGAGAGCCTTAGATTCTAAAGATGAAAATAATATATTTTCTTAAAAAATTGCCCAGCACAAACTTACATACTATAATATTGTAGAATCCTGAGAAAGAGGAGGGTAACTACTTGGTCCAGGTAACCTAAACTATTTCTGACTTTGTTTGCTATGTGTGAATTTAACCTAATATGTATACATCATGTGATTGGTTTTAAAGCTGTCAGTTTGTTATATCACTCTGAAACTATACTCAGTGAGGAGTTCTTTAGAAAAATAAATTTGATGACTATGCCCTGCAATGGCCTGGCACCTAATCCACATCTGGATTAAGTGGGCAAAGAAAACTAATATATATATATATATATATATATATATATATAGAGAGAGAGAGAGTTATATTTAAAATATATCTAATGTAACTATGTACACAGGTTTCAAACATGGATTTTCTAGTTTTAAAAAGTGGTTATTTACATTGAAAGATTCTATTTAGGGTTCATAGTACAGTTGTAGGTAGTCGCCTCATAGTTCCAGAGTTCTGGGTTCAAAACAGATCTGAGGTGCTGTTTCTGGAAATTTTAAGTGTTCTCCCTTTGAATGACACTAGGTACTTCTGATTCAATCCACATACAAAGAACTGATGAGCAAAAATTGGCCTGACGCGAGTGAGTGTGCCTTGTGATGAACTGACATAATGTCTGGGGTTGGTTTCTGTGTTGCACCAAGCTCTGGCTCTCATTTACTTTGTATTGGAACAAGTGAGTTTTGGAAAATAAATAAATGAGTGAAAGTTCTATTTGAAAAAGGGTGTGATACATTGTTGAAGTGATAATCAGAAGGGATGCAGGGTGCTGCTACAAAAGTCACCATTTAGGTAAATAAAATAGCCTATTCTGGTAGATAACAGAGTCTGCACAAAGCACAGTCTGCATAGTGTATACTATTAGCGACACATTGTGTTAATGGTAACTTGCATTTTTGGTATGCAGTCATTTTTGTATTGAATCATACAATTTATGTGAAAAAACATACAATGTGCAGAAGCAGTTAGTTCTAAGCCACTTACCCTGTCATCCAGCAGAAGCTCACAAAATGCTGGAATGTGTTTTGCCCACTCAACTAGCAAAAGCAGCTGCTGTTTCATGGATTCACAAACATCTTCTACGCTAGCAATCTTCTTAGCTGTTATGTCAACACCAAGTGCAGGATTCATACCTAGGAACTGTAAGACATGGTAGAAATCAAGCAATGAAATCAGTCCCTGCTTATTTTCCACAGTGCATTTTACTGTAAACCTTATTCCAAATGAATTAACTAATTTAATAAATCACTGAGTTAAATTGTACAGTTTTTGACAAGTCCTTTTTCTAAGATGTTATGCTGTTGATGATGTGCTTTTTAATTCTATATTTGGATTTAAATTTATAAAGTATTTGTTTTCCACCAAAACAACAAGTACAGTTAAGGAAGCATCCATTCTGTCTTTCCTATTATGATCTGATTTCCATTATCAGGTGCCAGAAACCATTTCTGGACTGAATGACAGTCCATCATAGTACACACTCACACACCCACCAGAATTTGTGCATACCAAGCCAATTTTATAATCATCAGTTTATCTGCTTTGAATAACTTTAACATGGGCAATGAAACTGGAGAAATGTAAAGGAAAAATGGGATCATTGCTTAAAATCCATTTTTGTGACTTATGTTATGTTACAGTAGGGATTTCATCCATGACTTAAGTGTGTTTTCTTTTTATTTTTTTGTTATTTTCTATGAAACATCTTGTTATTATTAATTTAGTTTTTGTTTTCTGCCATATGTTACTATGTACAGTATAAATAAATATGTGGTTTATTAAGTATTTTGTGTTTATGTATAAAGTTAGATTTGTTTCTTGGGTTCTTTATATGAAGCCTAGGGGGGCAGGGCCATGAGATACTGCAGCTAGAGAACCTTTTATCATTTGTCATCTGATTTACCTCCTGTTCTTTGGCTTTCAGTTTTGCATTATGTTATTGAATTCCCTGGTTTTCAACTTATGGCTTTTGTCATAAGGTGCTAGTTTTAAATTATGTTCTGAATTTGCTTGTTATCAGGCTTTTTGTTAACTTTTTTTCCTTTACTCCTGTTTATATTCTGATTTGTGTAAGTTTTGAATTCACAATAAACTTTAAAAAATGAATGTTTTGTGGCTTAGAGGTTTTTTTTGTATGGTTTTCCCCTCTTCCTTTGAGAATATTTTTGATTTTAAAGCCTTCGTTCAGCTATCATCTGCATCTTCAGCTTGTGTTTGGTTTAGAGAGGTGAGACATACACTTCTGGTTCAGTATGGTTTGTGTGAAGTACAGGTCTGGCTTTAATTTTTCAAGCTTCCACCTTTTCAAGTTTTGTGAATAGGCCGAATCAAAACCACCTGGAACTGCAAAATCACTAACTGATGTAGCCTAAAGTAGTGTACATCTGCATATTTCCCAAATGTAATGATATCTACTAGGTGGCAGCATGAAGTCCCAGAAACAGAACACAGGGTCCCCATTTATTACTGGAATGGTCAGGAAGACAAGTGGCTGTCTTAGATAACTTTATATATATATAATTGTTGTAGTGTTTCCTGACACATTTCTGCTGAATAATTTGTTGACTGAAAGTCCTCAGTGTTAGTGTGTCAGAGAGAGGATGTGTAGAATTGTTCATAATGGCACTCAGTTTTATTTTAATTCTCTCCTTTGCTACCTCCAGAGGGTCCATAACTTAGCCTGCCCTTTTAATTAGCTTGTTGATTCGGTAGGTCTCTGCTGAAATGTTGTTACAAGCCCAGCACAGCGTAGAAAGTTGTATTGGCTATTACAGAGTTGTAGAAGATGTGAAGAATGTCACTTCTCACATGAAATAAGCATAGTCTCCTAAGAAAGAAGAGACTGCTCTTTTCTTTCTTATATTGTTCCTCTGTATTACAAGACTTGTCCATCCTGTGGACTCCCAGTTATTGTAGGCGTGCACCATCTCTACATCTACTCCCTGAATAGTGACTGGACTTAGAGGCTCTTTGTTGTGATGAAAGTGAATAACCAGTTCCTTGGTTTTGCTGATGTTCACTTGCAAACAATTCTTTCTGCACCAGGAAACAAAGGTCCCCACCTGACCCTATGCTCTTTCTCATCACCCTTGGCAATCGACCCCATTAGTGCAGAATCTTCAGAAAATCTCTTCAAATGACATGACCTGCTGTTATATAGTCTGAGGTGTACAGTGTAAATAGAGATAGAACTGTTCCTTCTGGTGTTCCAGTCTTCCTCAAATACATATCAGAAACACAGTCCTTGAGTCTCACAAACTGTGGTCTATCTGACAGACAGTCAATTATCTAGGACACCATAGGCTCATCCACATGCATATCTCTGAGCTTACCCCTTAACATATATGGCTGGATTATACTGAAGGCACTGGAGAAATCAAAAAACATAATCCTCATAGTGCTACCAGTTTTGTCCAGGTGACAATAAGACTTGTGCAACAGATAGATAATTGCTTCCTACACTCCAATCTTTGTCAGATACGTAAACTGCAGTAGGTCTAGATGGTCTACCACAAGAGGACTCATAGAGTCCTAGATCAGCCTCTTAAAGGTCTTCATGATGTGAGACGTAAGTGCCATTGGTCTGTAGTCATTATTTTAAAAGGCGCCTGCCTTCTTTGGAGCAGGAACAATGCCTGATGGGAACAGATGGAACAAGTGACAAGTGACAAAGGATACCACAAACATGGTCAGCACAGCCCTTAAAAATTCAAGGACTGACTCTGTTTGGACCTGCAGCTTTTCCTGTATGTATAATAAATGTATCATATAATACATTTTTAAAGATGTGTAACTTTTAACAGTATGAAGGATCATGGATGCAGGGATGCCAAGAGACAGTGAACTGTATCCTGATAGCTGCAAATGGGCCTCACCCTCACCCACCTCTGAATTTAGGGGACTCTGGGATAGTCGAGTAAATATAAGTTCAATATGAATTTAAAAGACACTCCAAATTAGGGCACATTAAACATTAAGCAATTGGTAGAGTCTGAGATGAAGTGGCGTGAAGGAGGCCATGTAAGGGAAAGAAACTTAAGAGGTAGAAATATGAATACAGGGTAACCAAACAAAATGTCCAAATTGCTCAAAAAAGAATTCTTCTTCTATAAAGGTAACCCAGTGAAGACATTTGGTATTTATGTTTTTGCATTATTTCTTTCTTTCCTCACTGTTAACCCACCATTTTTATTTTCATCTTCCTGTTTTTGTACATTAACCTGACCTTACATTTGTATATTTTTTCTGGTCTGGGTTCAGTTTGCCCTGATTAATGACAGCAAAGTTTTGAAGGAAGTGGAAATTGAGAAAGGGTGCTGTAATAATACATATGTGTTTGTCACACTCTTCAATAATTATGAAAAGAAGTGCACTCATTAATTAAGAGTGAGGTTTAGTTTTGAGGTTATTGTTATTGTCTGGAAACTCCGAGCTCTGGCCTTGTTACCTTTTATATGGGCTTTGCACATTTTCCTCATAGGCTTTTTAGAATTATGTTTGGTCCCATCCCAAAGATGTACAATTTAGATGAAAATTACTTTTCTAAACTGCCACTGTACCAGTAAGTGTGTCCTATCCAGGAGTTGTGCCCAGTCCCAGACTGATTCCTAACTTGTAAAAAAATGCTACTAAGAAAGGGCCCACACCCCATTGTCCCTTAACTTGATTAAGATGACTTGAGAATGGATGAATGGATGGATACTTGTGTTAACAATATTAAAACTAATGCTTATACATTCTAAACTACTTGCAAATGACATATTACTCTACATGATTTCCATCTATTATCAACTTCATTTGCATGTAATTGTTATTTAATATAATGCTGCAGAGAAAGAGTGCTAATACATAAATGGGTACATATTTTCATAGAATGAATCCAAAATTAGGCAATAAAGAAAATAAATAGATTTACACTTTTTTATTTCACCAACCTGATGAGTCTTTATTTCAGCCTGCATTAAAATGCTAACGGACAATAAGCCTGCATCTTCATAGTTAGGCTTACGACAACTGATCCGGTCACGCTCATTCTGAACTGCTGCAAACAGATAGAGAAAGAGAGAGACTGATGTCCTCAAAACAGTAGCAGATCATTGCAGTTTTGTACACTGTAGACAAAATGACAACAGGTAAACCCAAAATCAAACCCTGAGATTTGTCTGCATCTCAGTGTAGGAAACATGCGTGTTTGCCATTTACTGTTTACACTTCTAACCTGCCTGCAGTTACAGTGACATCTTGTCAGTTGCAGAGACAGGCTTGAACTGCCTGCTTCCTTCTGCTTTGTGTTGTTTTTCTGATTAGAGAAAAGTCATCTCAGATAAAGGATCCCTGAATTCATCGGGTAGAAGGGTCCTTTCATTAGATTGGCTAGCCCAGCACTGACTCGGAAGGAGAATGACCAATATTAGGGAGGTGGCTTGTTGGCTGAGGTCCATAGGACTCTGACTGTCTCTGGCTTGGCTGACTCCTTTTCAACAATCTGGCCGTGGTTCTACAATTAGTTGATGGACAGATATTGTTGTTTTTCATTTATGTTAATTAGTTTCTACTGTGTTATATTTTAACAAATCTGTATCCTTATGTGGAATAGTTCTGTATTTAGTGAGTGGTTTAATCCATTCTTTCATTTTGCCTTGAGAGCTGGTGAGGCACTCTGTGCAAGAAAAGGTGTTTGAACTGTTGTATTGTATTTCTGAGGTGGCAATGATAGATTGGTCATCTGACTCTGTGGAAAGGATTACTTGTATTCTGTTTTGTGTGTTGTATTTATTCCATTTTTGACACTCATTGCCCACCCAACCTGTCTGGAAGGGGGCCTCTCTCTGAACTGCCTTTCCCAAGATTTTTTCCATTTTTATCCCTGCAGGGGTGTTTGGGAAATGGAGTCCTGAAGGGCAGCCCTTTCAGTGTCCCTGGGGATCAAGAGAGAGCGCTGTAAGGGAGAACCACCCTACATTGTTTATGGCCTGGAAGTGCTTCCTAGAGGAGACAGAACAGGTCTGGTATAAAAGGAAGCCTGCTGCCACACATGGGTGAGTCAGAGTTGCGAGGCAATGGGCAACAATTAGTGAAGGAGAGAAGAAGGAAGAATAATTGATTTACTGTTTTTGTGGCTTATTACTAGAAAGGTGATTGTGGAACTTGCTTTGGTGAGTTACTGTGTCTGTGGTTTGGAGCTCTCAGGTGCCCCGTGGGGTTGCAATATTTACAATTTTATTCACTTTTTGCTATGGTGTTGATCCCTTTGGTTAATATTTAATTCAATATCATTTTCTAAAGTAATTTAATTTAAAGGACATATCACAAAATAAATTAAACAACTTCACAATTATGTTTCCAACAAAGGCAGCATTAGTGGCCTACTGGTTTGTGCTGTTGATTCAGATCTGTAGGGGACTGGTATTGAATCCTGGCCCAATCAATGTCTGCATGAAGTTCACAGGTTCTCCTCTCTCTCATGTCAGCTGGTGGTTTTCTTTGAGTCATACAGTATCTGCATTGAAGCTACTGAAACTGGAATAAGCTCCAGACCGTGTCATTTTAAAAATGAATTAAGTGAATCTCAAAAAGATGGAATCTTGATGGAAAATTATAAATGGAATAAAGAATTGCTATTTATTTAAAAACTTTATAGATTTACAAGTATGTAGTTACCCTCAGTTGCATTGTAGATTTTAAGAACTTAATTCAAAACACAAAATTTGACAAGCTCATCTGGTTGAAATTATCTTTTTGGGTTCTTAATTTGAGGTTATCACGGCTAACTTCTTTTAAAATAATTAAGACACAATTTTACCAAACAAAAATTCCATTTTATGAATTGGATTAAAGGGTTATAAAGTTTACAATTGTAAGGTTAATAACATATTTCTCACCCATATAGCACATGCAATATACTGTTTATATTCTATACCTGCTGTGCCAGTCCATGATAAATTGTGGACTAACAGTCTAACACTTAAATCGAACTGCACAAGTCTCATCTAATTGAAATGAGCAAAGTGTAACTGCAGTTTACAACACCTACAAAATCACTCATATCATTCTTGCTCCAGGGCATCATTCTCAACACACATATTCCAAGGAATTTGTCATGTGTACTAATAAAATGTATTTATTTTCAAATCATTTTCATTCCATCAGTGTATACAACTGACATTGTACCCTAATAAAGGAAATCTTAAAAGACAAAAATGACAGGAAATTAAAAAGACTGACAAGAGAAGTACAAATTCCATTGGAGTCTATTTATTGTCACACAGAGGAAAGTAACTGATCGTCTGACCACGACGTTCGCAAACTCAGGTCCTGAGGGGCCAGTGTACCCTCTTTATAGTTGTTAATGGAACTTGTTATTTATTTACAAATGAATTCCTGTACTCATTTTGCTACATTAATGGGGGAAGATTCCAATAATGTGTAACTTGATTGAGATTAGTCATTATTCTTTTTTGTTTCCTATTTTTTCTGTTTGAATTTTCCTGTATAAAGTTTGTGTTAGTTTGTCTGTTGCTGCATTTAAGCAACATTCACTGTGGAATTCTCAACACAGAGAGACAGATAGAAGAGGCACTATGTAATAGATGTAAAAGTTGTAACCAGAAGGGCAAGAAAAAAATAAACACACAACCAAATGTCATAGATTCAGAAATGTAAGGAAGGAGTCAATAACATTAATATTTCATATAGCCTTAGCCAAAAACAAGATGTAAATCAAAGTCAAAGAACTGATAAAAACTGGTATCCACAGATATCTTTATCAATAATAATGCACAAGTATTTTGACCTTACCACACACTAGAACAGATAGAAAGTGACATTGACATTTATTCAGTCATGGTAAACATGTGATGCACACACAACTCCAGTCTTTCTACCTAGCAACAGCCTGGGAACCCTAAACAGCAAAAAATGGTGGTGACCATAATAAAAATAAAATGGCCTCTTAAAAATTTCATAAATAACATCTTCAAAAACGTTCTCAATGATGTAACCATTTTATTCCTTGACCTCTAAAGCCCCTCAAATGACATCTCCATTATTTTGGAAACCAGGGTAAAGGCTGAAAAAATATAAAACATAGTCCAGATCATTACAGTGAGAGGGGCACATTTTTTTATTGCTGTGGTCTGAAGATTAGCTATAGTTTCTGCATGTTAACTACATATTTGAAGTTATGAGCTTGCCCTGAGGTGCATTTTCTTGGAAGCCAAACACTAAAATCTCTTCTGAGATACTGTATCAAGGACTATCCATCAAATTTTGATATCTGGCTATTCCAAACCTGTTCAGGGCATCATTTCCTCATTATTCTCACAAAACCATTAGGTAATTTTAGAATTACCAATTAGCCGAAAATTCTTTGGGGTTTTGGTAGAAAAGAGGAGTACTCCAAAAAAAGACATAAACTGGCCTAAAGTGAAAGATTCCATACAGACAATTGGGCTGGGATTCAAACCTAATCCCACAGAGTTGTGAGGCCAAACAGGACCAGTACCTCAAATGAAGGCATTGTAGGAAAAATGTTGGGCATAATTATCTTGTTTTGGAAAGCCTTTCTATAATAAATAACGTACTGCCCTCCTAAAGCATAGTTTTAGGTGGTAGATTCTAGAACTTTATTACTGAGATGGATCTGTGGAGTTGCAAAAAAGGTCAAAATAAGAACTGAGATAATCAAAGGTACAACAAAAATGTGGGAGAGATATCTAAGAATTAATACAAAAATAAACTAAAGTTGTATGGACCTATGAAGAGGAGAGACAATGAATGTATGGGCAAAGGAGTTTTTGGAAGGAAAGTACAGGGAAAATGAAAATGAGAAAATGAAAAAAAATGAGGGAGGCCAAAGTGGAGGTGGATGGATAAAGTAAAAGAAGATATTAATGAAAAAGGCTTGACTGGTGAGGAGGTGCAGGACTGAGCTGTATAGAGAAGGTTGATCAACCATAGTGACACTACATAAAGGTGGGAAGAGATGAAGAAAAAAAAGAAAAACTTCTCTGATGAAAATTGCTGCTCTAAAATAGGTTATGTTACCTGTACATTAAACATTAATCAAATTAGACAAAAAAAAATCACTTTTCTGCATATTGCACATTAACCCCCCACATTCCCATTATAAACTACTCTTATGGTAATTTTTCCAACAGACATTTTAGCAAGAATCACACTAAAGTGATTTCTTCAACATCTGACCAGTATAATGCAAAATGTTAAATTTAATAAAATGTTAAATCTTCATTTATAAATAATTTACACATTTATACACAATTTGTGGTGTAACCCAACCCAAAAAACATTAAGCCTCTCACACCGAGTTAACTCCATTTTCTGCTTTAGAAGTGGTTCAGTTTTAGTATAGCTTTTCTGGTAATTAGGATATTCCTTGTCCCCTCAACACTTCATATACACACTGTGAGATATGGCCGGCCATTCATCCCGGCCAATACCCCCAGGTCGCCAGATGGAGCCCTCCTTGCAGCATAGAGGTGCCCCGAATGCCAGCAGGAAATTATGGACAGTGAACTTTTAATGCACAGCCCCACTGGATACCATGGGGGCCGCGAGGAGTTGCTGCAGGGAGGCCAAGAGACTATTTTCCCTACACCCCGGAAGTACGTCCCAGTCACATGGACAGAAGAAATGACGTGCTTCCGGGATAAAGAAAAGGAGTTTTTACCTGACCTGGAAGTGATAGAAAGTCACATGGACTGAGGGACAAACATTTCCGGGTCAAGGACTATAAAGGACTCTGGGAAATCCCAGAGGGACGAGCTGAGTTGGGAGGAAGGGTGGCTAAGCGTCTGGGAGTGGAGGATTGTGAGTGTATTTGATTATTGAGAATTGTGGAGAAGAGCGTGCTTTGTGCACTTTATTAACAACACATACATATCAAGTTTACCAATTACTGAAAGCCAAGTTCATAGTGTGGGAGACAAAATCTGAAGACTGAACAGTAGGGAGTCTGAAAAACAAATCTGTGAGCCCTATAGGAGAACAATCTAGCAAGTAGATTATTGAATGATGTTAAAATAAGGGCCACCCAACTGGGCTTTGAATTGAGATCTACAGAGGATTATTTAGAACCATTTATTCCACATTTAAAGTCTGGAAATGTAAGATTAGCCTAAATGAAGACACATGCTGTTAAGAGAATAAGAAAAGTCTTATGCAATGATTAGCATACAAAATTGATCTCATACAGGAACCAGAAGATCACAATAAACTATGCATTGATTAAATACTGCTTTGGGTTTTAGACAGAATAGAAAGAAACAACATTTTTCATAAGTAAAAAAATATAAAATTGATATATTTAAATCTCAAAAGTCCTAAGGCATTGCATATGTGAAGTGTTACAGGAGAATGACACAGTATGGTCCAGAACAGGAGATAAACAAATTTGTAGGGAAAGCTTTCTTTTATTTTTTTATTAGGTGTGCACCGTAACCCAGGTAATGAAGTGTAAGACAGGGCACTGTTTGTTTTAGAATGAAGATTTCAATAAAATGTAAAAATCCAGTACCTCTGAGTTGTGTTTGCTTATTAAGCTGGTCATTACAATATTATACGGTTTATTTAATTTTGTTAATACTAAATTATATTTTGTTAATATAGTTTTGTTTTGTAAATGAATATGACTAAACTAATTTACTGTATGCCATTTTAAAGTAGCTGTTCTGTTATCTGTCTTTTCTCTTATCCATCACGTCCTCTGTCCTGGCATCTGACGGATAATCCAGGTTTTACTGTACTTAGTTTATTACAGACATGAAATACCAGTAAAAAGCATCAACCACAACAATAAATAAATAACACA
>JANRMT010062806.1:50316592-50387577 GCA_026402145.1 Polypterus bichir lapradei
ATAAATAAATAACACACTGAACCTCTGTAAGGCAACTGCAAAAGAAAGCAGGACAAGATTGATGAATTACAGCACAAAAACACCAATGTAGTGCACAAAATGTAAGCTTCATCTGTGTCTTGTGGTAAAATAAACTGCTTGAAGGGCTGGCATAAAAAATTCTTCTGGATATAATTATTAGGCTGAGTATATAGTTTACGTGTTGCTACAGAGTGATATAGTGTTTGTGTGTATATTTCTTTCTAAAAAATAAAAAATATAACTGCAACTGCAATACTTCCTTTGAGAAAATGTTTTGCATTTTCCAAAAAGGAACACTATGTTTCCAAATGGTGGGACACCTTGTGCCAAACAGTATATCTTTGCAGTACTCTAGGATATGACAACTAAATTTGGTACAATGATAGCTGACGGATTGGAGCACAAAAGAAACTTGATTCCAGGGTGTGCATAGTCTTGGATATATACTGTAAAATCCAATAAGGGCATAAGGGCTTAAAGCAATATATTCTTTGTACAGATGAGACAAAATATTTTGATTTGAGTTTTGTTTTGCACTGATAAACTTCTATTGTACAGTACATAGAAGAAGCAATATGTAAACTAAATATTAGAAGTAACAGATTGCGCCAGTGGTAAAGTGAGGTCCGTGGCTGTTTGGAGTTTTAAATAATGCAATACGGGAGTGGCCCTATACTTAGTGCACAAGTGTAGGATAATCTGTGACCCTAATTGATGCTAGGAGCTGCTGATAGCCCAGCTGTGCCATGTCCCCATTTTAAAAGAGAAACGTGAGTGCAACAGGGGATAATCAAGAACCTAGAAAAGATGGAGGTTAAATGGAGAAAGAAAGAGAGAGGGCAGGCAGCTGGGAAGGAGAGCCCCTTGAGCAGCGTGAGATGCTGACGTCCGGGAGGCTGAAGGAGTGATTGCTCTGGCTGAGCAATTTGGGGAGCCAGAGTGATGTGCACTAAGAGGAGCAACTCGCCCTGGAAGACCGGGAAGGCAGTGGGGGTCAAGGAGGCTTGGGAGGAGAGCTCCAACGTGAGTGCCATGGCCGTTGGTGTCCCAAGCCTAGGTCCGGAGAGGGAGCCAGGCCATAGCCATGGGACGGCAGGGACCAGGACCTGTGGAAAGTTACCTCTGTGTGTCAGTAGGGAAACTCCCCTGCTGTAAGGCCCATATGGGATAAGCAAAGGAGCCACAAATGAGTTTTCAATAAAGACAGCTTCCTGCCAGCTGATTTTAATCTCGTTTTTAATGGATTCATTTATTTTGATTTTATCCTACACCTCACCTTTGATTTTATTGGATTATTTATTATTGATGTGGCACTGCACTTTCTGAACAGTGTTTTTTTGTTTTTTTTTTTTAGAAAAGCACTGATCACTTTACACCATCCATTTGCTTCATGTGTGTTTTGTCCTTATCAGCCATGCTCATCCAGTTAAGTCATCAACAGTGTCAGGTTCAAGAGGCTCTCATTATAGAAGAGGGTGCAAGGTGCTGACCCACACCGTCACAGCACCTTGTCGTCCGATGAGGAATCTGCATGAATGCCTATACCTGCCCTTTATAGGCTAAGTCTCTTATGGCAGACTGTTTACCAAAAATACCAAGTGGATGTTACATAAATTATCTAATTCAAATTATAGAGAAAAGAGATACAAATGGTGTTAGCATGCCAAACATGTATGTGGAAGGGTACAAATTCTATTAAAGAAGTTAATATCTATGACATACTGTATAAAAATTATTAAAGATATCTTTAAGACATTTAAGCTTATCAAGCATTATACGCAACAGAACTGAGGTATAATCATGCAGTAACAAAACAGTATCCTTAACTGAACTCTTTCACCAACACTTCAGGTATAAGAAACAGATACAGAAACATCAAACACTAATGTTCTCTGAATTTGGCATTGTAATACTATATATATGCAGAGTGGTAAATGCTTCATGAGTATGAAATGTTTATCCCTAACCCACCTGTAAACACGGAAGCTTTAGCCAAATTAACTGCATCCCAAGAAGCTGTACTTCCAAAACTCATTGAACACTATAACCAAATCTACCTGCACTACAAAATATTGAATCTATTGCAACCATATACTTGCACACTTCATTTTCCCTACAATTTTCATTTACCTCTTTATGATAAATAAATGTGTTTATATTTGGAATCATTTGTTTACTGAACAGTCTTGTTTTAGATCTGCTTTGTAAGGGGCTGTAATTTATCCCAGCAGCCTCAGGCGCAAGGCGAAAGCAAACTGTGAATGGAATGCCATTCCATTACAGGGCATAGTCCCACACATAACCGGTGGCCCAAGTTATGCTTCCCCTTTACTAGACTATCCTTTTGTATTTTATAGAAAACACCTGGGAAAAAGCAGACATTCAGCTTTGTTCCAGTTCTTGATAGTTCATTGTATTATAGGAATGGCTAATCAGCCGATTTTGCTTGTCTCATGAACCTGTTTAATCTAAATGCCGGGTCACAAAGAGCAGCTGTAGCTATCATAGAAGTCCTGGGCACAAGCCCATAGATGGGTTATAGTCCCACAAAGCTTACTTTTGCACATAACCACAGACATTATATTAGGAATCTAGTGGTCTGAGGAAGCAGTGCTAAACACTATGGTATTTAGCTACTTTATTTTCTTAACTTCACATGATGCTGACTGTTCATACATCTGTTAATTTTCTTAACTTGCTCCATCTATTTTATGGTTGTGGGGAGCAGGAATGTATCTCAAGACCATGGGTAAGAATCAGCTGTGGGCAGGATATATAGTAATTCCTGCAAAGTGCTCACTCACATGTACACCCAGGACAAATTATGAGTTGCCAATCATCCAAATCTACATGTTTTGGGATATTAGTCAAAAAATGGTGCTCTGAAGAAAAAAAAAGCAAAACATAGAAACCAATTAAAAGTGTAAAACCCACACAGCCAGTAATTAGGTTGGGAGTTCAACTCAGGTTTTTAGAGCTGTGATTAGGCAGCAATAACTTTGGTGCTCCTATGCCACTGCAAAATATTGAATAATAAATATTATTCATTTTATAATATTCTGTCCAGCAAGTTACAACAAGAAATTAATTTACTGTTTAGAGATCAGACTAATTAGATACGCACCTGAGAATTTAGTAGTTTCAGCTTGTTTAGCATTTCAAAATAAGTTATTAGGAACTGTAGTATTAGTTTTGCTGTACAAACTCCAGGATATAGTAAACAAAGTTCTAAATGTACCCATACATCAAATTTTTATATTAATAATATAAGTAGAAAATAGAAAATAACAAAATAATTAAATATAACATGTATATCTATTCACCTGGGATCTGTTGCTACAGGAAGCACAATACAATAGTGACTCACTCCCGTTTTAGACTGGATATCAGTATTTCAGTGGGATGATCACACAAATTTCCAGGTGAACCATTTCTAAGCCGGGCCCACCAGATTAAATATTGTTGATGAAGAAATTATTTCTTTGGTTAATAGATATATAAGGTGTCACATATGTGTGCATTGGAGACAATTTACAGGCTCAAATAAATGTGTTTCCACACCCGATCAGGAGTTGGCGCTGCCTTCTAACTCTTTCTCCCTTTCCCAAACAGATCAGCAGAAGATCAAGAGTACTAACCACTATTCTGATCCTCAGGAGTTTGACATCACTTCCTCTTCCAGTCATTGAGAAACCGCCTTTTGATGACATCACTTCCTCTTCCAGTCTTCAGGATTCCACCCTTCAAACATCATTACTTCCTTAATCCTGCTTCTTCCTGTCAGTTGTATATATTTGACAGCCATTTTGTAAAGATCCACAGATCTGTTGTGAACTCGGGAAGGGATTTAAAAAGATCTCTTAACAATTGAAAACCAACCATTATACTGTCTGGAAGATCATCTACAAGTGGAGAAGATTTCAAACAATTGCCAAATTGTCCAGGCCAGGCCACCCTAGCAGGTTTATCCTGGCAGCAGGATGCTAAAAAGCAGTCTTTAATAAACCCATAATTTCATTATGGGGCCTACATGTAGCTCTTGCAGATTGTTGATGTCAAAGTGAATGAGTCTGCCATTAGAAAGAGGCTGCATGTGGATCTACATGGAAGGTATATCAGGAGGAAATATTTGCTGTCCAGAAAGAACATCAGAGCAAGACTAAAGTGTACATGTGAGCACATAGGCAAAGACAAGGGCTTCTGGAGCAATGTGCTCTGGATAGATGAGGCAAAGTACCAGAAGCCATGCTTGGTGAAAATCAAACACAGCACTTGACCAGAAGAACCTGATACTATTTTCAAAGCAAGATGGTGGACATGTGATGATATGGGGCTACTATGCTGCAACAGGGTCTGGGAAGCTCTGTTAATTCTTCATTGTACAAGAGGGTACTTGAGGATACAATCTGTCAGGAGACTGAAGCTCAGCTGCAACTGGATCTTGCAACATGACATTGAACCTAAAGATACCAGTAAAATCACCAAGAAATGGCTGAAAAGAAAGAAAGAAATGGAAGGTTCTGGAATGGAAAAATCAAAATGCTGTAGGCAAGATATGAACCTGGCTGTGTGTGCAAGGCACCTTTGAAACATCGCACATGGGAAATAATTCTATGTGGAGGAGTGGAAAAAACATTCTTTCAGTCAATGTCATAGACTGCTAGACAGTAATAGGAAACACTGACTTGAGATTGTTTCTGCCAAACTGGCAAAACCAGCTATCAGAGCCAAATGTGAACTTACTTTTTCCACAGACAGAAAAGGAATATCTGTTGGTTTTTCCTTGAATATAGTATTGCAAATTCAATTTTTATTTACTTTTGTTTCCATTACATTGCCTTTATCTAAACATACTGTTTAAATGAAGCTCAAAGGTTTATATATCCATATATGTTCAAAAAGAAAAATCATTACATGGGGTGTATTTACTTTTTCACATTACTGTAAATGTGATACTAATTACTTCTTCTGATTTTAGAGTGGTTATGGTGTTTACAAAGTGAGTGAGGTGCCATCAAGTCACTATCAAAAAATCCTCATATTGGATTTTTAGACTCTTTGCAGCATCTCAAAATTTCCATTTGGGTTTAGTGATGCGTTTTGAATTCTTAACAAATTCATTCATCACCTTTGTAAAATTATTGGATGCTTTGTTGTCATATTTTATCATACCTGAGCAGTTTTATTCAGTTACTTAATCCAAATGACTTCTGCTATTTCTAGAGATTTGTCACCTGTTTTGCATCATTATGCTATATGCTAGGGCTAGTGATACTATGGTAAATTGCCTGTACTACAGAAAATGATGTTAAGTATCTTCTCTTCCAGATTGAAGTCTATACAGATTACAAATTTAAGAGTGTTTAGTATGTTTCACTGTGCGGCTCTAGGGGGCATAATTGAGCCCCAACACCTTGACACGACTGCATACACAACAGTCTCAGATTCAAATCAGCCCTTTTATTTACAATAATATCTCAACAGATTCACAATCACCACCTCAGTTACGTTTTCTCCTCTCGACTCCAACCTCTGGTTAAAGTGTAGAGCTCCATTTTAAACCTGACCCAGGAGTCTTCCATTGGCCAAACCATTGTCACTAGTAAGGACTTCCGGGTCAGGCAGACCCACTCAGGAACAGAAAATGTATCCCCCAACATCTCCCCCTAGCGGCACATGTGAAACAGGGCAGTCCTATGGAACTACACCTAACCTACACCTAACGCATCATGAAGTGCTTTGAGAAACTGGTGCGGAGTCATATCATCGCCTGGCTGCCAGCAGGCCTGGACCCATTTCAATTTGCTTACAAAGCAAAGAGATCCACGGAGGACGCTGTGGCCACAGCCCTTCATGCTGCCCTGACCCACCTGGAGCAGCAGGGGAGTTACATCCGACTGCTCTTTGTAGACTTCAGCTCAGCGTTTAACAGCATCCTCCCACAATGACTGGTGTCCAAACTGGCAGATCTGGAACTTCCATCACTCACCTGCAGTTGGATACTGGACTTCCTGTCTGGTCGCTCCCAGAGGGTCAGGCTGGGTCTCCACACATCCACTGCTCTCAGCCTCAACACCGGGACGCTGCAGGGTTGTGTGCTCAGCCCGCTCCTCTACACTCTCTACACATATGACTGTGTCCCCACTCACCATAGCAACAAGATCATAAAGTTTGCTGATGACACAACGGTGGTCAGACTCATCTCGGGCAAGGAGGGTGAGCTGACATACAGGGACAAGGTGGAGTGGCTGTCAGAGTGGTGCACAGTCAATAACCTGGTCCTCAACACCACAAAAACGAAGGAACTTGTTATTGACTTAAGAAAAGACAAAACTGACATCCAGCCACTCACCATTGGCAGGGTCTGTGTGGAGAGGGTCCTGGTGTTCAGGTTTCTGGGCATTGAGATGGAGGATAACTTGACCTGGAACGCCAACACCAAGGAGCTGCTGAAGAAGGCACAGCAGAGACTGTATTTTCTGAGAATCTTCAGAAAGAACCATCTCCCCAAAAATCTGCTCCTTGCCTTTTATCACTGTTCCATCGAGAGTGTGCTCACGTACGGACTGTGTGTGTGGTATGGCAGCTGCACTTCATCAGATACGATAGTGCTCTACAGGGTTGTCAGGGCAGCGAAGAGAACAATTGGTTGTACCCTCCCCACTCTGGAACAAATCTACACCTCCCGATGCTGCAAAAAAGCAATAGACATTTCACAGGATTCATCACATCACAGACATTGCCTCTTCCAGCTTTTGCCATCGGGCAAGAGATACAGAGAAATGAAAACCAGGACAAACCACCTTAAAAACAGCTTTTATTCAAAAGCCATTATGGCCCTGAACTAGGAATAAAACTGCTCTATATCATTCTCCCAATGTGCAATATAGTAACAAGTGCAATTTGTATATTTTGTAAAGTACTTTTATTACCATTCGGTCTGTTATTATTTTCTCTCTTCCTGTCTTTTTAACTTTTATGCCTCACACTAGTCTACTGCACCTCCAATTTCGTTGTTCCTTTGTAAAAGTGACAATGACAATAAAGATCTATCTATCTATCTATGGAAAACAGGGGCTTGTCACTAGAGATGCTGCCACCCAGTGTATGGGGGGACAACCTGAGCATGGGAGGCAGTCTCTCACTGAAACCACATTTCTTCTGGTCTTCTGTTAGGGAAAGTGACTGCTGATCCTATTGGTTGGGATACTTCTACATCCAGGTCGTCCACCACAATGCTGGCCATCCATCTGGGAAACGGACAGGAAATGTCACACCTTCCTTCCTGACAATCTGTTACACTGGCATTCTGGTAAAGTAATGGAGGTCCATTACAGCTGGGACACTATTCAGTCCATCACAACAGTTTATATGTAAATGTCTGCTAATGGTGCTGATCTTAAAAAGTCAAAAATATGCATTCAAACTATATTTATTATATTGCTAAACCAAATAATCCAAGTGTTACTTTTAGCACCCTGCATTTGACAAGCTAATTATAAGATGAGTTATTGCCTATGCTGTTCAGGTGGCCTCCATATCCTGAACGGCACAATAAAGGTACGGAATATTCAGTCATGGATTAGTGGCTAAAGTACTGGAACCTAAATCACAATACAGTTAGGTCAACCTTCACCCCTTACTCATGTGTGTGACATTTATTTTTATTTATTTTCTTAGCAAATGCTAATGACAAAAACAATTGGTATGATAAATCACAGCTGTGTGAATACACTGAAATGCTTGTACTCTGTGAAGTTATTCAATATTGTAGTAAGGAACAGGTTAAAATAGGAATGAGGCGAAAACATTGTGATGTTATTTTATGTTCAAGTTACTAGTATTCTGGTACTTGCATCCCTTTTTTCATTATTAGAGGTTGTTTTGGCCTACATTTTACTGGAATAAAGGTGCCCTCAGCATATCTAGAACAGCATCATTACGTATGTAGTTCAGTGGGAAGTGAATAGAACATTTCTCCTGAGTGGGTAGTCTAGAAAGTGATATGCTGTTTTATTAGAGACTTTTATAGATGGCTTTTAGTTTTATTAAATGATCACAAGGTAACATAACAAAAGAGCAAAATATAAGAAGCATGGCACATTTAGAAAATGTAAAGTAACATTTGGTGAGTGTAAAAATTACTGCATTACCACATTCAAGATTTATGTTTTTTTCAGTACATACCCATTTAATAAACTATTTTCTAAGTATTGGGGAAAATTTCTTAAAAAAAACTTTTTTTGTTTGTCTTATGGAGAATCTCTTAAAACATGTTCTAAAAACTTAGAAGATATACATTATAACATCATCTTCTGTGAAAGATTTCTTTTTACCACATTCCATGTAAATAACTTATAAAGTAAACACCATCCCAAGAAGCTTCATACATAGAGAGCTATGCTTCAGGTATTTATATTTATTTTATATTGCACTAATGACAGATCCATGTTGCTTTATAGAGTAAAATTAAGAAATTTTGATGCCAGAGTGCTACAATGACATTATGTTTTTGTTGCAACCAGTTTCTTACTTTGAGTTGGACTCATAACGTAACACAGCATAACATTTAAGCCTGCTAAAGCCAGTTGCAGAACATGTGGAGCCATCGGTACTGTGGGGTTCAGTAATGGAAGCAAGACGGTAAACAGCCTAAGTCACTCCAGCATCCTTACGCAAATGGACACAGGACCAATTTGGGACCTCCAGTCCACATAACTGGAGACAAACCCTAGCTTAGTCTCTCTTCTTTAGCAAAGTTTCTTTCCCCACTATAAAAATCCCCCAAAATTAACTAATTTGTGACATTTTAAATTAAACTTATTGTTGTTACTCTAGCACTGTAGAGAAAAGGCTGCCTTGGCTTCTTTTAAAATTTATACTGTAGTTTTTTATGGAGTCTGCTGTTCATTGTGGAGACCACTAGATGGCTGTATTGCCCCTCAAAATCTTTTAGAAATTCTATTTTGATGCATTGTAGAAAAAGGAACAGTCATGTTTCCTATGACCTTAACTGCATTTGTGCAACCATAATTGCTTTTCATCTGGAATTATAAGTGAAATGGCATGAAACCTGTGTCACTGACTGAAATTGATCATTATATGTGGTAAGCACTAAATCCAGTCTGTAACATAATCCTTAAACTGCCCTGTGCTACCGGAACAAGTTCTGTGACTCAGAGAGCCTGGACTGGTTTAGAACGTCCATGCAGTATGTGTCTATATACTGTACATTAAGTAAGTATGCATTCTGGGCATTAGATGACAATGGGTAAGAATGTATCAAGGTAAAAACAATACAAAATATTCATTCTAAACTCATTTAAGGACTGAAAGTGCAAGCTGCACAGGATATGAGTGAAATTTGAGAAGGACTATGGCTGCGTCCAGTCAGAGGTCATGACTACAATGATATTCAGTCAAGGTCAGTGAAATTATTGCATGTTGGATCTGGGTAATGACTAATTCTCTGGGTTTTGACAACCTCCACTTCTACAAGTATGCTTCCAGTTTAGTCTAGAGAAATGAGTGGAACAGAAAGTGAACAGAACAGAAGATGAACAGTGGCTACTGCTTTAATTTGGTTTTCTTTTCCAATCCGATTGATTCACCTGATCGTACTTTAACTCTACACTTTGGATATAGACAAGCAGCAACAAATGGAATGTCTTTGGAAGGTTAATAATAATAATATTAATAAATATTTGGAGTCAGTTATGATAAATCTCTATACGTTAAGTAAGAAAACAGAAGTGAAGAGATAGGCAACCCTAATAATAATAATTCTTTGCATTTATATAGCGCTTTTCTCACTATTCAAAGCGCTCAGCAACTGCAGGTTAAGGGCTTTGCTCAAGAGCAGAGTCCCTGTTGGCATTTATGGGATTCGAACAGGCAACCTTCCGATTGCCAGTGCAGCCTATTTAGAACTTATTGCTTGTTAGTTTGTAGATCATATAGCAAATACGGGTTGACCTCAAGTCATGTATCTCACATCTGCCTGATACCATGTCTTGGCAATCAGGTGTTATAGGGCCAAACATCGTCAAGTTTGTTTTTGCAGCCTTTTTTTTGTATTTATTGATCTCGCTCAGTACAAATGAACATTTCTGGTGAAAACCTCTTGTTTTTTCCTTCATTCACAGCAGCACTCTGAGACTGCCTGAGACAACCAGGATTCTTTATGTCAGTATTATCAATCCGGTACACATAAGGGATAGCGCTCAGGAAGCAGCAGCACCCACCACTTTCCTTCTGACCATAAAAAGTTCCTGTTTCATTTTGTAGTGACACCTTTTATTGGCTAATTAAAAAGACTACAATATGCAAGCTTTCAAGGCAACACAGGCCCCTTCTTCAGGCAAGAAAGAAAAGAAATTTTGCTTGACTTCTCACTACATTCATAATGGCTAACACAGTACAACACCCTAGTACTACTTCTTCATTTTGCAAAATTATTGGATTAAAAGCAGTTGTTACTTTTATTGGGTTATCCATTACGATGGTTATAAGATACCCATAAACTGGGTTCTGTTTAAAATTATGTTGCGCATTATATTCTGTTTTATGACAAATTTATTATTGTATCTCTGGCCTACAGTACACAAAGGAAAAATATTCCATCATATAGCCCTTTTGAATTCACATTTGTATTTTTTGAGTCACAAGGGATTAGAAAGTATAATGTGATTGCATCTATTTGTATAAAGAACATACATTTAGAAGATTTTAAAGAAATTAGAGTGAAATGTGATTATTTATTTTTTGTCATCTTTAAGAACTTAGCCAGTTTGCAACCCAAGGCACAATAGGTTTAAATACAGTTAAAAGTTCTAGTGCTGCCCCCATTCTTCCCAAAAACTGACCTTCCTTCTTCATTCCAGCTCTGAAACATTTACGGAGACGGCAGTAGCGACACTGATTCCTCTTGTCCTTGTCCACTACACACTGCCGACTGAACCTGTATGGACAGCACAAACATAGCAGTTAACATCTGGACTGTATCTCATGAAAAATGCTAGGAATGAAGAGATTGTGAGATAGACTCAAACTGCTATAATTCATTCCTCTGTCTATTATCTTTGACCCACATTTTCCATTGCAGGGTTACATGGAGTCAGAGGCTATCGTAGTTGTATAAGGCAAAAGGCAGGAACCATAAGATCATTGGGACTTGGTAGAAAATGTAGATGCAGTCAGAGCCTGTAAACTTCATGCAGACTAACCATGATGGCATTTCAACCCAGAATTCCAGAAGGCAGAGATGGCCCTACTCAGTGATCCCTTTAAAAAGTCAGAAAGCTTTGCACCTTAGTGCTTTGATTCTTC
The DNA here is from genome assembly GCA_026402145.1 of Polypterus bichir lapradei. Classification (NCBI taxonomy): domain Eukaryota; kingdom Metazoa; phylum Chordata; class Cladistia; order Polypteriformes; family Polypteridae; genus Polypterus; species Polypterus bichir. The sequence goes on from JANRMT010062806.1 coordinate 50,327,942, forward strand.
ATGCATTTTTAAATTCCTCTGTTAGAATAATAACTCTGTGGCTAATCATGCTGATATCTTCAAAAATGCCCAGACTTAAACAACAATTAATAAAAATGAACAAATAAAAGGTTTCAAATTTTAAACCCTTGATTATCAGAAGATTATTGCTTTTTATTTCTTTAATGAAAGTTTCATTGCCTCCTAGCTTGGTTTAATTATCACTGGTATAAAGTCTTTAATACTCTAAAGCTTTTTATTTTTACATATTTTTATGATTGATACTCCCTAGCAAGTACAATTGTATTAGTTATGCCAATAGTATTATTAAATAAATCTATTTTCATGAAGCAGGATGCTGCTGAATATGCTACTGTTCCTCCATGATTAACATAATTCATTTGAATGAGGAAAGTCTTGTAGAAGCCTTCATCTCAGCTTTCTTAGCTTTGCAGTATTTTATGCCCATCATTCTAGAAGGATGTCACAGCACAGCTCTAGATTTTGACAAATGAGTGGAAGCCATTCAGACCTCCATGTCTCATGGTTACCTAAAAGCCAAAATTATTTTAGCTCAATTATCCAACCCGCTATATCCTAACTACAGGGAGTCAATCCCAACCAACACAGGGCGGGAAACAAACCCCGGGCAGGGCACCAGCCCACCACAGGGCGCACACGCACACACACACACATTAGGGACAATTTAGAATCGCCAATGCACCTAACCTTCATGTCTTTGGACTGTGGGAGGAAACCAGAGTACCTGGAGGAAACCCACACAGACACGGGGAGAACATGCAAACTCCATGCAGGGAGGACCCGGGAAGCAAACCCAGGTCTCCTAACTGTGAGGCAGCAGTGCTACCCACTGCACCACCGTGCCGCCCTATTTTAGTTCATATTTTCTATTTTCAGGTTTTTTTTCTTTTTAAGAACTTTGGACTATTTCTATTTCAGTCATTATTATTGACAAACTAATCTCAAAATTCTCAGTTAGGATTTGTTTTGCAAGAATAACTTGAACTTTAGCTTGAAAAATGGTTATTTGAAAAAGAAGTGTATGATGTTCACTGGGTGTGTAGCAATATGCAGATATGCTTATAAATGATCAAATGCTTTGAAAAATATGCCTCACTTGTGTTGTAGTAGAGTCCTTCAGTTCAAGGAGCAGGTTGCTTACTTTGGCATTCCTAGGAATTATTCATTTCAGATCAAGCATTTCAGAGAACCCAATGAAGGTAGATAATCCACACAACCTGACAGACGCTCCTGATTTAATAAACAGTTATACCTGCACTCTTTCTTCCTCTCCCTCTATCTTTGTGTTTGATCGACTGAGGTTACCAGTACATGATGTTTAGTCTGACGGCCAAAAAATCAAAATCAAAAAGTCTTCCTGCTGACTTCAGAGTCTCCCACGTGGCTTCTGCCAAGATGTCATATATTTTTTTTAACAGTGGCATTCTCTTTGACACTCTTCCATAGACCTGTGACTGGAGAAGCACCTGAGCAACAGTTTTCTATACAGTCCCACCAATCTGATCGACTGTAGCTTGTAACTTCCTCACAGTTATCATAGGTCTTTTGGTGGCCTCCCTCACTTGTCTTCTCATTGCCCAATTACTCACCTTTTGTGGACAGCCTTTTCTAAGCAGATTCAAAGCTGTGCCATACATACTCTTTGTCTCAATGACTGATTCAACTAGACTCCAAAGGCTATCCAGCAATTATGGATATTCTCTTGTATCATCCCTTGCTTTTTAATTAGCTTTTCAAGGAGTTACATGGAGTATTCTTTTTGTCTTCATTGTGTAGGTTAGGCCATGATACTAACTCATCACAGGTTGGACCTTTCAGATGAGGTGCATTTACAGAATAAATTGAAATTACAGACCGGTGATCTCCATTGAGCCAATTCTGTGACTTCTAAAGTCAAATGACTGTACCAGTGATGATTTAGATCTGTGATATTAAAGAGGTGAGCACTTGTGCAGTCAATTATTTTGTGTTTTAGATTTGTAATTAATGGAGAATATGTTGCAGAGGTCTGCTTTCACAATGACATTAAAGAGTTTTTTTCTGTTGATCAGTGTCTAAAAAGCCAAACTAAATCCTCTGTGATTAAATGTTATGACAATAAAATATAAAGTAATTTTTATAAACATTGTATTTTGTGGCAGGAAGCTGGGGGCCAGACCTAGCTGGGAAGCCTGGAAGAACCGGAAGGCAGTCTATACGCCCCCAGTTCACGAGGAGGCAACCGCCCTGGATGATAAGGGGACCACGGGGATGGAGCAAAGAGGCTCAAACCCATTAAGGGCCCGTGGCCACCGCCAGGGGGTACCCCAATCATCGTGGAGCCCGGGTGACCTGCACTTCTGCCATACCTGGGCAGGTGGAGGAAGAACCTTCCAGGGACACCCAGAGTGCTTCCGGGTGCTCATGCAGCACTTCCGCTACACCAGGAAGTGCCTCTATAAGGTCATCAATGAGCACCTGATGGACATAAAAGGGGTCGCCCTCCTACAGTCAGAGAGCTAGAGTCGGGAGCTGCAGCAGGACGAAGCTCCAGGGACAGGAGGAAGAAAGGTGGCCCACGGCCATTGAGAGAAAGGCCCGTTTAAGGTGATTGGTGCTGCGAACACTGTGTGCTGTGCGAACTTTATTGTAAATAAACATGTGTTTTATAACGTGGTGGTGTTTTGTCTGATGGTGTTCAGACAAGGCACTCACAATATGTAGCCATTGTTTATCATTGCAATGCTTGGAGAAGCAAAGGATAAGGAGTGCCTTTTAAAAAAATGCCAGTATTATGTAGATAACATTCCATTTTGTTTTTGATTATATTTTTGACCCTTATTTCAATGACATCACATTATCGCTTTTTTGTGTCGAGATTTTACATATGCACTTCCTTTGTGTGTTATTGTTTTCATGGCCATTGTCATTTTATGTATCATGTCACTTTGATAATTATATGCTTGTGTTAAACATGACACATGCATCATATGACTCACGACATCATGACAGCCATGTTATTTAAGATGGCCATGTGGTTAGAATAGCTTCAGAACTTCGTTGAAAAAAAAGGAAAGAGTTTAAAATATAGTTTTTATGCAATTTTCTCATGTAGAATGCTCTCGTATAAATTTTTTTTAATTGACCAGTACTTAAGGAAATTTTCATTAACCTGAATACTGATCTCTTGACTTTTTGTGTTTTACCAAGTCAGCTTCTGCAATTTCCCTAAAATCTTTTTCCACTCAGTTTACAGTAAATAAAAGTGGCCAATAGGATTTCATGGAAAAATCCAATAAAATAAAAAGAAAAACAAAATCTTTCTCGTTTCCTGACTTTTTTTTTAGTGTTCAGGAGCTGGGCGCTTTAGACTATTTAGCAATTCCCAGAATCACATGAAGACCAATTTGTCTCTGTAGTCAGATTATTTATACTTTTTTGACTTTATATTGCTTGACTGGCAGAGAATCAAGTTAAAATATTAAGTAATGTGTTTGGCTTGTCGAATGGGAGGTCCCTGATGACCAATGTTATAACAAATAGCAGAGATTTTATGACTTATTTTATAACTTTTTATGAGTTTGCATACGGAAATTGTTACTAATCTAAATATTACTAAGCAATAGTGAAAACCAGTAATTGTTTCCCCAGTTTCTTTTGACTTGTGTTTGTTGTTTGAGCAGTTAGTCTGTCATGAAGGCCATACACTTTGTTGTGAGTACCATCATCTGTTAAAGTATAGCTTATATTTTTTTACAGTTACAATATATTAAAAAGCGGTGGGGAGCAATGATACACTATCTACTTTTTGGTGAGACATTATGTATAGTCACAATAGGGGACTAGATGATAATTTTATGTTTAACATTTCCAGATTAAATAGAACACCACCATACTGTCAGAAGCAATCTACATTAAGCAATGCAGAAATGAGTAAATGTAAAATATTTATATAAATATCAATAAAAAAGAGCCAAGTATTATCTTTTTAAATCGTCTAAAAAGAGTAATACTAAATAAAAATGGCAGGTTTGTTTTCCCAGCACAGTGCAGAAACAAAATTTTATGATGAGTTTCTACTGATACCACAAGGCAAAATGCTCTTGATACTTAGATGTGGGGAAATAGACTGCCAAGGCAGGAGAACATTGCTTCAAAATCTTGGTTAGATTGCAATTTTGTTTTCTTACTGATATCTTCAGGTTAGTATTAGTCAGTCAGTCATTCTCCAACCTGCTATGTCCTAACACAGGGTCATGGGGGTCTGCTGGAGCCAATCCCAGCCAAAACAGGGCGCAAGGCAGGAACAAACCCCAGGCAGGGCACACACACATCCACACACCAAGCACAAGTTAGGATCGCCAATGTACCTAACCTGCATGTCTTTCGACTGTGGGAGGAAACCGGAGCACCCGGAGGAAACCCACGCAGACACTGGGAGAACATGCAAACTCCACGCAGGGAGGACCCAGGAAGCAAACCCAGGTCTCGTAACTGCAAGGCAACAGCGCTACGCACTGTGCCACTGTGCTGCCCCTTCAGGTAACTATGACTTACCATATTTATTTAAAGCTAAAACATTAAAAATACTTGCATGAACTTCCATGATTGCCAAATTGAGGGGTTTCACATACAATTGGGTTATTTTTAGAATCTGTTGTGTGTGAAAAAAATGGCTTGGGTGTGACTCCTCATTTTGGGCTATTTTTCTTGAAATTTTGTGTGATTATGTAAAGTTATATGTTTATATTTCCATGCATCTTTAGCCTGTGAAATCGCCTCTTTTTCTTTCCAAACCTAATGACAGCAAAATAACACACAACCTTCTTCACTTAAAATTTAAAAGCTATCAGTATGACAGATAGTTAGAATTCATTTAACCAGTGACCTGTCATTCAAGGTTTCTGATATGTAACTATTGATAAAATCAGATAATGCAGTGAGAATCAACCAATTACAGCCGACTAAACAGCCTGTCTGAAAAAGTAAAGCATAAACAAGTGCTGAGAACAGGAATGCAAAGGTGGCATAACTGCTGTAAAGAAAGTATCTTTGTGATAATTTAACTATAGTTGGACACGTTTTGTAAGCATATAGGAAAACATACAAATATTTTTAATAATAGAAATAAAAGTATTAGAAAGTAGGGGAAGACACTCTTGATTTAACAGAACTGATCACTTATATTCTTTGAGAAAATTCAAAGGTTAAACTCTGAAGCATAGTTAGTTAGTCATTCTTGCTAGACTGCAACATTCATAATAAACAATTACGTTCCTGTATTTCAGGGGTCCTCAGTCACAGTCCTGGAGGGCCACAGTGGCTGCAGTTTTTGTTATAACCCGGTTGCTTAATTAGAAAACAATTCTTGCCAATAATTTAATTTCATGGCTTGTTCGTGCTTTTACTCTGCTATGTCAGGTAATTCTCTTATCCTAGATTTTATTCCCCTTTCTAAGGATATCATCCAAATGATTTAACGGCTAAAATGGATGAGTAATTCTCAGTCCTTCACTTTTTTTCTCTTCACTTTCCTTCCAAGTATTTAATGGAACCCAACAGTGCATGATAAATACGCACAGGTGTAAATGGTAACAAGCTAAATGGAGAAGTTCTGGTCTCCTTTGTCATTTGCATGTTATTGCTAATTAGGAGAAATTAAAAATCAAGAATACAGCTGTTTAAGGTTAAAATAAGCAATAAGGGTTAAAATCTTAACGAGCGAGGCAACTAAATTGAAGCAGAAGTGTTACTTGAGCAATAAGTGCTTCTTATTAAGCAACTGGGTTGGAGCAAAAACCTGAAGCCACTGCGACCCTCCAGGACCGTGATTGAGGACCCCTGCAGTATTTGGTAGCATATTTTTTTTAAAAAGACAGGCCCCGTCTGAACAAAATGTGATGTATTTTATCAGGATGTTTGTAACTGCATTGCTTGGATGTATCTGCGTTATATTTTTCTAGAAAGGAAAACAAAAATTAAAAGGTTGTTTCTACGCCGAACAAGAAAGAAGGCAAGAGGCACAACATCTCGGTGACACACCTGACAAAGGCTATACAGATAAAATGTTGTGTCTCTTACTTTCTTTCTTGTTCAGTACAGAAATAAACTTTTAACTTTTTTTTTCTTTGCAGATGTGGACCCAACCTCTTTACTATCTGTTATGTTGTTTCACCTGAAAATATGAAAAATTGCCAAATGGGCTCCATTATGAGGAGTAACAGAAAAAAAAATTATATTGTACCCTCAGACATTAGACATTTGGGAAAATTATTCTCAAAATCTAACTGTGCATACATGCCCACTTATGCAAATTAGCGGTGAAGCAGGAAATGTCAGCAACATATACTTTTAAACTGCACATAAAAATTTGACAATGAATATGCATTATTGATATTATAGTTTTCACAGCCAAACCAACCTTCCACAGTAACTTTGAATATACTTTTACACTAACACACCCACCTGCACGTGTAGACATGATTTTTGCGGACACTCCTTCTAAAGAACCCTTTGCAGCCATCACAGCTTGAGGCTCCATAGTGTTTTCCAGTGGCTCGGTCCCCACATATTGAGCACAGTAAGTGGATGCCGTTTCCAGCAGGAGGCAGCGTCACAGAGTCAGACACAAGGACTTCTGCAGGTCATGAGAGGTACATAAATATCAGTCAGTCAGTGTCCAACCCGCTATATCCTAACACAGGGTCACGGGGATCTGCTGGAGCCAGTCCCAGCCAGCACAGCACGCAAGGCAGGAACAACCCCCGGGCAGAGTGCCAGCCCACTGCAGGGCATACACAAACACACACACCAAGCACACACTAGGGACAATTTAGAATCACCAATGCACCTAACCTGCATGTCTTTGGGAGGAAACCAGAGTACCCGGAGGAAACCCACACAGACACGGGAAGAACATGCAAACTCCACACAGGGAGGACCCGGGAAACTAACCCAGGTCTCCTTACTGCAAGGCAGTAGCTCTACCACTGTGCCACCAATATATTTATTTGCACAATTTGTATATATATACATAATACATTATCAAACCCACTTAATCCAAGTAAGTGTCAAGGGGTTCTAGAAGATATGTTGGCTGCACTGCATCAGTCCATCACAGGGCCCACATACACACACTTACATTCACATGAGGCATTCTGAAGTTAGAATAGTCATTAAACCTAAAACACATATTGTTTAGGGATGTGGGAGGAAAATCAGAGTCCAGCAGAAAAAGAATCTTTGCAGACACAGAGTGAAAATGCAAATTCAACACCAATAGTCACCAAGAAATTCAAATTCAGGATACTGTAACCTAGAAGTACCAGTGTTAACCAAATCATTTGAAGATATTTTAGCTATATGATGTATTGTTGAAAGGTGGTAAAGTGGCAGGAGCTGCTGCTGCCTCACAAATACAGTTTTCTGTTCAAATCCTGTAACCAGTCAATCAGTGTGTTTAAATGCACAAGAATAATTGGAAAAGGTGAGTGACCTAGTTAAGGTAGAAATCTGGTTTCCTAAAAATCACATGCATGAGTGCATTTGCTTTGGCAAAACACTCCAATGTCAATTAGACTGTGCAAAAAATTGTTTAACGTCATCATCGGCCACTGCGCTGCCAAAAACAAGCATGAAGCTTGTGATAATTTTTTTGTGTTTAATAAATGTGTTTATTCAAACTGATTCTTTAATAATATGTTTCTGTTACCAGACTGCATGCAGCACCATCTTCTCTGCTTAGAAGTGCGATTGAGCCCTGCAGAGGAGTGGAGCACCAGTACATGTGCATCTGGCATTTCACTCAGTACTGTAGGTCATAATAATAGCACAGGTATTTTTATTTTAATGTAAGAAGTATTGGTTTAGGTTATTTGTTACTTCAAAAAAGTAATCAGACTGCTTAACGCATGTTACATTTAACATATTATCATACTAAACTGGAGATTGATAGACACCCATTGCATGCCCAACCTACCTGGAAAGGGGTCTCTCTCTGTTTTGCCATTGGGATTTTTTTCTTGATTTATTAGGGAGTCAAGGCTGGGGGACTATAAAAAAACAGGGGCTTTTAAAGCCCATTGTGGCCTCCTTGTGTGATTTTGGGCTTAATAAAAAAATAAACTGTTGTTGTTATCAAGATTGTGCTGTTGAGTTTGGCACTGTATGTTCAGCTTTTCACTATAAATTGAGTGATCTCTGAAATACTGAGACTGATTTTTTCACTCAGCTGAAAGAAAAATGCGATTGTCTAAAAATATATGCTGTGGACATATCCACCATCTTATATGTGTTGCTGCTGGAAGTGTGTGTGAAGAAAATGCATGCACAGGCTGAGAGTGCCATTGTAGACAGACCGTAACCCAGTTAAGGGTTTACATGGCCAAATAATCGGGTTACTCTTGGAGAACTCTATGTCTGTTAACCTGGTTTCACTGAGACCAATAACCCAGTTTATCAAACCTGAATAAGGGTTTACATGTCATTTTATACACTGGGTCTCTGTGAATAACTGGGCTATTAAAACGGATGTAAACTTATTGATTCTCTGTGTGAGGTTTTCATGAACACTTAGTGTCGGTTTAGGTTTCCTCCTACAGGTTAGGTTAATGGATGATTCCTCATGGGCCATCAGTGTTTGCATAAGTGGTTCCTGCAATGGCCTGGTTCCCTATCCAGCGCTGTTTCCTGTCATGTGCCCAGTGTTTGATGATAGGTTGACTAAGTGTGTTTCAGAATGCTATGTTAATTACACTGGGGTGCAAAAAGACAATGGATTGATCCCTGTGATTAAAATATATACATTCTTATTCTTTAGATATTTACAGTATTTGGAATAGCCTCTTAAACATGAACAGTAAAACATGTGATACATCTCCCTGGAAAGAACACAAGGAAAGTTAGTAATTTATGATTTACTCTACATAAATATGTTTTAAACATTTTATCTATTATTTAAGTACAAATATGAAACAGAATGATTTAAAACTCATCTGATTTGCCTTAGCACCTTGATTCCCAGAGTTAAATTACTAGAAAGCAAAATGCAAAAGATATGAAACATTTTCAAAAATAGTCCAGCTTATTCACTTTCAAAATTTCTCTTCAACAATTATGCCAATGATAAGGAAAATCACTCAATAAATATCCAATTGACCCTCACTCTTCTCTTGGCCTTATGTGCACCTCATAGGTTAGAGCAGATCATCAAGATCAGGTTTTTGCTTGGTATCCTTTTTTACAATTTTGAGTGAAAAATAGTATGGCTTTTCAACTTTTCAACTTGGAGAAATTTTCATTTCAACATACTGTATAACATGCCATGTTTACTCTTCATAAAGCTATTTTATACTACATACTTAACTATTCATTGGGCTGATTGTAAAACTATATAAAGCGATTTATATCTGCCGCAATGATTTGTGTAGCTATAGTCTTGTTACAGATTTGAAAACCTGTCTTTGTGCTGCCCACTGACCTGTCTTTCTCTAGCTATATGTAAAATCAGAGTTTTACAATTATCTGTTAATTATCAGTCAGTGAGTAAACAACCTAATCATCTGCTCAGACTGGCATTAACCCTTTCAGTTCTCAGTCTTAAATTTTCACCAGTCTTTTTAAGCTGAATGCATTCTATCTGATGTGATTTTTAAATTATTTTTAATGCAACTGGGATATTATTAAAAGTGTCCATGCCTAACCTAGCAATATTTTTAACAGCTTGTGAAAACATCAGATCTTGATATTTAGGACAAAAAAAGTCAAACAAACTATTCTTCACTTGGTAAAGAGTGTTCTTTAGCAGTATTTTCAGTGTGCTATTTTTGGTGAAGTTATATCCTGCAATGTAGCAAGAAATCTTTCCTGTAGGCCGCTAATTTTCCAAAACATATTCTTTGGCCAGACTCTGATTATGTCGTCTTGTGTGTCAGAATGTGGCATAAGCTACCAAGTACTAGTTTACCAACCATACAAATTCCAACTCACCTTCTCCAGCAGGCATCCCACGCAGGGCTTCAAACTCCAACATGTTGTAGGAGGGACTGATAGCCAAAGAGTAGTCTGACATTCCCAGCTCCATGGCTGCTTCACACAACTTCATACTTCTCAAAGCTTAGACTGTCTCTCTTCAAATCCTGCCTCAATCCAGCAAATAATCCTACATGTCAGCAACCCCTACAGAGAGCAGCCAGGCTTCTGTTTAGTTCCCTAGCCAGGTTACTTCTCTTTCTCTCATTTGCTCCCTCTGTTTATTGCATGATGCCTCACCCCTTTTACTGCAATGATCTGACTAGTTTCAGTTCAGATGAGCACTTTTCACCCAATCATTAAACATTCATTGTTACAACATTAGGTTGCGTTCCAGAGTAATAATTAATCAGGAGTCTGCACTCACTCCGCACACTCACTTACTAGTTACCTCTCTCTCTCTCTCTCTCTCTCTCTCTATCGTCTCCTCTTCTTAATAGTTTCTGCTCCTTATCTACTCAGCATTTCTCTAGTTTCTCTCATTTTTATCCTTATGTCCATAAAAGATTATTTCTGAGGCCTTAGACTTTTCCCTTGTATGTGAGTGAGATACTCTGAAGACCTTATTTCAGTAGTGTACATCCAAAATTTGTGGGTCACACCACTCTGCAACAGAGCAGAGCTTAAGCTTCCTTCTGGATCCCTCAGTCTATGCACCTCACTTGCTAGTATCAATAAAAGGAGACATGCAGATACTCTTTTGTCCATACTGAGGTTCTTTAAACACATTGCAAGCTGTCCCATCCATCCATCCATTATCCAACCCGCTGAATCCGAACACAGGGTCACGGGGGTCTGCTGGAGCCAATCCCAGCCAACACAGGGCACAAGGCAGGAACCAATCCTGGGCAGGGTGCCAACCCACTGCAGGCAAGCTGTCCCTAGTCATAATATTTGAAAAGTTTTTTTTATGTATTTACCAGAAGGTGTGCTGATGGTGGTGGTGGTATTTGTTTCTGTAACACCTTGGACATACTCACTATACTTGACAGTTAACTGTAGCTTCAACTGTCTGACGTTATCTGAGTATAAAGTGTCACTGTAGTTCAGGGAATTTGGTTCTTGGAATAGCACATACTCAATTGGCAAATTAATCCTCCACAACATTCATTCTTTTATTACAGGAACATTGTTCCAAACAGCAAATGAGCAGTTCCAAGCTCAGTATGTAATACCTCCAAAGCAGTTTTGTTCCCACAATAACAGCTTCATATGCTTGTCAAAACTGTGTCACTTGAGGTTTGTTGGTGCAATTAAATATTGAAAAAGTTGCTTATAGATGGCCTGGCATTTAAGACAACTTGGGACCACAGCCAATGTAAAGAACTGCAGCATTTGGGTGACTTTTAGCGAGCAATGTATGAAGTCGTACCTCAAAGGACTAAAGATAAAAAAAAAAATGTTTTCTGAAGTTGCTTGATGACAACATGAACTTGATTTCAGTCATTCATATGGCACAATTATCACAATTGTCTACTCCCTCACAAAAACAATAAACTTACAAAGCTAGAAATGGTACACAAAAATAGGCATTTTTAATTTAAAGAGTTCATAGATTCAGAAAACCTGTTACAAGTAACAAGTGTTAGCAAAATTAATTTAATACAGAAATGGACTACAGTAAGTATTCTGTGACTGTATTGTCTACAATATCTTGGCTTTTTGTCTTGTCCACCTTGGATGCTCAGTTGGGTTATTATAAGCTTTTAGATTAGCAATTTGTCCCTGGAAAATATAAATTACCTACTTCATTTGTATCTGTCCATGTGTGGGGCTGCGACTGTGGGTACATTGGGGCCTAACTTGATTTATAATCAGCAATTTAATGAGTTACAATTCACATGCGGAATAACATCCAGAGCTTTGCCATGATGCATATCATCTGAATTTTTAAAAAGTGACAGGAGTTGATGTTTCAGTTTTAATGTTCTGCCTTTTAAAATTATTGATCATCAGTCTAGGAGCAATATTCAAATCTAAATTGCTGTCATGTATTTTTGTAAATGCTAGATAAATCTTATTGTTATCAATTATCATACACTTACTTTACTGAATAATACTACTTAATGTATGAAAACACAGCCCTTCAAATCATAGAGTGTAAGCAGTCATGACCTTTGTGAGACACTCACCTGTTGTGATAATCATTGTTTCAGACATATTTCTGCATGAATGCTGGCAACAACCTTTGGGGGTACAGTTGGAAAGGTTTCTTGGTTTCAGTGCACTGCTCACAGAAACAGTAGCATGCCAGGAGTATGACACTTTTCACCATTAGCTGAATTGTGCATTTGGCAGGAGTACCCATAATGAGATATTGTTCCTTGAATCCCTCACATGCCTTCTTAAAGGAGCCAAACAGCTCAACAAAGTATACTGTTCCAATAAATATGGTGCATCTTTTCTTCAGCATGCACTCAAATAATGGACTTTGCACTAGCTTCACTTGATTATGTTTGCTAATTCAAAAATCAGGGTAGGAATTCTGCTGGGCTCAGGGATACTTTCTCATGTGGCACCCTTCATTTGATAAATACCTTTTTTCCCATTCCAGTTAGATTAATACAAATTTTGAATCCTATTCATAGCAAAATTTCAATCCCATCGCAGATCTTTAGTTATTGACACTCAAATCATTGGACTGTTTACTTATTCTTCTATGTGCATCTATGTTTAAGAGGCAGCCCAGTGCCAACACATCACTCATCTTTTTAACTACCACCTCTCTGATATATTCTATCCATTCATCTCCAGGTACCCCATCTCTGCAAATCCTAAAGACATGTGTGCTACTTTTATTGATGACTCTAAATTGTGCCTGTTGTGGTCAGAGTTATTGTGTGTGTAAAAGTATTTAACAATGCATAAGCATCCAACACTAAGTTGGTTCTTACTTTAAGCCTAATGATGCTATGATAAGCTCCAGGTCAATTTATCATAAGAGTGAGCTTAAAAAACAAAAATAGTTACACATTAAATACAGTTAGATCCAAACATTTCAACAGCAAGAGACTCACACTTACAGTGTTGATCAAACTTGTTACATTTTCACACAACAACCAGCTCCCACTTGTGACATGGACAGTAAGTAGTTACACAAGAAAAATGACCATAAGTGGTCACAATTAATACATAACTTACTATACTTGGAACAAAGTTTAATTTATGTTTGTAATTCATTAGCAGTTTCAATCATGTATACTTATGCTTGAGTGAAGAAGTCAACTAAATTTCTGCTGATTATGAATAGTGGTGTGGTATCTTCTCCTAGCTACTTCAGGGCTCAACCAACATCTCTCTTTCACTTCCATGTCATGAGTTATTTTAATGTTTCTGTAGTTGACAAGATTGAAATTAACTTCATCTAGCATAAAAGAGGAATTAGAACAAATTGTAAAAATACTGCACAAAATATAAAGAACGCATTTACTATTATCCCAGATCTTAGTATCTACATTTTGGCTTGTAGTACTCATATATTCCTAGTAATAATCAAATACTTCTGGTGGTCTGTAAAAAGTAGTATAAGACATGAAAAGGATGGATAAAAGCCAAAAGGAAATAAAACAAAGTTTCAAAAAACCATAAAACAGTAAGTGCCAGTGAAAAGGCACAATGGTCAGAGGTTAATTTACAAAATGAAAAAAATATCTTCACACTGTAACTCTTACTTTGTGAAGTGTGCTCCAACCAATAGTCACAATATTCTTTGTTTTATATACATTGTATGCAAGACTCAACAGAGTTTTCCCTTTTACAAACTTCCAAATTCCTGCTGTCGCTTGAGATTTACCAGCCTATCACACTGCAAACGTTTTCTCTAATCTAATTTTCTTTTCTAAGCGTACATTCACTGTCAGTGCTCCGTGTATGCAAAGTGCTTACATCACGTGCTTACATTTTATGATTTATGTTTGGTCTTGAATGTCACTGATACACAGTACATTACTTTATAAAATCATGCCCAGTTTTTTGACATAGCATAATGGGGATTTTGTGTGGTGGTTTATTCTCCATATTACAAGATGGACAGAACTGCAAAACTATTTAGAAAAGATTATCCTGCAAACCAATCTTGACATTGCCAATGTAATACATTAAGTCTATGTATTTTTATCCATTGTGACCAGTAGGGGATGTTGCAGCACCCCAAACCCCAGACACAACAACAATGACACAGTATAAATAAAATGGTTTATTAACAACAATAACTTACAAAAAGTATTTTTTAATATGATGTTCAGCCACAAATGCTATGTTCTCTCTTTTTCTCTCTTTTATTTCCTTTACTCCTACCAGGGGAGTGTTGTCCAGCTCCTCTCTTGACTCTGACTTGCCTAGACAAGGCAGTGCACTTCTTTTTATTGAAGACTCTGGACTACTTTCAGGGCCAGGACATTGTCCATCAGAAGCACTTCCATAGGTCATACAGAAGTCCCATAAAATAGAGAGTGTAACTCCCTGCAGCACCCCCCCTTAGAGGCACCCATGGACCCCAGCAGGGCTGCCCCACTGGACTACAGTTGACTGAATAGATACCGAAGCCCATCTAGTGGGTCAGGGAGTATATAGCATAGATACAGAGCCTTTGCCAATCTCTTTGTTGTGTTGGCCAGTTCCGACAGGGATGCCAACTCATGTGTGCTTTCCTTTACACCTATACAGTGGAGACAATGCTACAGTAACTCCATTGGCTCTCCAACATGGAAATGAACTAAGGCCCAAATGTGGGCAATGTAACCCACTCTGCCACCCTGCTTTAAAAACAATAATTAATTAAAGGAGAAAAGTCTAAATATTCTTTGAGGAGCATATGATGAAGACAGAATACAAACTATGGAAAACAGAACTAAAGTCCAGATGGTAAAGCAGCACCACCATGCTGCACAGTAAAATTCTTTTCAGTTTTTAATTAGCAAACAAATATACCAATTCAGTATTGTCGGAGATGGCTGGGGGGGGCAACCCGGCCGGGACACCTAGGAGGACTGGAGGAGGGCTTACGCCTTCCCCAGACCATGTGGGGGCGACCGCCCTGGTACCTTTGGGGCCCACCGCCAGGGGGCGCCCCTATGCCTTTGGAGCCCTGGACCTCAGCACTTCCACCACACCCGGAAGTGCTGGGGGGAAGAGGAGCAGGGACACCCGGAGTGCTTCCTGGGATGCAGCCGGCACTTCCGCCACACTGGGGAGTGTCAGTGGAAGATTGCCGGGACACACCTGGAGCACATCTGGGGGAGTATAAAAGGGGCTGCTTCCCTTCATACAATGACTTGAGTCGGGTGGAAGAGGACGAGGTCTCTGGAGGAGGCGAGGAGGCGGCCTGAAGAGAAACTGAGGCATTTTTGTGTTGGACAGGACTTTGGGGGACTTTTGGGTTTGTGTACTTATTGCAATTATAATTATGTATAATAAACGTGTTGTGGGTGAACCTACGATGTCCACCTGTCTGTGTTCGGGCCAGCATTCACAATGGCATCCCAGATGGGACGATCCGCCTGTTTCAAGGCGGGGAATCCCAGAAAAAAATAATTTTGTGGACAGCCCGGTGCAGCAGGGGCACCCACACATGTGCTGCGGGAGCAGCATGCACACGGCCCCGGGAGAGAAACAACATAACCCACAGACCGCCACTGGACCGTGGTCGGAATCGACTTACCTGGTGTGGAGAAGCAACGACAGCTGGTACAGGAGTGCAGCGGGCTCCTATGAGTGCTCTGCCGCTGAAGGCGTCCAGGATGGTGTGACGTCTAAGAAGGCCATGCCGAGGCAGCTGCCTCGGACAGACGGGATCCGGGAGGTGAGTTCCCTGCTCACCGGCAGCCAACCCTGGGGGGCTCAGCTTGTTTTGTGTTTTGCAGGCAGGGGCTGCCCGGGTCTGCGTCGATGGCAGACATGCGCCAATCTGCGGCACTTTGTAGATGCGGCAGCGGAAGAGAGAGCTGCCGTGGAGGAGACACTGCGGTTCAGAAAGCCAGCTCATCACCGCACCAGGCGGAGGAGATCCAAGATAGCTGCGGACCGGAAGTCACTCCCTGAGACAGGCACGGGATTGGACGATGTGTCTTGTGTGCCCGCTGATGATTGGTTGGAGGTGGGACCAAGGAATATCCGTCTCGTGCCAGGGAAGGACCCGATTGGGCCGGAGGAGAGGGCCCTCAGGAAGCAGCCGGCGGATGTGCCTGACAGTCAGGTAAGGCAACCGCGACTGACTTTTTATGCTTGTCAGCGGCGCTGTGTGAGCTGGAGAAATGCCTTCAGCCTGCAGAGCCGTCTCCACAGGTACTACGTGCCCTCTATGTGGAGTTGCAAGAGCTGGAGAGAAAGGTGGCCGCATCAGTACAAGTACTACGTGTGTGGACAGGACGATGCAACGCTGGATCCTTCGGCTGGAGTGGTACGGCGGGGACAGTGTGTAGAGCCGACCCATTGAAGCATAAAGGAGAGCCCACTGAAAAGGCCCGTGATGTGCATGATCAGAACCAAGTAGAGGGTTCTCCGACAGTGGACGCGGTGGTGAGTGCTGTGCGCACAGCGAGGGGAGAAGGACCAAGAGGGCTGGCAGGACAGGGGCTGATGAGTGCCCCGGGTCCTAGCGCCCTACTCCCCGAGCCTGTGGCGGCCTCGCGTCACACTATAGGGACACAGACGGAACAGGATCTGTGCGTTTGCCATGCACAAACCCAAACCGTCACGGTGTCCCAGAGAATGAGGAGGAATCGAGGGGTGAATGCCAGTTCCTCCGATAATGGAGAACGTGAGGCAGGACACTCATGTCCGGTTGCTGGCCGCCCTCTGCAGGGGCAGAAGGAAGCCCCAGAGTCAGCGGAGGTGTTGGACATACGAGCGGACCCGTCTCTTCCAAGCAGACAGCCACGGAACCTGCAGAGGGGGTGCCGAAAAGGCAAGTCCCGGGGTGCCGGTCGGATGGGGGAGCGCTGCCAGTGCGTGGCATGGAGGGACACCGAGTGGTGGTGTCCAGGCAGCGGCTCTGCCCCTCACTCTGTTTTGGTGGCAGGACCGGACCCTGGACACGCAGTAGGACCCGCTTCGTTGGGGACTTGCCCTCGCAGGATGGCCTGTTTCTCTGGACGGCTCTTCGTTGGCAATGGGACACTGCCACAGCTGGCGGAGGCTACGGAGGTGTGAGCTGCTCCGACCAAAGGGGCAGAGAAACCTTGGAGGGGGTGCTGAAGGAGCAGATGCCGGTAGGAGGGGGGAGCACTGCCTGTGCGAGGCACGGGAGGATGCCAGGTGGTGGCGTCCAGGCGGCGTCTCCGCCCCTGTTTGCGCTTCAGGAGTAGGACCCACTTCGGGGGTAAGGTACCCTCGCGGGACGTGCCGCTTCACCCGACTTCGCTGGCAGTGGGGCACTGTCGGAGATGGCTTGGGGGGGCGACCCGGCTGGGATACCCATGAGGACCGGAGGAGGGCTTACACCTTCCCCAGACCATGTAGGGACGACCGCCCTGGTACCTTTGGGGGCCACTACACCTGGGGGGAAGAGGAGAAAGGACACCCGGAGTGCTTTCTGGGATGCAACTGGCACTTCCGTGTGTTGGTGGAAGATTGCCGGGACACACCTGGAGCACATCCGGGGGAGTATAAAAGGGACCGCCTCCCTTGGGTGGGTGGAAGAGGACGAGGTCGCTGGAGGAGGCAAGGAGGAGGCCTGAAGAGAAAGTGAGGCATTTTTGTGTTGGCCAGGACTTTGGGGGACTTTTGGGGTTTGTGCACTTATTTTAATTATAATTATGTACAATAAACGTGTTGTGGGTGAACCTACAATGTCCGCCTGTCTGTGTCTGGGCCAGTGTTCACAGTATATAAACGGCATTAATGGCATACTTGTAAGTGGTGAACAAACACTTGTTTGTGAATACATTTCATTCAAAAACAGACCCTGAGAACTTTACAAACTTCAAAAACCATTCTGTTTTTTTTCAAGAAAAATCATTAGAACAATTTTGATGAGAACAGGCCTTTCAGCTCAACCAAGCTTGTCAATGATATTCACTTGTTTTCCAGAAAATCATATCAAGTGAAATTTTGAAGGTTCCTAAAGTCCTACTGTCTAACATACTACTTGGTAACTTATTTCACGTGTCTATAGTTTTTGGTGTGAAATTAGATTTGTGTGACTAAGGACACACCTGGGAAAGGAAAACAGCAGTGCTTGGAATCCAGCAGAGCCACGCTGCAGAAGGGAAGCCAGAAACACAGCACATTCCTAGAAAAGACTTGAGGCATCTAACCTTTCTGTTTTCACCCCCTCAGGCACTCAGGTCACTTATATCTTGTTTGTGAGTCTGCTCCAGGAACCCTAGAATGATCTTACTGTTTTTAATACCATTATGTGTACAGAAAATGATTTCATTCAGAAGAATATCAATAAAATCAGTAGTAGGTTTGCTTTAAGTCTATATACCTGGAGCATTGTCTCATGTTTAATTAAAGGCCACCTCACATGCGAGTGCTAAAAGTAAAACAGTGCTGATTGGGACATTCAGACTGGTTAGATGTTGAAGTTATTTTTCTTAAATAAAACAGAAATAACCCTCAACTCTCTTGACTAATCTATTACTGTTAGTCATGAAATAAGACACAATATCAGGCCATCTTATTATGTCACAGTGATTAGCCTGAGTGTGCGAAATATGATATTGTAGGATAACTAGAAGTAAGAATATGGCCAATACACCTGGTTCAGCAAGGCTTTTCTTCTTACAAAGCCCCCCTGAGCTGTTTTTTTTTTTGCTGTTGTTTTTGTTAAATTGCATTTTTTTGTATTTGTCTTCTTAAATGACAACTAGCCAGAGATTCTGTTACACAGATCTGTTATTTATGTGTAGTCTCTGTTGTTTTAAATAGATACTAGGGGGCCTTGCACCCTGCTCACTTTGCTCGCCAACCTCCCTAGCCTGTGCTACGCGCCAGCCTCTTCACATCTCTGCCACTCACGTATATGAATTTCCCTTTCGCCAAACAACAAATCTTTTAATTCTTGCGGAAAGGCTTCTTCATTGGAAAGAAACACTACTTTTCCCTGATGGCAACATGAATTAGACGATCTACAAGTAAAAAAAAACAAATAGATTTGCACAGTATGTTTAAAAATACTGTCCAGAAAAGCTTCTTTAAAGGATGAAACTGAGTATTTTTCATAAATGAATTTAAATGTGGAAAATGTAAAACTTTATAGGAGCTGAGAGCACATGAACTGTGTCTGACAATAGCTTCCACATGAATAAGAAATGATTGTAGCGTGTGCGTGGTTCTAAATGTTTGAGAGGAGGGCAGGACTTTTCAAAATCTCTTTGCATAAAGTCTTGTCTTGCGGGACTTGAAATTATCTCCGAGAATGTCTCAGGATTTCCTTTTATAATAGAAAGATTTGTATTTGTGTATGTTGTGTATGTATTTTATCAACATTTTGTATTTGTAAACCTATGTAAATAACCTGAGCCGTCAGTGAAAAGCACAATATATGGTAAATATAAGCTGAACTGAACTAAATTTCTTGTATTGAACCTTACCATGTATTGATTAACAAACACTTTCAGGAAAATATTCAAATAAAACACAAGGTAAAAAGCGACAGCTGATTTCAAAATAAGAAAGACATATTTGGACAAAAGGTTACAAATTGATCATTTGGTTAGTGCAATTTTAGAAAGAGCAAATGATATGAATTGAACAAACAACGTGAGATAAACAGATTGAGATTTTAATAAATCAATAAACAAATAGCTATTTAAGGGTGTAGGCAGAGTGACACCCCCCTTGATGAACTCATTGCCTTGTTATGTTTGTCCTCCTGACTGTTCTTCCCAGAATAACACTTGTAGAATATCATAAATGTCTCAGCTAAGACACTTTCCTTGTAGATATTTTTTAGCTGCCTGTTTTGACTCCAGTGTTTCTGTCTTTTTTCTTACATAGCGCCTGCTGCCTCTGAAGAGTGTTTTTACCAGCTTCCCCCACCCTTCACTTCATTGATGTCATGTCTGAACTTTGACCTGCTTTTCACCACGTCACCAAAGCCAATTGGAACGATTCCATCAATGAAGCTTACTCAGAAAAACACAGGTAACTGCCTGGAAAAGAATCAATGACTATCAGGCTTTTCATGTTGTTTATGATGTAACAAGCCATGTCTTTTGCTTAGATTCATGTAACAAAGTTTCGTATTGACATTGATGATTAATTTTTTATAGGTGCTTACACTGAAAAAATTACATACATAGTTTATCCTGTAGGAAATAACCCTGGGAATTGTAAAAGAAAGTTATCTGGTTCTAGAAGCCAACTGCCTATAACTTAAAACAAACATTTTTTCAGATTGATCACTGATATTTTACAATTTTATAGAAATTTCAGTAATAACAGATTAATAAAGAAAAATGAATATAAAGTATAGTTAAACATTGAATACTATCAGCTTAACTGTATCTCAGCATCTGAATGAATTTTCAGAAGACACTGAAACAGTCAGTCAGTTATTGTCCAACCTGCTGCTTTCCAAAGCTGAGGAGAAATGTTTCAGATGGCATCAATATTGCATGCTCTTTGCCTTCCTTATTTTTCTTGTATACTGCCATATGTGGGCATTGAGGAGTAGTCTAGTAGAACTCCCTAGAAGTCTGTCTCATAAGATATGCTTTCAGTTTTTGACACCTCTATTGGAGAATTACATCTAACTTCCCATGTGAAGCATTACGTTGATTTACATTCAACTTCATTTAGCACAAGTTTGCCCAAGTCTAAATTTGTTTGGAGTTCCCTGTTAATGATTTGGCTGACTTTAAAATATCCACTAATTCACCCAATTTAACATCAACTTGTTGGAAAAACCAGTTATTTAATTTAATTTTTATTGTTGTACATCATTATGTACAAAAGAGCAGTGGCCCCCCAACGAATCCCTGAGATGCTCCACTTTAAATATAATCTAATATGGAAAAAGATTCTTGCATCATAGCGTGCTATTTTTGGTTTTTAAGCTATTTGCATTCCCATGTGCACACTGCACCTTGAACTGCTGCTTCTTTCAATTTGATCAATTGATTTTCATGAAGTAGCTCATTAAAAGATCTTTGGAAAACAAGACAAAAAAATATTATTAATATTAATGTGATTAAATGCTTTTGGTGTCTCACTTCATTTTCACTCTCTACAACAACATGACAGGCTGGATTAATCAAGACACCCTATACTTACAGATTTTGTCAGCTCCTAATAAAGATTCTTCATGCAATCAGGCAAGCTGAGAAATATAATTCCTTAAGCATGCCCAGGGTCTGCATAACCAGTCATTTTTCCAGTGGGCAGTGCACACCTCCATCCAAACTGCTAACTCCCTAAATGTATTCAAGAAGCAATTGAAGACCCATCTGTTTTGTGAATATCTGTCTAATTGAAAAGAAAAAAAACCCAAAACCTTTGTGCTGTTATACTTTATATTCTTGGCTACTTAAGTGTAATTGCTTTATTGATTGTAAATATATGAGTTATTACATCAACACTTGTGGCAATCATTTTCTGTTACCTGTCCTATTACACTAGGGCAGAATGGTTGCAGCTATGAAGCTAGGGATCTGCGCTGGCAATCAGAAGGTCAAATCCCATAAACACCAGAAGCGACTCTGCTCTGTTGGGCCCTTCAGCAGGGTTTTTAATCTGAAATTGTTTTGTCCTGGGCATGATGTTAATCTGCATCCAGCCCTACATGCAGGTCCTCCAACTTACAGGGAAAACTTGGATGTTGGTGGCAGGATTGGCACTTCAGCCACTGTAAAAAACCTCTTTTAGTATCTGCTAAGCAAATAAATGTAAACATAAATGGTATTTTACAAATCGATTGTGCCTGAGGGCCCATGGGGGCACTATAGCTACAAAAAAAAAAAACTCGGCAGTGAGTAAATATGGAGATAAAAAAGAAGCTGCAAAGGAAAAAAAGGGGTTGTATAAGGTGTACAACATTAATAACTTCAGTGCTGATCGTAGGCCATATGAAAGTATAAGAGCAACAGTTAAAAAAGATATTAGGGAAGCTAAAAGGCAGTGAGAGAGAATTGTTGCAGAAAAGGTGAAAGATGGCCCAAACAAATTCTTTTAGCATTTTAGTAGTAAAGAGACTGCCATAAAGGAGGTGAACTACCGTATATACTTGCGTTTAAGTTCTCCCGTGGATAAGTCGGGGCTTGATTTTACCGTATAATTTCTTGTATTTTGTAATGTCGGTCATATAAGTCGAATACGGAAAACTCACGGCCTCACTCTCTGGTCCAAGAGATTATGATATGCTAACGCCCACCTGAGAGAGTAACCATGGAACACACTGCCTTTTTTTTCTATGTATTATAACACCCAAACTATTCCGAAGCGATGTTTGCACTGTTTTGTGTTTTTGTATCTCATACCCTCATACACCTTTATCATAAGAGTATTCCTTATCTACAATGGAGCATTCGATCAAAAGAAAATTTGAAGCTGGTTTATAATTAAAAGTCGTTGAAGTGGTGAAAGAAATTGGTAACTGCGCTCCTATAACAAAATTCACTGTGTCTGAGAAACTGGTGCAAGACTGGAGGAAGCAAGAAGATGTAAAAAAAAAAATAAAGATAATTATCGGATTTTTGAACAGCCATATAGGTCGGGGTCTGATTTTATGATCGATTTTTCGGGTTTCAATACCCGACTTATACGTGATGTCACACACGAGCACATGTGAAGCAGTTTAAGAACCCGGGTCACATCACGACAACTCATGCCGAGGGACAGCGACGGCGCACTAACCTTTCTCTTCTTGTTTCATCAGCCAGAACGTGGACTCGCCGCCGTAACAATGCCAGGAAAAAACATAAAGCCGCCATACTTCTGGGTTCCCTTCTACCCTCCAGTTTCCGAGATGATGACGTCACTCTTCCATACTGCATCACAGTTTTCCCAGCCTTCCATTGTCTAATTTCCTGTCCCCCTATATATATTTTCCCCCATTCCCTTCATACGATGTCCTATGTTGACCTTGAATTTGTATTGTGGAGACGTTACTCTTTTTGTGTTACAGTAAACGGGGCAGAAACCCCACAAGTTTATGCTGTGTCGTTTGCTTTCTTCACAGTGAGTGCACATGATATATCAGGAACACTAAGGGTGAAAAATTAAGTAATTTTGGGATATCCATACTAAATGCTGAAACAGAATCATCAAGCAGTGAATAAATACAATTCTACCAAGAAAAAAAGGTAAATGTAGGCCAATTAGGACAAAGAGGCAGGCAACCACTCTGAACACCCTTCTCATATTAGAGTAATTGGGTGTGTTGGTGTTTAACAGTTGAATGTTCTTTTACCATTAAAGTTCTTACTCAACTACTGAGGAGTCGTTTTAAATTTTGTAATGCTTAACAGTTTTAAATGAACATGAACTGTAGTGTATGTATTGGATAACTTTAAATCTTTATTGCTGCTAAACTAGAAAACTTTTTCAGTATGAATCTGTTTTACTTCTACTCAAAATTTGCCTGCAGGCTGGAATCTGTATGGGTAAGTGAAAGCTTTTTTTGCTGATTCACTGCTCTAGTGTCTAGCCTTGATGAATAGGTGGTGGAAACCACCTCTTTTCAATTACTAAGTATTTGTGGCAGCTTGCTTCTTCTATCCCTGTAGAAAATTACATACTTTCCACTATCACCCATGTTCCCTCACCAATTACCTTATTCTCAGAGTTCAGTTTACCAGCTGAAAATTATATTTCAGAGCTTATGACAAAATCTCATTCTTCCACTTGCCAAATTGGATCCAATACTTACAAGCCTTGTTAATATTTCCCCCATGACAACTGCTATAATTAACTATTCCCTTACTACTGGCACAGTCACACTTTCATTAAAAATGATCTCAATTACTCCAATTCTGAAAAAAAGTATCTTAGACCCTGATATCTTTAATTATTGGCCTATTTCAAATTTTCCACTTGTATCAAAAATTCAATAAAGATAGTTGCCTCCCATTTTTCCAAAAAATAACCTCCTCAAACAGTTTCAATCTGGCTTTTGTCCTTAACACTGCACAGAAACTGCAATGGTCAAAATTAAAAATAATCTTCTCCGGGCAGCTGACATGGGACTTTAATCGATTCTTGTACTTCTTGATCTCAGTTCCGCATTTGACCCCATATCCCATCAGATATTTTTGAAACATCTAGCTAGTTTTGGAGTCTGTGGCCTTGTCCATCAATGGTTTTCTTCCTACCTCACTGACAGGAGGCAGTTTGTTCAAGCGAAGGTCTTTAAGTCAGAGAATGCAGTTGTTACTCAGGGAATTGCGCAGGGCTCTGTTCTCTGGCTGCTTCTATTTCTCATTTACATCTTCCTAATAGGAAATATCTTTTGACACCATGGCATTTAATGTCACTGTTATGCTGGTGACACGCAGCTTTATCTATCCACTAAATCTACTTCCATTCTCACTCCATATTCTCATATGGCATGTCTCCAAGACATAAAGACATGGATGACTCACAATTTTCTCCAATTAAATAGCAATAAAACTGAAGTGATTCTCATTGGCTCTAAATCTACATTCACTAAGGATAACAGTTCTTCCATTTTAGTTAACAACATTATCACAAACATCTCTTCCCAGGTTAAAAGCTTGGGCATCATTCTAGACTGTACCCTCTCTTTTTCATTCCATATTAGTAATGTTTCTCGGACTGCCTTCTTCTATTTGCAAAACATTTCTTGACTTAGTACTGAATTATTGGTTAATGCCTTAGTTACTTCACGCATAGATTACTGTAATGCTATTTCCTCTGGCATCCCTAAAAAATGTATCCATCACTTACAACTTATGCAAAAATTCTGCTGCTAGGATGATTACCTGTTCTATGTCCAGTGAACCTGTCACACCTTTTCTGCCCCAGCTTCACTGGTTCCCTGTCCTTTACCGAATGCAATACTAAATACTGCTCTTAACATTTAAAGTTCTCCATAATCTTACTCCTTCCTACCTCACTGATCTCCTACAGACTTACACTCCCTCTTGTTCTCTCAGATCCTTATCTTCTGCACCACACATCAAACTCTGTTCAATGGGATATCAAGCATTCCCTCATAGTGCCCCTCAACTCTGGAATTCTCTTCCCTCTCCCATCCATCAGCTGGACATAATTTAAAATTGCTCTCAAAACATATCTTTTCAAATTGGCGTACTATGATTTTACCAGTGTTACAGCCAGCTATCTTTGATGATTTAACTACTTTTGTACCCTTATTGCTATTTGATTTTATTGTTCTTTTTTTTATTACTGTTGTTTAATTCTTTATAAAGTGACCTTGAGTGCTAAGAAAGGCACCTATTAAATAAAATGTATTTTTATTATTATTCTTGTGATTTCACGTACCATGTTAAGAGTATTCACTGATCATATCTAAGAATGCCATTATTGTACTTCAATATTTATTGGGCTTTACCAATTTATATTTCATTTTAAAAAATTAGTACAGGCATGCTTTTGAAAGAAGCACAAATGATGCAAAGGGAGTTAAGTGATTGCAAGTGTTATTAAAGAATAAACTAATCATATAATCCCTTTTAGCATTGCTACATAAAACACATATGAAACTTGTACAATCAGTAGTAGGATGGTACCATGATACAGTTAAAACTGCTTAGTCACTAAACAAAACACTTACGTTTTCTGGCCTGGCCACTGTCTGTCTGAAGTTAAGTTTTCTCTGTGTTTCCACTTGACTTTTCTCACTTTCAAAAGATACACACTCTATCTTTGTTGTGTTATTTGAATATGCGACTGTAATATGAGAGAGGCAAACAAAGCATTAATAATTTCTTTTATTGGTATATATTAGATAGCAAAACCTATATTTCACCTGTGCTAGGTGTGCTAAGTCAAATTTAAGTCTTTCTTGGGTTGTACACAAATAAGACACATACAATCACTGCAGTCATGACTTCATTGGTTGGATACTCTGTAAGGAATCTCCTACAGAGACAGATACAAAGAAATATTCCACACTAAGAATTATTATGCCAAAGTCACACCAAGCAAACATTATTTTAATGTGTTTTGTATGAATGTAACTTCAACTGTGCTCTTGGTAGGCCTAAATCATTGGAGCTGAGTAATGAAGAAAGAGTTCATATGGAGATGCCATGGAGATATTAAAATGTTTCATATCTAAGTAAAACGATTTCAGATAGGCAACATTTGTAGATATTTCTGCTTCTGCATATGTCGTTTATGTGAATGTTTCCTTTAAATAACCCCAAGTGTGGTAAGGCTTATTTCATGAGGTTGTTTTCTATTAATATTGATTCATTAATGGGTGCCCTGCAAAAGACTGGCACCCTGTCCAAGATTGGTTATTGTCTTTCTGTTTGTGACTCTGATCTTGACAAATGGATTTGAAAATAGACACTTTAATATAAACTAAGTGATTCTGCTGTATAGTTCTCATTCATGCAACCCTTCATTTTCTTATCCACCTTTATTCACTACAGGGTTTTAAGTGTTTTTATAAGCCACCACAATGAGTGGGAAAGCTGTCTAAAACCCAGGCCACACTAATGTAACTTTTAATTATTTATTTATTAAACTAAAAAAATAAAGATAACAAAAGGAAGCCAACTTTGAAGATACAAAAATTAAAAAATCTAAATTAAAATGTTTTAAACATAATTAAAAAATACAAAAAAAGCAAAAGTCAATTAAGTTAATTCATACGCAGAAAAAGATAAAACCCAAAGACTTAATCAAAATCTTAAAGCATACAAGAGTTTTTAAAATCAAACCTAGAAGGTCCAACAGATTAACAGGTCACAAAATTTCACAATGATACAGCAAAAAATTAACAAACATGGGTTTATTATAAACTGAAATGAGTTTATATACAATGGGCTGTTAGGGCTAAACAAGCCACCACTATCAAAAGTAACAAAAGAAAATTAATAAAAAGAAAAAAAGAAAAAGGTCATTTGAAACAAGACACCCTAAGAAAATGATACACAATTGCAAAACAATTACAAAAGTTAAAATAAATCAAGACATTACCAGGAAAGCAGTGAAAATCAAATACAAGCAGGACATAAAAGAAAACTGTAAAAACAACAACAAAATACAGCAAACCTTACTAATAAGAAAGAAACCCCTATCCAAATGTTCTTGGAATGAAGACAAGAAGCAGTCTTGGAGAAGAAGACTTTATTTAATGATAGGACTAAATGAGAAGTTTGCAATTCAAAATTCAAAATGTATAACTTCATGTATTACCATTTTATGCATGAACATTGTATTCTGGTGAGTTTACAAATTACTGATTACAAATCTGTTCTTCTTACACATACACATATTTTTTATGCATTTCAACAGTTCTGACCTCCCCCATCCAAAGAATATGTATAGTATAGTATGTATAGTATAGTCACAATTCACTTATTTTCAGTTTTTACAGAAGGCAAATCTTGCCTCTTTAAATAAGATGATAGCATAATGCAAAGGGTCTGATTTTTTTTTGGGGGGGTGGGGTTAAATGGCCTTTCATGAGTTAACAAGCCAGCTTAATCTTGTTCTGTGTCTCAAGGTTCTTAATTTATGAAGATGTTAATTTCAATTCCTCAGATTACCTGTCTTCATTACTTATATTTTACTATTTGTCTAGACTACCAAAATCCTCTGGTATGGCTTTCTCACAATTCCAAAGACATGTAGTGAGTGCTAATTTATTCCTAAGGACTCACATCTTCTCTCTTGGATTCAAATCTTTTTTACTGCAACTGTATTCTTATTTCATTCTTCTGTAACTATGGTACTAATCCTGACTGCATCGGTCATCACAGGCTGTCGGTCTACACCCGTTGTACTAGTCAGTTGATGTTCTTCTTGAATTATGTTCACTTTAGATTATAATTGTGTAATTCAGCTAAAAGGTCTTGTATTTACTATTTATTTAAAATCTATCATTGTTTGCTACTTGATTTATCTTATGATTATGTACACTATGGCTGTTAATGTACAAAAAATGATAGATTGCTTAAGACAAACATATCCACTTTAATTAATAATCTAGAAAATTAGAAACTATGCTTTTAGCTGATGGTGCAAAGTAATAGTAACAAAAGGTCACATTTTTGACATAAATTTAAAAGGCCACAATTTCAAAATTGATTATTATTATAATTATTATTATTATTATTATTTAAATAGCACCTTTCTCATTCTCAAGGTGCTTCACAGAATCTCAGAAAGAACGGCAGGGTATATGTAACATTGGATACAAATATTTTCAGCATAGAACACTAAAACAGATGAATACAGGATATACAAAGCCATTATATAGAATAAAAGAAATGTAATACATTTGTTAATATTTATTATTATTTTTTCATTCACATTCATTTATTCATTCAGATTATACAAGATAATCATTATTAGTTCAGCTAATGCAATATTTATAGATGTCCTCTCCATTTATAATAAGACTTTAAACTAAACTGTTTACTAAACTTATGTAGTCTTTATAAATTAAAAGTCAAGAAGTGAACCGGCACAGTTTATCCTGTTCTGACAATTGCTCCCATGATACTCTCTTTCTAATATTTGCTTGCACCTTTCTAATTGAGATTTCATTCTTCTGTTCATTTTTCTTTATTCTTGCAGTATTCCTACTTTTTAAAACTGCCTTTTAGCACACATTTTTCAATTATAGTTATAATTATAGTTATAGCACACTATTAATTTTCTCACCTTGTAATGCACTAGGGCATAGGTGTCAAACTCTGGTACCGAAAGACCGCAGTTGCTGCAGGTTTTCATTCTAAACATCTTCTTAATTAGGGACCAGTTTTTGCTGCTAATTAACTTCTTTTGCTTTAGTTTAATTAAATGGACTCAGGCCTCTTAATTGTTTCTTTTTCCTTAATGAGCAGCCAAACAATAATGAGAAACAAAACAAGTCACCATATGACCAGCTCATCTGTGCCCATCACACAATACAGTGGAACCTCGGGTCACGATCATAATTCGTTCCAAAACTCTGGTTGCAACCCGATTTGGCCATGACCCAAACTAATTTCACCCATAGGATTGTATGTAAATACAATTAATCCATTCCAGACTGTACGAACTGTATGTACAGTGGTGTGAAAAACTATTTACCCCCTTCTTGATTTCTTATTCTTTTGCATGTTTGTCACACAAAATGTTTCTGATCATCAAACACATTTAACCATTAGTCAAATATAACACAAGTAAACACAAAATGCAGTTTTTAAATGATGGTTTTTATTATTTAGGGAGAAAAAAAAATCCAAACCTACATGGCCCTGTGTGAAAAAGTAATTGCCCCCTGAACCTAATAACTGGTTGGGCCACCCTTAGCAGCAATAACTGCAATCAAGCATTTGCGATAACTTGCAATGAGTCTTTTACAGCGCTCTGGAGGAATTTTGGCCCACTCATCTTTGCAGAATTGTTGTAATTCAGCTTTATTTGAGGGTTTTCTAGCATGAACCGCCTTTTTAAGGTCATGCCATAGCATCTCAATTGGATTCAGGTCAGGACTTTGACTAGGCCACTCCAAAGTCTTCATTTTGTTTTTCTTCAGCCATTCAGAGGTGGATTTGCTGGTGTGTTCTGGGTCATTGTCCTGTTGCAGCACCCAAGATCGCTTCAGCTTGAGTTGACGAACAGATGGCCGGACATTCTCCTTCAGGATTTTTTTGGTAGACAGTAGAATTCATGGTTCCATCTATCACAGCAAGCCTTCCAGGTCCTGAAGCAGCAAAACAACCCCAGACCATCACACTACCACCACCATATTTTACTGTTGGTATGATGATCTTTTTCTGAAATGCTGTGTTCCTTTTACGCCAGATGTAACGGGACATTTGCCTTCCAAAAAGTTCAACTTTTGTCTCATCAGTCCACAAGGTATTTTCCCAAAGGTCTTGGCAATCATTGAGATGTTTCTTAGTAAAATTGAGACGAGCCCTAATGTTCTTTTTGCTTAACAGTGGTTTGCGTCTTGGAAATCTGCCATGCAGCCCGTTTTTGCCCAGTCTCTTTCTTATGGTGGAATCGTGAACACTGACCTTAATTGAGGCAAGTGAGGCCTGCAGTTCTTTAGACGTTGTCCTGGGGTCTTTTGTTACCTCTCGGATGAGTTGTCTCTGCGCTCTTGGGGTAATTTTGGTCGGCCGGCCACTCCTGGGAAGGTTCACCACTGTTCCATGTTTTTGCCATTTGTGGATAATGGCTCTCATTGAGGTTCGCTGGAGTCCCAAAGCTTTAGAAATGGCTTTATAACCTTTACCAGACTGATAGATCTCAATTACTTCTGTTCTCATTTGTTCCTGAATTTCTTTGGATCTTGGCATGATGTCTAGCTTTTGAGGTGCTTTTGGTCTACTTCTCTGTGTCAGGCAGCTCCTATTTAAGTGATTTCTTGATTGAAACAGGTGTGACAGTAATCAGGCCTGGGGGTGGCTACGGAAATTGAACTCAGGTGTGATACACCACAGTTAGGTTATTTTTTAACAAGGGGGCAATTACTTTTTCACACAGGGCCATGTAGGTTTGGATTTTTTTTCTCCCTAAATAATAAAAACCATCATTTAAAAACTGCATTTTGTGTTTACTTGTGTTATATTTGACTAATGGTTACATGTGTTTGATGATCAGAAACATTTTGTGTGACAAACATGCAAAAGAATAAGAAATCAGGAAGGTGGCAAATAGCTTTTCACACCACTGTATGTATGTATATTTATGTAAATATTTTTTTAAAGACTTTTAAGTGCAAAAATAGTTAATTATGCCATGGAATGCACAGTGTAATAGTAAACTAAATGTAAAAACACTGAATAACACTTAGAAAACCTTGAACAGAGAAACCTAACATTGCAAGAGTTCATGCTACAGTCTTACAAACCGCTTGCTGTAAACACTTTTTTTTAATGAGTTTTAAGCACAGGGAAAAAAAATGAAGATTTGAAAAATCTTCCTGGCTTTCTCACATAACATTGCCTCGCTTACGCTATCCCCAGCAAGTTGCTTCTCGTTCAACCACACTAGCAACAGTTTTTCCACCTCTTCCAGCACTTTAGGCTTCTGCTTGGTTAACATTGTAACTTCTTTTGCAACCTCAGCTGCTTTAATGGCCTCTTTCTGCTTTAGAATAGTCTAAATCGTAGATTTTGACTTCTTGTATTCGGCAGCAAGATCAGATCAATAATTTCTTTCTTTAATTCGATTTCAGTTTTCTTCTAACCTTTCTTCTACCAACACTACCACTCTTCACTTGCTTAGAGGCCATGGTTAATTGCAAAATTAATGCAAAAGCACATGAAATAGAGCACAAAGAGTTCACAGTGAATGCATGCACATCTGACCAAGAACAATGTACAGGGAGAGACTGAACACGTGAGGAAATCATCGGCGCATACGAACTGGAAGGGAAACTGACTTGTTCGTCACCCGAGTGTGTGGTCGTGAACAGATGCAAAAGTTTGGCAAACTTTTTGGTCGTAACCCAATTTGTACATGTTCCGAGACATTCATGACCTTAGGTTCCACTGTTTCTGAAAATAATGAAAAGTGAAGGTCTCAGTAATATTGATCTCTCAGCTCATCAAAACATTTTGATGGTGTTCTTAGGAAATGTCCTGGAAATGTCTGGAAATGTCTGCTGGGGCAGAATGAGAGCAGCAAGATGCCACAAAATTAAATAACAGGCTTAATTAACAGCAAGAATTGACTTCTCGTTAAGAAACTGGTTGGAGTAAAATTGGTTGGGGTTTGAAGACCCAATTTAGCTGGTCATCTGTTGGTTCATTTCACGTATCATTTCTGTTTGGCTGACATTCAATGAAGAAAAGAATTGATTCAAAGGACTGAATCCTTGACAGTATCATCTCCAGACAGAGGAGAAGCTTCAGTGACAGACTGCTGGAAGGGTAAACGTTAACATTATACAAAGTTATTGTCTGTTTTACCTGCATTTTTATCACTCTTTAATTTAATATTGTTTTTTATCAGTATGCTGCTGCTGCTGGAGTATGTGAATTTCCCCTTGGGATTAATAAAGTATCTATCTATCTATCTATCTTAAAAACTAGGCTATTAAAATGAAGGGAAAAGTTAATTAGCAGTGAAAACTGGTCACTGATTAGAAAAAGGGTTAGAATGAAAGAGTATAGAAGGTACAGCAGAAGTGGGTTAAGCTGGATTGCAAGTGGTGTGTTTCACGGAGCCACTAGAGGTCACTCAAAGCTTATAAATTGAATGTACATTGATAGGCAAACCGCTGATGTGCTGTGTGTGTAACACAATCAGGCCAGAATAATAAGCATTGTAAGCAAGCAATTTCTTATCATGATATTATCTGAATTACTCATCCATGTTTGTTTTTTTTCTCTTGTCTGTTCTGTCAGCTCTTTAAAGGTAAATAGAGCCAGATTATTCAATGGCATTGAGCGGTTAGTTATTTGTTTAGCATTTCAACAATTTTATAGTTTTCATTGTACATTTTCATTATGGTGGTATGGTGGTATAGTAAGCACTCTTGCCTTAGAGCTATCTGCAGGGACTTTTCATTTTGAAGCCATTACGTTTTCAGAATGTTGTCATGTTTATGAAAGTTTTTTCCATATTACTTCAGATACTTTGGTTTTCTTTCACATTTTCAGAAAAGATTGTCTTTAAGCCAGAAGTGACAATGTATTGCACATGCATATTTAAATGAGTGAGCTAGATGCAGGGGTAAGTGCACTTACACTTTACTGAAACCAATGAAGTGTCCAACAGATTCTGATATTAAACAGAAGGACTGAGAAATGAGTGGAATACCCTAAAGAAGGACACCAATTGACAGGAAGACACAGAAAGAGAGACAGTCAGACACACAAATATGTCAGAGCCATTGAGCTTAAGGCTATAACAGGCTGCAGTGACCCTGTGGGTTTGTTGTTTTGGTGGTGTCTCCTAGTCAGCATCATAGCTCTCACATATCCTGACACAGTAGTTTGTGCCAGAACTTGATATTGATTAACCTTAGTCCAGTCCCCCAAAGCTCTTAGGAGATAATTCCTACCCAATGTTTTGGTTCACTAAGACAATATAAAAATTGTAGACCTAAAGAGGTCACAATGAAAACTAAAATTTTAAAGGGTTAAATGGAGTTAAACCAACTTTATTTTCATTTTCATGTGTTGTGTTCACCTTTAGAAAGAATGGTTGACATTCTCCCTCAAAACAACTTTTTCTTTTGGGTTTGGGTATATCTTGGCTTTCCATTATCTACACAATATAAAAATGTAAAATATTATTTGGGGGCCAAGCATTCCTCGCTTGCTCAATCAAACCTGCTAATTATATGATATTATATGAATGCTTGTATATGACTTATTATTACCTTGGCATGGCTGGCATTTACTTGTTTATACAGCTGCATCCGCCTTGAGCCACAACTAGGTCATGAAGTCTACTGTATATTTATAATTTTTTTTTGTACTTGATGCATAAAAGTTGAGCGATTTATAATGAAAAGTCTGTCTGTTATGGTCATCACAAGTGGGCATACCACTCTAAAGCACTGTCCCCAGGCCTAACCCTACAAGAAATCCTTTGTCCCAAACATTATGGAGGGCACGGTAAATATCAAAGATATATTTTTCTTTGATTTACCTCTTGTCATTCATACATGGTGTGATTGAAATGTATACAAATACGCTTAAATTAAGGTCTGTATTATGCACTTTAATCACGCTTGAATTGTTTGATTTGTCATTTGATCTGATTTGTCAAACTGTGAAGCTTGTGTGATCGAAATGTATACAAATATGTTTAAATGAAAGTCTGTATTATACACTTTAATCATGCCTGAATTGTTTGATTTGTCATTTGATTTGATTTTTCAAACTGTGAAGCTGGGTAAATCAAGAAAAAATGTGTCTTTGTCCCAAACATTATGAGGGACACTGTAATTAAATTGATAACTAGATCTTGGTTTACAAAACATGGGCAAAACAAACTTTATTCAATGTATAGCATTGCTGTTCATTAATCCAGAGTCATGGGTTTGAATCCCATGCTCAACTGACGTCCATATGGAGTTTGCATGTTTTTCACGTATCTATGTTTGTTTTTTTTCTGGGAAGTCCCCTCAGGGATTAACAAAATATATCAAATCAGAAATCAAAATCATAATTCAAAATCATAAGACCTGTTTTTCTCCCATGTTCCAAAGAATGTACATGTTAGAAATAATATCCAGTCCAGAAGTGGTTCCTGCCTTGTGCTCAATACTCCAGTCATCCATTACTTGCATTTAACAGATTTTGTAACATTAGGTTATTTTATGATATGGTATTATAGTTTTGAAAACCAATAACTAAGTAAAGTAAAAAATGTGTTAGAGGAGTTCTTTAATTATTTTTATTTTACTATAATTATTTCAAAGCATTTTCACATAACAAGAGACACAGCAGTCTCACAGATGCAGAATCCCGGGTTCAGTTTCCTGAGCAGGTGCTTTGTTTGTCGAGCTCTTTCTTCTTGTGTGTAGATAGATTTCTCCTTTTGTTTCTTTGGTTTTCTTATCTCACCCCAAAAACATGTCTTACATTAATTATCAACGTTTAATTGACCCACATGAGCGAATGTGGTTATATGAATAGATATGCCCAGTGCTGCAGGGAGTGGGCTGTAGCTTAAGCAGATTCAAAAACTGATAGATGGATGTACTCAAAAGGCATTATGTAAATTATATTCCTCCTAGATATTTAGTCTATAAATTTGCCATTCATACATTTTCAAACATGTTTACTAACCTAGTTTGCATTTCTTTTGGGTGCAGAATGAAGCTATAGTTTGCAGGCATGGGTAAAAAGCGCTGTGTAAACCTTTAATTTTTTGTCATACAGAAAGAACCATAAAAGAGCAGCAAACATAAAGACTATACCAGTCAGTGCTTAATAGTCAGTAACTAAATCAGTATTAGTGAATCAGTGTGAAGAAAACAACTTAACTGTATGTTGAATGTGATTGTTTAATAGATGTTGTGTAAAGTAGACTGATGGATCTCTGTTTAAGGGAGCAAAGTGTTGCAACTTCTGCATCGTTGGGAAACTGGGATAGGGCATCAGGGCAGGGGGCATTTAATAAGAGAGTGGGACGCAAGTACTGCTGCACACTAAATGCTAGGGAAGGGATTTGATCCCACTACTTGGTAGGTTTGAGGCAGTAACAACTGTACTATGGTGCATCCTATTAACTAACCATCTAAAGCATTTAACAGCATGTCAAAGTTCAAACAAATATTTTACATATATATATATATATATATATATATATATATATTATATAATATTACAATAGCTCTCATCCATACCAGTATAGGTTCCAGTCTATTGACTGGCCAGGAGGCCAGGGGAAGCAGAAAAATGTAAGGATGTCCCTTGCTTGACAACTGATTATGCTGGCATCCCTGCTGGAATAATTTCAGGCTCCTTGCTGGGGGGACAATATAGTTGTAGAATCAGGGGGAGTTATCCTGCTTGGACTAATTACTCCACCCATATGAAAGATAGAAGCATTCCTGCATTAGAATTCCCTCACAGTCACCTGCAAGGGCATGCTGGTACCTGTAGTACCATGATGCAGCCATGTTGGGTTCTGTCAGCACCACTATGGAAGCTGCCGGAATTCCTACTTTTGGAGACTTCCATTTGACACGGAAGTGCTTCTAGTAAATGTGCCAGCATAGTAGGCTACTCCCAATTCTGAGATAAAAAGAGTTACTCCACCTCACTCAGGCAAATTGGACTTAGGAGTAGAGCACGATCAAAGCTCGCCTGGGAGAAATAGAGGAGGAGAGAGACAGAGAAAAGGAAACATAATTGTTTCTTTAACACACTACTTCTCCGCTGCGAAGGGCGGGTATTTTGCTAGTCATTAACTAAGATAGATAGATAGATACTTTATTAATCCCCAAGGGAAAATTCACATACTCTGGCAGCAGCATACTGATAAAAACAATATTAATTAAAGAGTGATAAAAACACAATGCAAGTTAAAAAATGCAAGGTGGAGTGTGCAAGGCAGGTGTAACAGTCTATAATCTAGTATAATGTTAATGTTTAATTGGTGGAATTGAAGAGTCGCATAGTGTGGGGGAGGAACGGTCTCCTCAGTCTGTCAGTGGAGCAGGACAGTGACAGCAATCTGTCGCTGAAGCTGCTGCTCTGTCTGGAGATGATACTGTTTAGTGGATGCAGTGGATTCTCCATGACTGACAGGAGCCTGCTCAGCGCCCGTTGCTCTGCCACAGACGTCAAACTGTCCAGCTCCGTGTCTGCAATAGAGCCTGCCTTCCTCACCAGTTTGTCCAGGCGTGAGCCTTCCCTCTTCTTTAGGCAGCCTCCCCAGCACACCACCGCATAGAAGAGAACAC
Source organism: Polypterus bichir lapradei (assembly GCA_026402145.1). Lineage (NCBI taxonomy): Eukaryota > Metazoa > Chordata > Cladistia > Polypteriformes > Polypteridae > Polypterus > Polypterus bichir. The sequence goes on from JANRMT010062806.1 coordinate 50,364,444, forward strand.
TCACCACAACCGTCTGATAGAACATCTGCAGCATCTTATTGCAGATGTTGAAGGACGCCAGCCTTCTAAGGAAGTATAGTTGGATAGTAACTGGATAATAACTGGGACATATGTCTGTGGTTTGGTGTGCTGTAATACCCACAGTGGTCACAATATACATGGTTATTTTTCCTCCCACCCAAAGTTGGATCCTTCCTTACAGAAAGTGTTGTTGGAATAGATAATGGATAGGACAGGTTTAGAACATATATTTGATCAGTACTAAGGGCTGGCTCTACCGTGTAGTGAAAGTAAGCATTTGCCTAGAGCAACAAAGGATTTGGTCCCACATATCAACCCCACAACCCTCCACAAACTCATTGCTCTGATATTTGTAACATTGCATGTAGGTGTGACTATTTCACCTTCAACTAGGGCAACAAAACACCTAGAGCTGGCCCTGTCTGTACTGTTTTATACTAAATAGTTTGTATTGAAAGTTACTTGCAAATTTTAACATTTTACCTGTGCTCTTATTTTAAAGCCCATTGTACCTGTAGTATTATCAGCTGTCTGGTGGCTCTGGTCTGATACATAATCTTATCTACAGCCCCTTGCTTCCTAAGCATTACTAGAATATCCATTTGAAAACAAAAATAACAACAGCAAAAACTAAAGTGTAGAATGTCCATTAATCAATGTGGCAAGTTCAAGCACAATCTGTGTGACCAGCAAGTGCTTCTCACAGCTCTTGTGATACCACTGAGTAGCTATTGTACTAATCAGAATATTCAGAATAGTATGTAAAAGAATGTTTATGTAATGTTGTCATAAGGCTTCCAGCTGCAGCACAATTTGTTCCCTCTTGATCATAATATCAAAATCATCAGCTGCAATAACAATTACATTAAGTGCATCTTGTTTAGATTTGAAAGTATGTGCAAAAAAAAAAAGATATTTCCACCATAATGTAGAATATACTGTATACTATGCTCACACACAAATTTATACACACTTTGTATACACTGTTAGTCCTGTTCTGTGCAGTATTTATACAAAACATTCAGTAGGATGTCATTAATCAAGAAGAAGAGAGGAGAGAAGCACCATCTGACGTTCTTATTAACCATAAATTCCCATGGCATCGGATGGCTGACCAGTCACATCAAGCATTCAGTACATACTTTTTAATGGCAGTTGCTTATTATGACACAAGTCTTAAGGACAGTCTTCACATGAGGCAGTGTTTCCTATGACTGAGCCGAGTACTTCTTTGAGTCATTCAGACGTCAGCTAAGCATAACAGAGCCAAGTAGGATGAGACACTTAACAGACTAAATAACAAAGCGTACAGCTGACCCTAAATATCACTATTGCTGGAATTCATGATTTGGTTAGCACATCCTCCTGGACTGTAGTGATATTTCTAAAGATACATAAAAATCTGGCTAGTGATCATTAAGTAAACATAAATGTACAAACCATTTCTTCTGATTAAAGGTGTGCTAAATTATATTTTGTAGTAAAGGTATGGAGTTTACAGTGTATGTTGCATAATATTTAATTGGTTTGCGACACATTTTAAGTGGAGATTATTTAACTACATATGTTCTTTATTTCTACAATCTTTCACAGATGTTTCCAGATGTGATTAAATATTTTATTGCTTTCTCTTAGTCACAAGGTGCTTGGCTGACAAAGAATCACTATGATATATGTGATTTTCTGGGACACTTATGATCAGTCTCCTGAACTCAGAACACAAATAGTCAAGCCCAGATCTTCAATAAAAGAACATTTATTGGAAGGATAAATAAGCAGGACACAGGAAGGGTATAATGAAAGGATTAAGGCACAGAGTGAACACAAATAAAAATAAAATACAACATACACACTGGGCCTTCCTTAGCTTTAGCCATACCTTTACTACCATTAACTTAAACATTCCCACAATGTCTCCTCAACTCCTTCCTATACTTTAAAAGCTCCTATACTGTGGCTTACTCTCTCCTTTCTCTTCCATTTCACCATTTGAGACCTTGTCCTCACTCTTCTCCCACTTCTAGACAAGAATGGACTGAGGGCTAAAGGATTTCTCATAGTCAGGCTCTAAAGAAATTCTGGGGTGAAGATGATGTCTTCAATATACACCTCCAAGTCAATCAGAGTCAGGAAATTACAGTAATCCTGGTAGCTCCCCAAAATGACCCTAGGTATTTCTTCCAGGTTTCCCCACAGATTTACAATTCCCAAGCAACCCCATGGGAGTCATAAACCTGTAAGTATCGGACTGCTGTTGTCATATTTATCTGGAGGACTGGTAGTTGCAGTAGTCAACTCCTCCCAGTCTTATTTAGATACTGTAGACAGTTTTCAGTGTTTCACAAAGTGCTCCAGGACACTGCAATCCTCGAAAGGATGACCATATCAGTTTAGTGGCATCTAAGCTGCAAAATCTGTACTAACCCCTACTTTCTCTGCTGTTCTTTTTCTGTTATGGCGGCCCCTGATCAAAGCCCTTTGTGGTCCCTACATTGATGGATTGAAGGCCAGAGGTCCACATGACTATCATCATCAAGTTCTTTCATGTGAAGCCTGAAAACCATGAGGACTGATTGAGATCATTTATGCCTTGAGGGGGGTGGGTGATCTCGTGGCCCGGAACCCCTGCAGATTTTGGTTTTTTTTTTCTCCAGCTGTCTGAAGTTTTTTTGTTTTGTTTTGTTTTTTTTTGTCCTCCCTGGCCATCGGACCTTACTTTTATTCTATGTTAATTAGTATTGCCTAATTTTATTTTTATATTTTGTCTTTTTTTTCTGTTTCTTCATCCTGTAAAGCACGTTGAGCTACATCATTTGTATGAAAATGTGCTATATAAATAAATATTGTTGTTGTTGTTTTGCTTAAAGAAGTAGAGAAAAGTCAGTAGAGAAAGGCATAAGGCTAGAAGAGTTCATACAAACCACTGGATTGGTGTAATAGAGACCCTGCTGCACATTATGGCTCATGATTTTTAAAGAAAAGTACTGTTTTTTAACCTTGTTTAATGGAAGTTATTAATTTGGACCTCCAATTTGACTCTCTGCACTAATTACACTTTGTGTTTTTGGATTAATGTTAATAAAAGCACAGACACGTTTCACACCAAACCCTTGCTGAATGTGTGTGTCCCCATTTGCCTGGCTCATTTTGGTACATGATTATCGACGGTTACAGGTTGAAGAGGCTTCTGGATGCAACAAGAGACCATGGAGCTAACCCAGACCATCACAATTAAGCACAGAGGCACATCTGTTCCATTCTCAAGGGCAATTATTTACTTTACCAAAGGGTCATCTTGTCTATTGTATATCATTAATGGGAAGAAGCTAAACCTAAGTTAACATCTGAGCTTCTTCATGTAATCTATGTAACCTGGTTCCAAATTCACCAACAGCCAGTTTCTGTAATATGACGCGTCAGATGCATAATTACATTGCATTTTACAAAAGCGGAATGATCCTATTACCACAGGATAAAGTACACCCTGAACATAATTATGCAAAATCATGTCCTTCCTAATTGCTTTAGTAAATTGCCAAATTGACCAAACACTCTCACAAAGGTTTTTGCCAAAATGAACAGGACAGGAAATTTTGCAATGCCTAAAGCAAGTAAACAAAGCAGTGAAGTATTTACTGTCAGCAATGCACTCATTTGCCGATTACCTTACTATTATGGTGTCTTAGCTGTAAATGCATACAATATAAGATTCAGCCTCAGAAAAACATCTACTGTATAAAGCAGTTGTTAAATGTTTGTTAGCTTTATTTCTGTAATTCATACTGTAACTCTAGTCATTCCAACACTTTATTTTCTAGAAACATTTATTGGTACATTATAATTATGAAACAATGCAAATAGTATTGCTGAAACAAGTAATTTTTAATGAATTTCTTCATTTATCATAATTCTTGTGAACTAACAGACTTCTTGAGTTAGTTCTTGTTGCCAAGTGTATGACATTTGTTTCTTATGAAAACTGTCTGATACTGCATTTATGGCACTGCACTTATTTTTCGTATTTTAGTATTTATTCCTGTAACTAGTCTGCAAGAGACATGCCAGTAAGAATTTTATTTATATATATATATATATAAAGGCAAACTTGAAATACTTTTACACATTTTTGGTACATCATAGTCTTGAAATTAGTAAACTAAAGCACAGGCAGGACTGTTAATCTGAAAGGAGTTAAAGATAAGTCAAAATATGCCACAGTCTCCAAAACTCTGTGTCTTTATACAGCATATATGTTTTTCTACATGCTACAGACTATAAGTATACATAAATAATTAAAAGGGCACTTATGGTGTCCCTGCCTACACTGAAGAGGCTTGTTCACCCTATAGAAAGTAGTGTATTGTTGTAGGGTGTTGTTTCTGAAGGACTCCATAACAGAGGGTCATATCACCTTAAATGCACTAACTAACTGATGTGGACCTTTTTTTCCACCTTTGTTCAATTCTAATTCTTACTCATCTATCCATCTATTCATCCATCCACCCACTGAGTATTAAAATGACCTAATCCAAATCAGGGTCATACACAGCCACAGCCTTTCCCAGGCTTTTGGGCATAAGTCAGAAACTAACCTGGGACAGTCTTAGTCCATCACATATAGTAGCGCACACTCATATAAGGTGTGAAAACTATCAATTACAATACTACCCATGTCTTTGGGATCAGTGAGGAAAACCAGAGGATCCTGAGGAAAAAAAAATATACATGAAGAATATATACAGTATAGACTCCACAAAGACAACACCTATGAATGGGAAATTATTTTATGGTGTGGTTTAGTATAAATAAAACATTTGTATTTATGTCCAGTAGTCACTGGTTTGCCTGGCTATGATAAGGCATGTTACAGAATGTATTTAAATCCAGAGAATGTGACCATGGAAGACTTTGCTTTCTCAGCCATTGCAAAATGAACTACTGTATCTCTGAAACTAATTATTGGCCAGCAATGCTAATCATTCAATTGGCTAGTAACATCAGTGAAGATAAAAGAGAAGAAATTTGTTATCTGATGTGGACTGTTGGTCAGTATTGTTGTAGTTTAGCCAGGGTTCCTCCCATGCTTGGTGTTGAAATGTCTCTTTTGTGTAAATTTTGTCTCTTGATTATGTTAACATTGTTGATTAGATTCTTCATGTCTAACCATCTTTTGCTATGTGTCATGTGTTTTCTGAGTAGCCGAGGGGCTGCCTTCAGCCCTATAAAGGCTGTGAAAACCCACAGTATATTGATGTTTATTCCGAATACGCTTATGGTGGTGGTGAGTTTATCTAAGTTATTATTGTTATTTTGTTTTTTTATGATTTTCTAGAATTCATTAACCTCTATTTTCTTTTTTTTCAACTATTCCTTGGATTACAGTATGTATTGGGACTGTGTTTGCTTTTAGAATTGCCTTTTTTAAAGACATTGCCTTCTGTGTGTTTGTGTATTTTGTATTTTGGGTATTTTTGTTCAGAGTTTTTGAAAAATAAATCCTTTTATTATAAAGATACTACATTGCCCTTTGTGTAACTACCCGGGTTTTTGATGATATCATCCGTCTCTACTCTGCATTTTTGGGATTTGGGCAGTTTTTCCCTCTCTACCTGGCATACCCTTTCAAGCTCCATTAGACTGGGTTAAAAGTACCTGTAAACTGCCATCTTCAGGTCTCTCCACAGACGTTCTATGGCATTTAAGTCTGCGATTAGGCTGAGCCACTTAAGGACAGCCAGAGACTTGTTTCGAAACCACTTCAGCATTGTCTTGATGATACACTTCAGGTCCTAATTTTGCTGAAAGTTGACCCATCACCCTAGTCTGAGGTCACTGCACCCTGCAGTAGTCTTCTTTAAGGCTACATTCATCCTTTCCTGAATTCGGACTAGTCTCCCTTCCCTGCTACTGAGAAGCACTCCTCCATGCTTCCCCACTAGGCTAGCGATGAGCTGTGCCTGGTCTTCATCAGACATATTTCTTGGAATCATGCCCAAAGAGTTCATGGAGTTCAGCTTTTCTCTCAATAGACCAAAAAATCTTTTTCCTCATACTGTCAGAGTCCTTTAAACTATCATATGCCTTGTATGCCTGATTGATGGAGTGCAGCTGAGATGGCTGTCCTCACAAAGGGTTAAGAGGACTTCTGAAGCTCTGTCAGAGAGATAAAGTGTGGTCTCGGTCATCTCACTGGCCAAAACTCTTCTTCTCCCTTACTCATTTTGACAGGATGGCCAATTCATGGAAGACCCCGATGGTTCAAAACCTTTTCCATTTCACATTTATTGAGGCCACTGTGCTCCTGGGAACACATAGGGTTTCATACCCTTGTCCTGCTCTATTCCTCACCAAAGTTATATTGTAGAGGTCAACACAGTTCTTTGGACTTTGTTTTGTGTCCCAATATGAAGCATGAATTGTCTTACCTTATAGTCAATTCAGTTTGGCACAGGTAGACGCCAATCAAGTTCAAGAATCTCTCAAGAAGAATTAAAACAAACAAGATGCACTTGACCACAATTTAGAGTGCCACCGCAGACGGTCTGAATACTTATATAAATGAGGGATTTTAGTTTTTCATTTTTAATATATTTGCATTGACTTTATGGATTATTGAGTATAAATTGATGGGCAAAAATGGCACATTTATCCATTTAAAATTAAATTTACACACAATAAACTATGTAGGAACTGAAGGGATCTGAATACTTTCTATATCCACCGTTTGTGTCTATAAACAGTGTTACATTACAGCTTATCTCCTATTTGTATTTCGTTTTTATAATGCCATTGTATATGTGAATAATAATGTCATTATTCTGCTGACATGTGAAAAATAATACTGATACCAAACTATAGTGTCTATCTTTAAAATATTTATGCCTTTTTTTTTTGCGGTCTCCAACATCTCTCATTAGCATCAGCTTTTTAGGTATCCTTGTTGTCCAATTGACTGCTATCACTTATACCCATAGACTGAGGTAATATCGAGGTGTGAGGTAATGTAAAGGTTTGTGCAGGATACTAAATCATTAGTCACTAAAGAGTGAAAGTGGACAAATTTAGCAACCAATATAACCAACTGCATAAAATGCTTACAATGCCCAACAGCAGAGCAAGTCAGTTAAGTGAACTATTTCTTTACATGAGGGCAGGCTTCCAGAAAAGAAACCACAGAGTTTTCCTGCTTTCAGGATAGTATATCAGGGAATTGGCCTGGCTCCATTATAGTTGGGAGGCACGCTTGTGGTTACTCTGACCTGGGACATGGATAAAGCATCGAGGGGCCATGTGATTTGTGAGCCAGTGATAGCTTTTGTCAAAAACAGGAGCCTTTAAAAGCACTAATCTAAATACGATAGGTGATCAACGTGCCTGAAGATTGGCAGCCTGGGCAATTTGTTTCTCTCTTTAACTACAGTATGAACCAGGTCCAAATAACAGCAACCCATGGGAAGATATTGGGAAGTCTGAAATGGTTATGAAAAGCTGTGACTTCCAAAATCACACTGAGTAGTACTAGGAATAAGAAAACAGCATCCAACAGAGATTACTGAGACTAGAATTTGAAGGCTGTCAGAGAAATGAGGGTAATTTTTATTGCAGGCGAGGGAAAAACAGAAATAATAGAACGATTGATGCTTTGTAGTCTGTGGAAACTATAAATTTGTTCTGTATTTACTGAATGTATAAATTTAAAGATCTAATGGCTGTATAAGGTAAAAGCCTATGGCTGAAAGTTATACTATGGATGCAGCTTCTTCTAGTGTATTAAAACAACAGCATCAATCAGGCTTCAATTAAACTGAAAGTTTTTGCTGACCCAATCCCAATTCTTTCCATATATCAGGTTGTATTCCCTGTTTTTTAAGTGACAAAATAACACATGGAAATCTCATTTTGATTAGAATTAAGATGCACAGAATGCAACCTGTTCAAGAAAATATGTGACTGTCCATGTGTTATACTGTAGCTGATTAATATTATCGACCTACTGTATATGTTTATTTTAAAGCTAAGTGGATAAAAGCATTTTACAATGCAATTGAGCTGAACTATAATAATATCCCCTATTTATTTTCATATTAGGGGATGTTTCTAATAAGGTAAATGCAAGAAGATTTTATATAAATAAAAGAATACTTGAGAAAGTACCTACTGATGTGGCCAAAAAGCTACACATGAGCTTATCTGGACTGCAAACAAAAAACAAACAAAATCTAAGGGCTAAAGTTTCTTATCCTTTTGTCACTTTATTTGAAAAAAAAAATCGAGACAAGACAAATGGTTGCTTGATCATATCTAATATTTTAGAGTATTAGTTGACGAAACTGAGATACTGCATAAGGGATCTCATGCAAATGTAAATACAAAAAGTTTGAGAGAACGTGAAATCTAAAATGTAATCTCAAGTTGTGTTGTGGAAAGGTGGCCTGATGGAATTCATCCTTAAACAAGAGATACACTTTTCCAGGAACAGAGATGTGCTTGCCTCTTGAATGTAATGTAAACAGTCCTACAGAAGTACATTTCTGCTAAATACGACTTGCAATGCACTTCATATTTAAGCTATTAATCCCATTCCTGGCTTATATTACATTTTATTAAACCTTTTCATTACATGAAAGATAAAAACGCTCACTGGTAATGTAGGATAAAATGTCTCATTTGAATCTTTTTCAATTTGTTTTTCTCTTTGTTTATATCTTACTCCATGTGTGCATCAGCAATGTGTTTAAAACACACAAACACTGGAATTTTACAGGTTAGCTAGTCGAATATGAAAGTGCTGCCAAGTGGGCCACCTGCCACGGTATGTCCTCTCTGTTGATTTCCCTTGAATAAAACTTCTTTATACACTTCTACTGAGGGTTGAGGGTGACATCTGGCTGTACTGCATGTTATTCACTGTTATTTTGTGCTACTCAGGGCTTCAGGATTGATTTACCATTTAGGAAGAGTGCAGGCAAGGATGTAGTAAGCAATCAAAATTTGATAATCAGATCTCTTAGGATAGAGTAAAGCCAAGAAGAGAAATAACAATACACAAATATACAGAATCCATCTACAGATGAAAGCAGTAGCACCCCAGGCAAGCAGGTTACAGATTCTGATTATTTTTTCTGGCAACCATATATCAACTTTACAAAAAGCTAACATCTTAAACTGAGCATTAAAAATAATATGAGTGTCACGTCCTTGACTTTCCACCACAGTCTCTAATGCAAATCTGGGCTTTGGTGTTAGCCATGTAGCAGATTGCTTTCACTGAAATGCTTTCTTTCAGTAAAATGGAAACAAAAAAACTTTTCCTTTAGTGAATCATGGCTTTCCACTTCCGTTGTGGCTACCATTTGTTATAATCAACCTTAATGAGTTTTTAGTGTGCATTTTCAATCAAAATGTCTTACAAAATGAATACAGATCTGCACCATTGTCGATCTGGAGAGAGCTGGTAAGTTAATCTGCACAAAGTGTACATATCCAGTTTACAAAACATAAATGGGTCAATGAGAAGTTATATTGTTAACACTTCATATGAGACTCCATGTTCTTTGCAGATTCCCTAGCAACTGTGTTACTACCAAGGAATTTAAGATACTATAAATGGTGTAAAACCACGATTTGCAAGATAGGAGTAGTGTTTTCATTAGTTTCTCAACACAAAATTTGACAGTAATGAAAAAATCCAACTGGACTGAAAGTACCCGTGACCCTGTGTTCGGATTGGAGCGGGTTGGAAAATGGATGGATGGATGAATGAAAGTAATCCTCTGCGTGTCTGCTTGAAGAGGTGTTCAGTCTGATGAACATTATTCTTATTCATTATCTCACAATGTGGAAGTCTCTGTTGTTCTACTCTGGTCATGTTCTATAGTCTTCTGGTGTAGGCTAGTCTACATGCAATCAATGTCTTACCGTCTGTGATGGACAGCTGGCACGCCTCAACCCGGCCAAGACGCCCCTGGAATGGAAGGATGGGGGGGAAGGCACCTACTTGCCTACAGAGCTTCCTCCAAAACACTAGATGGCAGCTCCCCTGCAGTGTGGTAGTACCCCGGATTCCCGCAGTTCATCCTGGGACTTGGATTTCGGTTTCTCAGCCCTGTTGGGTGCCGTGGGTGCCGCCAGAGGGAGCTGTTGAAGAACCTGGGGGACTCATACTTTCCTTTTAGCCCGTAAGTACGAGGTAGTCATGAGGACAGAAGCCCCAAAGTACTTCCGGGCTGAAGAAAATGTCAGTTCTTCATTAGACCTGGAAATACCAGTCAGTCACGTGGTCAGAAGGACAGAAGCACCAGGTCAAGGACTATTTCAAGGACTGATGGGAACCCAGCAAGCGAGCCAGAGTTGGGTGGTAGAGGACAGAGCTTGCTGGGAGGTGTGGAGGAGAGATTTGGATATTTAAATATTATTGTGTTTATTTGTTTATTGTGGTGAATGTGCTTTGGGCACTGTTTATTGAAGAAAAGAAATTAAACAGCTTGTTGATGTTTTGGGTGGCACGGTGGCACAGTGGTAGCGCTGCTGCCTCGCAGTTAGGAGACCCGGGTTTGCTTCCCAGGTCCTCCCTGCATGGAGTTTGCATGTTCTCCCCGTGTCTGCGTGGGTTTCCTCCGGGTACTCCAGTTTCCTCCCATAGTCCAAAGACATGCAGGTTAGGTGGATTGGTGATTCTAAATTGTCCCTAGTGTGGGTGTGTGTGTGTCCTGCGGTGGGTTGGTGCCCTGCCCGGGATTGGTTCCTGCCTTGCTCCCTGTGTTGGCTGGGATTGGCTCCAGCAGACCTCCGTGACCCTGTGTTCAGATTCAACGGATTGGAAAATGGATGGATGGATGTTGATGTTTTAATAATGTGTTGTCAGTGTCTGTGTACCGGGTTAAGTGCTGGTATACTGCCATCTAGTGTTACATGTCACAAGTGCCAGTATGCACCAAGTCTCTGCAACCCACCTGTGATATTGAAAATACCAAAGTAGCCAAATATGGACTGATTTTAACCTCACTGAAATGTTCCCAAAACCCCTTGTTCTTGCGAATCAATTCTCCATTAACAGTGAAATTAGTACTAAGGAAACCAAATATTCTGAACTCTTTTTGGCATTACTAAATTACATTTGTTATTCCACTTGTTTTGTTTTTGCCATGTAACACTGTATAGTTAATGTATATTTATACATTTTAAATAGCACAATGCCATCTGGAGAGGATAAGCTGCTCCACTTAAGCTTTGGTTCCTCTAAAGGTTTCTTCCTACTATCATTTAGGGTTCCCTTCTTAAGTTTCATTCCCAGAAATCTGGAGAGCTGCTCTGTGACAATGACTGTTGTAAAAAGTGCTATATAAATAAATGTTGTTATTGTACCTTGCAAAGGGGGCTCCAGATTGCAAAATGAAAAAGGTGGGAAACGGGGACAAGAAGCCATGCTGTTGAAACTTAACAACAGATAAACCTATGAAATTTATGTAAGCCTTAAAGAGAGAAAACATAGGTTAAAAGAAAGACTCTGCTTCTATGGTGGTGAATCTGGACATATGGGTTCATCATAAAAAGCTCACTCTACATTAGGGTTGGGAGGATGGGTTCTTGTAGTTAAACCCTACGTAAGAATTTGCTTGTTATGACATTTACTGTGAATACTATTCCTGTCTCTGCTCTCACAGATTGAGGGGCAAAATAACATTTTATGAGCTCTCCCTTATTCGTACAATTGAAGCTAGCCAAAGTGCCATTAAAGTATGAGCCAAGAATTCAGGTGATCGATGAGAAGCCGATTGACAAGGAACAACTAGATTAAGTTACTTTGAATCTAGGTCTTTTTCATGAAAAAAATCACATCCTTTTTCATTATTTTTTTCCCTGGTACCTCAGGTCATTTTGTGTTCTACTTATCTTCAGAAACTAAATACTGATCACTGCAGTCCATTCTGTCAGGATCATTACCTTAAACATTTGCCTCTTAATATCCTGTGTTTTGCTATAACTGTATATCTCTTGAACACACATAATTCACAGGTTTTGATCTTACCACCACATCAGGACTATGACCGCACAATAGACTTAATGCCTGGTGCACTATACCTAACCTTTCCTGACTAGAACAAGAAGCTATGCAACTATACATTAAAGAGAACATTCAAAATGGATTAATTAAAATTTCTAATAGACATATAGGAGCTAGGTTTTTATCATGGAGAAGAAATATGGGGGATTATAGTCATGTATAGACTACACTGAATTAAATGAAGTCACAGTTAAAATAATCCTTCCATACCATAAAGTTGTTAGTAGGAGTTCTTGCTTTTTTTTACTTTATTCATTTTTGTTTATTTGGATAATTTGATGATTGATCTAAATACATCACAGTATTCTGACCCTTTGCTATGCCTCAGATTATGACCATTACCTTTCACCCTAAAGGACACTGTGCCACACTGCTCATTCATTATACTAGGATTTTTTTTTAAAAAAAGGCATATTACTCCTTGCCCAGTAGCCTTGAGTATATGTAAAAGAAATTTAAATGATTACGGATGAGTAAAATTGACACCTGAATAACATTTTCCAGTAAGGAAAGAGACATGTTATCATCCAAGTGTGGTCTAGTGATCTGAGGGCCCAGATAAAGAAAACGATCAGATAAACTCCACAAATACCCATTTAGAACCCTGGCGTCATATAATACCAAGGTATAAAAAACAAGATTGATACTTTTGTGGTGTGGCCGTAACCGGAGCCCATAATAATCTGATGGGGTGTCAAAAATAAAAGGCAATGTTGTAGTAAAAGGCGTACTGGTAAGAAAAAAATATTTCTGGTTTTCAGCACTAAAAATAAATGCCAACAGAAGCAAATTCCAGAAAAATATACATTTATTAATTAATTCAATCTAAACAATATAGCAAAAATGATATTACAAAATATTTTGAAAGCAAACAGACTAGTTTCCAAATCATTCTGCTATAACCCATAGTTTGGAGTTTGTGGGTGTTTTCAAGGTATAAATTAATAGATTTGACTGTGGTCTACATCAGAGTTTGGCCAACATTGCTCCTCTAGTTCTACAGATGTTTTGCTAGTATGACTGTTAAAGCTGTGTCTTTTCATGAAAACCACAACAAAAAAAGCTAGCTTAAGTGCAGTGCTCTAAAGATAACAAAGTGAGCATAGGTTTTTGATTCTAGATCAATTTGTAATGAACTTAATAACTTAATTGGGACAATGTGCCTTTGTAAAATTACATTCTGCCCATAAAAACAAACCAAATTTGTTTCCTGTTGATTTCGTTTAAAATTTCATTGTTTTTTTTTAGATCAGTGTTTTCTTTTCTTGAGACAAATAATGTGCTCTCTGAGTATAACTTGGAAAATGTATAATAATCTCAGTTCTTTGAAATGATTAAAACCCTCTTAGTGGGTATATAAAATCATTGAACGGGTGGGTAGACATGTCTATTCAGAGTGAATATGCCTATATTTTTTTAGAACCAAAGCAGATTTTGGGGGTTGTGGCTAGTTACAGTAGAATGCTTATAATGATTCATCCATGTTCTTTTTTCATATATATCTCTGGCAATATTCAAATCTAACCTTTTGTCCAGTTGGCATGCTAGCTACATATACCCCAACTTTTTTCTCTTTTGAGCCACAGACATTGAGAGGCCATCTCTGTCACTTTGGTGGTCTTATGGAAGGCTCTCTTCCTTCCATCTCCTACTAAGTTCAGAAAATTGAGGGTCTTGATTAGGGTGAGGGCTGCAAAACTCCTGCACCCAACCTCCACAGGGAGGTACCTGGTTCTACATCCCGCTTGCTGATACTGACCAGTCCCGTATATTTGGAGAGCTTCCTCATAGAGGCCTCTCTCAAACTTTATTCCAACAAAGCTGTCAGCTCCAGCATTGCCACTTGTCTTGATGACCTCAGACAAGAAGACAATGTCCAGTTGATAGGTAGTGACAGCAATGTGGCTGAGGAATTTCAACTGCCATTTAAGCTCCACCAGCAACTGCCAATCTGTTACTGAGGCCAAGGTGCCTACAGATGTCATCCCCATGGTTTTTGGCTGCTTGGCCTTCTCCAAAAAAATCATCAAATGTTTTTGAGCAACTGCTCAGGATGTGTTCCAAGGTGCCTCACTTGGAACGCAATGGGCAAACTGGAGAATCTTCTTTATCTCATATATGCAGGTTTGATGAAGTAGGCAATACATTAGCCACTGCCTGAGCAAGAAATGTAACGTAATGCGGCCAATTCTGATGCCTCTTTATTTATTGATTATGCTAAGTTAAACAAAACATTACACATGCTTAACCAAAAATGACAATTAAAAGAAAGAAAGCAGATCACATCATAAAAAGCAAAGCACAATTTACAGGACTTAAACTATTATCTCTTTATTGATTGGTTATCTGTTGCCATTTTCTCTGAAAGCTTTATGTTTCCCCAGAATTGATCTTTTACAGAGTGCACACTAGGCAAAAGCAAGCTATCTAGAAAGTGAAGGCACTAATATATGACAAGCATTTTTTACAGCCAGGGAGCTTCCAAACATAAGACACACTTGTTTGTTTTTTCGAATAGAACTGATGTGATAGGTGAGTAAATGTGGTGCATTGCTCGGATGATCCCAGCAATATGCCATTTAAGAAGTGCACAGTAAAACTTACTTACTTAACTTACTATCAGAGAACATCATCCCTTCTAAAATAACTAGAAAAAAATAGTGGAGGCACCAAAACTGGGGCTGTCCCAAGAAATATTGAATGTCTGACAACCTACTCAGGGCATTCATTCATTTTTACTTGCTCATAAGAGAAATATAGGGAAAGTATTGGAATCCTCCGAAAATTCCATTTTGAGATTTTTAGACCTCCCTGAATCTGAAAATATCATTTTTGGAATTATGTCTGTGTATCTGTCTGTCTGTATGTATGTATGTACGTAAACACAATAAATTGAGTACGTTTTCACTTAGGTCAACCAAATTTTACATGCACGTATTAAGTACAAAATGTAGATTTCTGTCAACTTTTGGGCTATCTCCGCTAACTGGAAGTGGTACTTTACCTTTTATTCATGCAGCTGCAGAGTCTGATTTATTCAACTATAATAATTGTTCAATATATTATTAATGTGATTTGATTTGTTGTTGATGGTTCTTTAATGTACGTAATATAAAAATTTAAATCATTGTCTTGCGCTTTTTTATTTAAATATCCATCCCCATATCTGAGTATATGAGAAAGTCTAGGGGAGACCACTCCAATCTGACCTCATTCCTTTCAGTACTTTCGACTAAATCATGTTAGACAGCATCAGGTGTAAGGCAGGTAAACTCTGGCTCTGACTTTGTAGCTATGAGGCAGAAATGCTAACCACTGTGTCACCATCATGCTCTCAGTTAAAACATGTTAGCAAAGCTAATACAGTACATTTCACTAGAATATGACCATCATCTTAAGAAATGTATGTGTGTTTGATTACGCTTTGCAATGTGCTGCTACCACTTTCAGGGCTGATTCCTCCCTTGTGCACATATACCTGATATAAATCCTACCATATTGCCACCTACAAAATCAAAATCTTGCTTTAGCTAATGTCAGGTTGGGATTCCAGGTAATTACTTAAAATGCAGACTAGTCAAAGGTGGGTTAAGGTTGGACAAGCCAAAAAAAAAAGATAACACGCTCTAGAACCTTGCCTTACTAACAGGTCAAAAAAATAATCAAATGAAAAAATGAGACACCCTTTAACATTATTTAATAACAGAATCAAAAAGAAATATTAAGCATAAGAGGTAAGAGAGATGAGAGAGATGAAAGAGCCAGAGAGTACAAGCAAGATTTAGAACAAACTAAAGTAGAATAAATCTCAACAGCAGATATCGCTTGGCTATCTCAATTAGGAATAAATCCCCATTCAAAAACTGTCCTTTTACTAAATTCCTCCTGCAATAAAGCCCAACAAAAACAACAAAGACCTTGAAAATGTGGCCATAATATTAGAACAAATAAAATTCCAGAATTAGTAACAAGAGAACTACTACAACGTGACACCAGAGGAACTGCTAAGTAGCTAACACAGATTTGTAAGTCTCAATGCTTAAGAAATTCCTTCAGACCAGAAGACTGATAGTTGCATGCCTGACAAAAGACACAGAAATGTATGGAATTAACATTAAGGGAATAAAAGTCTGCATAATATGTTTAATCCTGTAATCTGCTTTATGTTCACCAAGCAACAACTTTAATAGCTATATTTTTCAAACTGAAGTCAACCTTTACCCAAAATGTCTGAAAAGAGTTTACAAGAGAAACCAGAAAGCAATAAATTAAACTGAAATACTGTGACTCATGAAAACTGATTGTTTTACTTATTGTTTAACCAACTGAATTAATTCAACAAAAACCCAAAAGTGGCAAATCTAAATTTCTGGCCACTTTCGAAAATAGTAAAACAACTACTGCAACAACTGCCATGAAGTAGTGCAATTGTAGAACATACTGACTTATGGAAATCATTTACTTTGTTCATTTTTAATTGTGCTTCATGTTATGGTAGCACTAGAGGTTTGTTTTGTAAATATTATATACTGACCTTTTATACATATCTTATTGATATAATCTCTCAAATCCCCATTCTCTAATGATATAGGATCTTCAATGAGAGAGTTTAGAATAAACTAAAAGAAGTTAGTCAATTACCACTATAACCAATTTATACTGATTGTATATTCCTTGAATTGGTACATTGTCTCCAACCAGTTAGAACATTAAAATACTTGTGAAGAGAACAGGCCATTCTGCCTAACAAGCGTGTCCACACTCTTCATCAAGACTGCCTAAAATAATATCAAGTTGCAACATAAAATACTATACCTCCCCACATTACTTGGTGATTTATTCTATGTGTTTATTGCCCTCTGCTCTTAATAAAGTTTCCAACCAGAAATATATTTTAAAGCTAAAGCAGGGGTTCACTTTTCTAATTCATTTAATAATATTAAAAACTCAGATCATGTCGCCTCTTAATTTTAGTTTTCTTTAACTGAAAGGGTTCAACCTTTCAATCTTTCTTTAGATTTAGAACTCTTACTCTCAGAGTCAACCCAATAAGTCTCCTCTGCGCTTTCTTTAACACAGCTATGTATTTCTTGTAATATGGAGACTAAAACTGTACCCAGTACTCTGGGTGAGGTCTAAGTAGTGTGTTACATAACTTAAGCATACTGTAACTTCCCTTGTCTTGTACTCCACACATTGTGATATGTAATCTAACATCGTTTTAGCCATCTTGATAATTTCTGTACACTGTTTGACAGTAGATTTTTATGACTCCTACAGTAGATTCTTGGCATAAGGAGTACTTTCAGGTTTCAGATCTTCCAATGTGCATTTAAGTTCAAAATTTCTACTGCCAATGTGTAATAATGTACATTTACTTACGTTAAATGTCACCTGCCACAATTCTGCCCAAGCCTACATACAATACAATACAATTTATTTTTGTATAGTCCAAAATCACACAAGAAGTGCAGCAATGGGCTTTAACAGGCCCTGCCTCTTGACAGCCCCCCAGCCTTGACTTTCTAAGAAAAACTCCCAAAAAAAACCTGGTAGGGAAAAAATGGAAGAAACCTTGGGAAAGGCAGTTCAAAGAGAGACTCCTTTCCTGATAGGCTGGGCGTGCAGTGGGTGTCAAAAAGAAGGGGGTTAATACAATACAATACACAGAACAGAACAAATCCTCAATACAGTATAAAAATAAAAATTTTAGAAGTATGTAACAGAATTTAACAGTAGATGATATCACATAATATGATTTGGATGTGTTTAGAGTCCTGGAGACCTCATCCATCAAGCTGCCTCCCCCATTTGGCCATTCCACAGCTGAAACAGTGCTGGGCCAGCCAATCCGATGAAAGGACCCTTCTCTCCCATGATTCCTGCGATCCTCCATCAGGGATGACTTTACCTTAGGCAGGCAAAACAACTTGGCAGGTGGGCCATGGCACCAAGTGCCACATCTGAGTACCAAGAATGCTGTCCATGTCCCTTTGTAACAAAATAGCTGATTCTAAATTGTCGACCACAGTTTGGAATCGATTTTACCAGCTTTAATGTGTGGTGAGTGTAATGGCAGCAAAATGGCTGGTGTTGTATCAGCTGCACATTGGTAATGGTTAAAGTGGACCCCACCCTTCTCTATGTAAAGTGTTCTGAGTTTCTTGAAAAGAGCTATATAAATGCAATGTCTTCTTCTTCCTTACATTTCATCAGAAAAGTGCAAATCTGAATTTTCCATCTGTTCAAAGCCTACTCTTAATAATCACTTAATTCATTTAAGGTAAGTCAGAGGCTAACCCAATACACAAAAAGTGCCATTTGGTAACCAGCTCTAAATGCAACTGCACTTTGCAAATGGGTGGAAAAAAAACACTGCCTTTTGTTTCTACTCAATGTCACAGTTCAATAAACAGTGTAACATCACACTTGGAATCAACATCGTCCAGTTCCTGATTCTTGTTACCGTCATCATATCACCTCCCACGCCCTACTGTCATTTGTGATGAGAGGTTCATAAAAGTAAAAGTATTAAAGCACTTCTGGACAAAGAGGACATTCGGTGGTATTTTTATAAATCCAATATAACAGACCAACAGCTCAGAAAATAGCTAACATGTAGTCGAGAAGGCATAAATAAAAGCAAGCATGCAGAAACACACAGTATTATTAATAGACAAAACAAGGTGCCAATAACACAGATTATCTAGGAGAAAGAGCAAAGACTAAACTTGAGACCCAAAGGAAATACAATACATGTTATGTTATTTAATGTTTTCTACTAATTAAAATTAAGTTATTTGTTTTACTACATTCTTGTTTAACATGGTGCTGAGAAAGGCGACACATTGTAACTTTGTCAGGCATACAAGTAAGAATTTTATTTTACTCTGTATATATGACAATGCTACTACTATTACTTCTAGATTAGTTCAGTTTATAACACAAACTTTACTTAAATGTAAGACTGAATTAGCAAGCAGATATACGCACCCTCACTGAGTTGCATAGTCTAGTAAAATGTAAGGCTGCTAGTTGAAAAAGATCTGCTAGATAGAGCTGCCATTTCGGTAGGTTCAGTGGAATGAATATCATAAAAAGAATTTCTCTGAATTGTTAGAGCAGTCTAGAATCATCAGAGGAAACCTACTCAAAAAAAATATAAATAAATAAATAAATAAAATTTACACAGAAGCTTAGAGTCATTCTGAGGTCCATGATATTAAAGGCAGCAACACTATGTGCTGCACCAGATGCCCAGTGAGTGAATTCTCTTGAAAAATACAGCATTATGGGTAAGAAATCAAGAAGATTCAGAAAGACCTAGAAATCTGTAGCATTTAACAACTGAATGCCTCAGCAAATTGGGAGAACGTTCAATAAACACCAAATCAAGATCTGTGTTAGTGTAGGCAGAACTTTTTAATTGTTTTTCTTTGCAATGAAGAGTCTTTGCTTTAATTTAATGGTACATGAAAAACCAATGTAGCCTCTCATCCTTAAAGAAGTTGATGTGCAATTTGTCATCAGTTGACAGTCATACAACTGGACGTTTTCCATGACAACAAGTGCAAAATTCCAGGAAGAAGAACCATAAAGTGATCAAAAAATATATACTGTAATTAGTAAAACCAAAATTGAATTATAAAAAACTGAACTTGTAAAAGTGCCTCAAACTCACTATATTTTCTTAAACCACTGTATCATTATGCCACTCCACACTTAAATTAATCATCCATCCATTCATTATCCAACCCGCTCTATCCTAACTACAGGGTCATGGGGGTCTGCTGGAGCCAATCCCAGCCAACACAGGGCACAAGGCAGGAAACAAACCCCGGGCAAGGTGCCAGCCCACCGCAGGGCGCGCACACACACACACCCACACACCAAGCACACACTAGGGACAATTTAGGATCGCCAATGCACCTAACCTGCATGTCTTTGGACTATGGGAGGAAACCCAAGCAGACACAGGGAGAACATGCAAACTCCACGCAGGGAGGACCCGGGAAGTGAACCCAGGTCGAGGCACCCAGCGAACCGTGCCACCCCTTAAATTAATCAATAGATGTTTATTTTATACATTTCCATTAAGGATTCAATTGAATTCAAGTTATTACCTCACAACAAGAACTGAATGCCATATCAATAAGCTTCTGTTCTTAAGAACTCAAATGTGGTCAATGAAAATATATTGTAATAACCTAGGGAAGTGTGGAAGATGGAGGAATTGAATTAACCTCTTTATTATCATTGGTGGTAAGTGGCCCTTAAAAGGACCATTGCCATTTTCAGTGCTGTTTCTTGCATGTTGTCTTCAACAACATTACATTCTATCAGCTGCTTTGTGTCTTTGTCCGCTCACACTCACTACCTGGTTACATGTCACTCTACTCACCCAGGCTCAGAGGCAAACCGTATACCTGACTATTTCTCCCAGCTTTTTGAGAGCCAAGCCAAACCCAGAGTCCAAATGTGAGGTTCACCGGTGCCCATGCATCCGAGCCAATGGACTCCAGCAGCTGGGAAATGTGTCCGAGGTGCTCTTCAAGTGCTGTATTTCTGGCCCCTTGGGCAGTCTGCGGACGCCTGATGAGTGTGTCCATCACATGTCCAGACCTTATTACAGTACCTCAAAACTGGGATTACATGCCATAGCAATAGTTTCTATTCTTAAGAAGTCAATGTGGTCAATGAAGTTATATGCTTTTGCTGTCACTTCTGCAAGGTGAGAATGGTATGGAGCATGGCTAAAATTATATGGACTGAAATATTAGGTATATAGGAATTTATTATTAGATACTGCGTATTACAGTATCTTTTTTTCCTTAAACTCAATTCAGTTTAGTGCATCTTCATAACTTGCACTCTCATTTAAAAGCACACCATGTAGTTAAATACAACACAAAATAACATGCAACCAATCACAAAAACAGCATTTCAAATGTCCAAAAAAATACATGAAAAGCTAATCTTGTTGTGCACTTTCAACAGTGAAGGTTTAGTCTCATTGGGATCAGTACTGACATTTAAGAAACTCTAGGAGGCAGCATCACAAAAGCATATAGTTTGGACACCTGACATCAAATTGCCATGGAGCCTTTGAGCATTTAATATACAGACAAGGTTCCCAGGGTGGAGGCCATGGAATGCTGGTCGTTTATACAGTGCAGGGCAGGCAGGGGCTGGAATAATGAGTGTATATGTGTGTGTGTGTGTGTGTGTATGTGAGACCAAGGGTGCAATAGGACTTGAAATACTTGGGAAACATTTCTAACTCCCCTGCTGGTTGATCACACAACATTCCATACCAGTAAAGAGAAGAACGAGGATTTTCCCTTCCATCAGCCAGCCTGCGAGAGCACCATAACCATAAAGAAATACAGATAAATACTTTTAAAGTAAAGGCATGTGTGCAACGTAAACACTACAGGTGGATTTAATCCATCCAGTTTGATATGTAAATTCAAATAAAATAAGGTGCTAAGTTATCCATTGTGGTGTGTATGCCTGGCATGAGGTGTTTCATATCCCATTTGAGGTCAAATAGCAGTTTGTAGGCACCAACTGTGAGATGCAAGCATTGCTGACAGCAAATAGGAGCCAAATTTCTGTGCAGTACTTTTAGTAATGCTGGTAGCAAGTGATTAAGCATGAGGTTTGTCAATCACATCGATTATGATGTGGCGATTAGCTGATCTAGTTCATATATGAGTGTGCTAGGAATTTAGACATGGGTAAGTGACAGTCCACTCCAACAGAGGTTCATAAGACAGGCAGGGCTGTTTAACCAGAGATACTGTATGTTGTTTTCAAGGCCACTGTTTATGGTGTGTGGTGGCAGCCTGTAAGCACAATGTATGTTGCATTGCAATATGCTATTTACCAAATAAACAACCTTTTTAGCAGTGCTGTTTTTCAAGCCTTCTCTAGTTTACTCAGACTTCTTTTATTGTGTTTTGTTTTGAAGTACAAGTAAAAAGAATAATGTGGACAAATATATCTGCTTTAAATTAAAAGTTTATGTAATGGTGTCCTTCTCTTGATACTGACTTGAGAGAACAAATGATATGTTCGTTCTCCTGTAGTGACAGCAGCCTCTTAATCGAAAGCAGATCTCTATTCTCTGATTTATTTCAGCTTTCTGTCTGGCACCCCACTTTTTAAACAAAGGGCCTCAAAATTAAAGCAATATTGAGATATATATTTCCTTTTGTCCCTTTTTACGACATTTTTGTGGCTGGAAAGTCAAAACAACATTATTTTGCTGCAATTACCTTAGTCAGGCTATGAAAAGACCCCACACCCTCCCTCCAAACCTCTCAAGGAAGCTGCCTAAAGTTTCGATGCCTGTATGTGGTTAAACCAGAGTGAGCAAAGTAGAATATTTTATGTTTATCATTCTTCTCTTTTACAAAAACCATAGCACAAAAATGCCCCCACAAAACACACACATCAGTCCTTTTATTGAAGAACAGCTGTAAACATCTGTAATTGCATAACGGCCTACAGCTGCAGGAAGCCTCACAGTGTCGTCTTGAATCTTCAAAAAGCCATTAAAACACTTTAACTGCCAGTGTCTCTGAAAAGTTACTTATTAAATCTGTGCAAATGGCTTAAATACATTTGCTTTCTTATCTTCCAATCTTAATTGTTTTTTTTTTTACCTCCCAGACAAAGTGTATACAGTGACATCATAGCTCTCTTTCTCCCAAACACTAGTTTTATTATCGGTCAGTGTCTCTTGTGAAATTTTCCATGCCATTTTGCAGTGTAGTAACATTAATGATGCAGAAAGGACCCTTTGCCTAAAAGTCTCTTTTTTAACTTTCAAACTATTTGGATTTTTGAAAACTGCTTACTTAATAAGGTAGACATTTCTTTGCAGATGCCAGGTATGTCAAGAGAAAAGGAGGAAATTAGGCTTTGCAACAAGATATGTTGATAGTCATTGTCTCCGTTCATAGAATGCTAGAGGGAAAGAGGTACCATTGAAAACATAGATAGATAGATAGATAGATAGATAGATAGATAGATAGATAGATA
>JANRMT010062806.1:50387587-50463073 GCA_026402145.1 Polypterus bichir lapradei
ATAGATAGATAGATAGATAGATAGATAGATAGATAGATAGATAGATAGATAGATAGATAGATAGATAGATACTTTATTAATCCCAAGGGGAAATTCACATACTCCAGCAGCAGCATACTGATAAAAAACAATATTAAATTAAAGAGTGATAAAATTGCAGGTAAAACAAGCAATAACTTTGTATAATGTTAACGTTTACCCCCCACCCGGGTGGAATTGAAGAGGTGCATATTGTGGGGGAGAAACAAACTACTCAGTCTGTCAGTGGAGCAGCACGGAGACAGCAGCCTGTTGCTGAAGCTGCTCCTCTATCTGGAGATGATACTGTTTCAGTGGATGCAGTGGATTCTCCATGATTGACAGGAGCCTGCTCAGCACCCGTCGCTCTGCCACAGATGTCAAACTGTCCAGTTCTGTGCCTACATTAGAGCCTGCCTTCCACACCAGTTTGTCCAGGCGTGAGGTGTCCCTCTTCTTTATGCTGCCTCCCCAGCACACCACCGCGTAGAAGAGAGCTCTCACTACAACTGTCTGATAGAACATCTGCAGCATCTTATTGCAGATGTTGAAGGACGCCAGCCTTCTAAGGAAGTATAGTCAGCTCTGTTCTCTCTTGCACAGAGCATCAGTATTGGCAGTTCAGTCCAATTTATCATCCAGCTGCACTCCCAGGTATTTATAGGTCTGTACCCTCTGCACACAGTCTCCTCTGATAATCACAGGGTCCAGGAGGGGCCTGGGTCTCCTAAAATCCACCACCAGCTCCTTGGTTTTGATGGTGTTCAGGTGTAAGTGGCTTGAGTTGCACCATTTAACAAAGTCCTTGATTAGGTTCCTATACTCCTCCTCCTGCCCACTTCTGATGCAGCCCATTATAGCAGTGTCGTCAGCGAACTTTTGCATGTGGTAGGACTCCAAGTTGTATTGGAAGTCCGATGTATATAGGCTGAACAGGACCGGAGAAAGTACAGTAGAGAGGGTAAATTTTGAGATCATTGATGGGTTTCTCCATCTTCAAACTACATGGCTAGAGCGAACAAGTAACAAGACATCTGATGACAGACTGTGTTTGTATTCACTTGCAAACCATTGAGGTCCCAACTTTCTAATGACCTTTCTATAGAAATCTAGCTACAAAGTAAAGTGTTAACACGCACAAGCAGCATAATTCTGAGTGCAGAAATCAAAACCTACCATTAGTTGATGCAAGATGTTGATAGTACTATTTGGCTAACATGATTTTGTGCGTGTTAACTTGTTTCTTCTTCATATACACACAGTACCTCCATGTATCCAACATCTGTATATAATGTCAATGTCTCTTTCGCTCCTTACTCTACCATCTCTTCCTTGCTGCCAAAGAGTCATCACTGAGCTCATTACTTAAATCAGTTTAGTACCTCTACCCAACATTAATCATTTTGGGGACACAGGTATCTTACAGTGGCATTTTATGGCTTCTAACAGGACAGGCTATACTTTTGAATCAAGCCCTAGTTTGGACGGAGATGTCATAAGGCACAATTAACTATCTGGTGATCATGAACCGAGATGAGCCAGTGCAATGAGAACATACAGTATAAACTAGCAAGAGATGGTGCAAAAGTGCTCAAACAAAAGTTCAAAGACCCAAAGTGAATAAAACAAAGTGCAGTGCGAGTTTCTTCCATGATGGCTACCATGATGTCACAGGTCACATGTCATGTGGATTCAGAGAGATTAGATACACATTTATATTTTTTATTTAGCCAATGCTTTTATGCAGAGTGACTTTCAACATTTGAGATACAATTGGTTACGTCTTTTCTTGCTGTTCCAATTGGAGCACAGGCAGATGAAGTGACTTCCTGAGGGCTGCATGTCAGTGGTGGGATTCGAACCCACAACCTTAGAGTTTGAAGTGTAAATCCTTAACAACCACACCACACTGCTCTATACACAAGGGCATAAATGAAAAAATAACAAAACAAATTAGGAATGTACTCTTGACATTCTGTAAATACATTCAAATGTAACGGGGTGTACAGTAAAATAATAAAATTCTAAAATGATGATACTGGAAATTCATATTTATGTGGGGAAATATTTAAAAGTGAAAGAGAACAGGAGCTGTCACAATTAAATCACAGCCTGTTAACAAAGGTAGAAATGATGATCAGGTATAAAAGAGCTAGGCAAAAGCTGAAGTGAGAATGAAACAGGTTGGGAGCATGCAGTGATATGGCGTGTTGCCATACCCACCACACTACAAACCACCTCAGAATTCCAAATTAGGACACGAGTGCAGCCATGCAATGGCTGACACCTCAACCAAAAATCTTTAAATTATTTAAAAAACAAATGTATTTCTTTAAAGATTAAAATTTGAAACATCAGACACTTGCTACTGCATGTAGCCATCTTTTATATCCCAGTCTGGTGAAGCACGTACTTGCTGAGTGCTACTTAGTCTTCTGTGTTACTTCTGTGTTGGAATTCCAAATGTAATGTTTGCTCCTAAATACTTGGTTTTTAGATCTCACTAAGCGGTTATGTAGGACTTTTTATAGCTTTTCTATTTCTATAGAAAGTTTTATTTTTGGCTGTTTTTTCAACTGCACAGGAGCAAAGGTAGCTGTTTGAGAGAAGCTAAAAAGATACTTGTGTTTTTAAACTTTGCAGAGTGAGCAGGAAGCAGCACAAGCGCAAGTAAAAGCTCATAGAACAATAAAAAATAAACAGCATTGCAGTGACTAACAGGAAAAAGTAACTACATTTTATTAGTCAGAAAGAGGTACAGTATAAAAATGATTAACTTGATAAAGTAGTGCATGATACTGATACTGGGAAGCATTAGTGCTAGCAGGAGAGCAAGGAAATAAGTGTTTATTCATTTGGCCGGAAAGCATTAATTTTACAGTATAAACTGTAAAAATGTAGTGTTGGGCAAAGTTTGAAATTATGGAAGCAAAATTGGGGCTCAGCGTTAGGAAAACAGTCACCTTGTGAGTGTTGCAGAGTAGTGCACAGTGCAAGTGTGTAACAGGGGGTAAGTACCCAGTAACTACAAATAAAAACACACAGCTGGCAGTCATGCGGTGAGACTACTACAGGGGAAAGTTGGTGTTAAATAACTACAGTAATTTTTTCATGTAAATAAATGAATTTAGATAATTTCCTTAATAAAAATGGGTCAATGCAATGTAAGTCCTGTTTTATGTTGGACTTTGTGGAGTGTGGTTTAGATTTGCTCTGCCTCTTTGTAGTAATAGGTTTGAAGTGTGCCACTGTAATTTGTGAAGTTAATTTCAAACCATAAATAAGCTGAGATGGTGAAGCTGATAGAAAGATGGACTTGAACAGGTTGAAGACACTCAGTCAGGCTTGTAGTAGCCAGGGGCCCCTGTCTTTATTCAAAGTTATCTCTGTGAGAGATCCCAAGGATTCAGGCTTCTCTCCTACCTGGATATAATGTATATGTATAAATATTATTTTTTGTGCGTGGAAATGATCTTTTAAAGCATGTTAACTACATTCCTCATTTTGTACAATGTTTCTCTTGTCTAATTATTTCTGCCTTGGTTACTTGAGGGATGAGTATGGTTTGAGTCTTTTCCACATCAATGAAGAACACCATCCAAGGGAACAAGTGCCCCCTGATGGATACACTCCTTAAAGGGTACAAGTGCAGGAAATGCCAGCTTATCTAACACCTTCAACTCAGGCTTGCTGAACTTAAGGAGGAGGAGGAGGAGGTGGTTACACTGTGTTGTAGCACCAAATCAAAAATAAAAAATAAATAAATAAACAATAAATACTAATAAAATTAAAAATTATTTTAATGAATTAAGATTCACTAAAATTAAGATTAATGAATTCACACATATTTGTGAAAAGATGAGTAGAAAAGGCAGAGTAAATACATATGCAGACTGAATGACAGCCTAATTGTTCTGAATTGGCAAAAAATGATACCACTTTAGTTTTGTGATGTTTCCTTCTTTTGCTATTTAAATTTGGGCCTTGACACAAGGAGAATTTTCTTCTGCTTTTATTTTTCACTTTCAGGTCGATTAAGGTCTAATTCAAGTTATTTGTTTTTAACTTATTCTTTCTCACTGTTTCTTGCCATCATTTTGAAGCTGTCACAGTTTACAGGCTCGAATACTTGTACTTCCCTGCCAGACCAGGGGTGGGCGCTGTCCTCTAATCTTTTGTCCTTTTCCCCTGCAGACCATTAGAAAAATCCTCCTGATAAACCCATTTTCCAGACTTCAGAAGCCATCATTTCCTCTTCCACTATTCAAGATCCCACCTTAATTACATCACTTCCTGTCTGCCGTTTGTCAGCCATTTTGTATCACAATCAGTTCTGTCTGGAGCTGAAACCTGTAAAGACCTTCTTTTTTGTTCATTCTTACTAGTTTGGTTGCTACCATGGAACAACTAGAAATTCCCACCTGTGATGGCATCATAGCAATGGTATAAAGATTGACTTTGTGTACTTCCAGGTTGTGCAAGATTCTGTGTTCAAAACAAAAACATTGGTTAGTTAGTTTGGTGCATTGATTTCAGAGCTTAGATTCTTCTGTATTTTCTCAACTATGGCTTTATGTTATGTTTTGGGTGTAATTCTTCTTTGATATATATTTGAACTTTGTTAAGAGCTTTGCTAGCATTTCTAATCATAATTTTTGAGTCATTCATCTCCCTGTCCTTTAGAATTGTTCTGTCTGTCATAAATCCATCCATGACAGAACACTAATAAGAGTGATATGGTTTTAAATTAGTAATGCTGCTATTATTCTGTAATTTTTAGATGGATCAAGAATAAAGCGCTGTTTCTTTTGCTTTGTAATAATTTTAATGATTTTGTTTTATTTGTTGTTCTTCTGCCATAGTTAACTTTAACTTTTTTAAGATGACTAAAGCATTCACCAACAAAATGAAAAACTTAGACGATCTTCCACTAGTAATTACACTATTTATTTATTTACTTATTTTTTCTGCTCTATATAGACTCTGTGCAGGCAAAATACTCACAGGGTTGCCCAGTGATTAGTGCTATTGACTCACAAATACAGAGTAATGGCTTTGAATCATTCTCTGGCAGCTATCTCTGCAGCATCTGCATGTTCTGGCCCATTTTTCTCAGGTATACCTCCAATATGGCTACTCAAGCTGCAGGACCCAGTGACATCATGGAGGAATGGAACCTATTATCGAAATATTAAAGGCATTTAAGGGCATTTAACAACAACATCACTTCCACTTCTAACTTAGAAGACCTTTCAAATTTATGTCATTTCCACTTTCAGCCACAAGTACTTGGAGTAGCCACATTGGGGCCTGTCACTTGAGGTCTGCAGTCATACACTTCTTGGTATACAAGACGTGTATGCAGGTTAATTGGCTACTGTAAGGTTGGTTTTCTGTGTTTGTATGTGTGAGAGGGAGTAGATACACACACCATCTAGTTTTGGTTCTTACCTTGTCTCCAGTACTGTTGGAGTGGACCTCATCTCGAAATGTCCCTGAAATGGGGTAAAAAGATGGATGGCTAGAGACATGGATAAACAAGAAAGACTCTTTTTCTCTGCTGCCAGATGTACTAGTTGCTACATTTTGACAAACCATTCACACAGCTTCCAACTACTTAAAAAGCTTTATTTCAACAAGATAACATATCTTCACACTGCTGAACAGGGAATGCACCATTGGAAAAGAATGATGCTTGCTTCAGAGCCTGCATTTTGGAAAAAATGAATTGTTGTAGACCACCCTGTAAACTGTACAGTATGTGAAGCATTCATTTAGAAATTATTTAAGATACACAATACCTGCAAAGAAAATGTGTTGCAAACACACTCTGTTAGTCATTTTTCATTGTGCTAAAGACTTTAACCGGCAGGTATTATTCATATCAACAAGACATACTATAAAAAAGTTGTTTTATTAAAATCTACTGAAATTGCTATTTTTTAGATCAGCCTCCCTACACAATTGCAGTAATACTAGACACAGAGCAGTAGTCAGCAACTTTAAGATGTTGGACAAAAGCTGGGGTTAACTGAGGGAACATGCAATTTTCACTTAAACACTGAACACTGTGCAATTCATGCCCAGTGACACAGCAGTGTGACAAGCTACTACATCACTGAGCCATTGTGTCACCCTGTTCCAGTATCAATTATATCTAAATTTAAAAAGACTCCATATAATGTGTTAACTTTTACCTTTTTAAAAATCTTTTTTTCTTAAGATTGCATTACTGGGAAAAATGTGTTTAATTTTTTAAATTAGAAGAGTAAAGAACCGAACATTTTCAAACCTGCTTGATCCTTTTCAGAGTCACAAGGGGCTGAAGCCTATCCCGACAATCTCAAATGCAGACAGCTGTAGATGGGGTGCCCACCCACAGAAGAATATTGTTTGGAAAATAAGAAATAAATTGTCAAAACTGACTTTTCTAAAATTATTTGGCTCTACTTCCATCATTCATCTTATATTTTATTGGTTTGTTATGTGATGGACTGGAGTTCCAAAGAAGCATGGATAGACTCCAGCTATTCCGAAGCCTGTATTGGATAACACATTATTTTTCTGCTGCTGCTGACTCTTTGAATTAACAGAATAAGTAAAACATACAAAGCATCCAGGCAGTTTTTACTCACGTTGTTATGTAAGTTAATACTGTAAATTATTCACAGACATTAATTTTTGTTTTCAGACCCACATCATTGCTTATTCTGTAACCAGCTCTTCTTCTGCTAGGCATTGAGATGGCCTTAATGCAAACTTGCACGTCTCCAGAATTAATGAAGCAGAACTCCTGATTTAAAATGTGCCATCCAAGGAAGGTAAGCTGTCTGCCCAACTCACTCAATAATATATGACTATAAAGGAAATTTTTTGTAAACTTAAGAGAAATTCAAATGGAAGGATGGTGATGGTTACTTGCAGGCATCCCCAGACTGCAGCCAGCTACTTCTTTATCTAGGAGGACTTCAGAAGCAGACTGACCCTAGAGGATGCAAGAGACTTGAGACTGCTTGCTATAGGTAATCTGCAAATTGGCTGTCACAGGGACATGAAAGTCCTCCATACAGCTGGATCCTTTTAGTTTATCTGCAAAGCAGTAATGAAAGCCATATCTTGCACGACACGGTCCAGATACGTTCATGAAAATAACTTGGGAATGATTAAGTCATCATGATGTGTTTAAAAAGCATTGCATTAAATTGCATTCATACTGTTTTTTGACAGTGATTGGGTAGTCTTAGTTTTCTGTTGCTTATTATGACAAATAATTTTTAAAGCAGACATTTGTCTTGCAGAATATTGAAATTATTAAAAGAAGTACAGCTAACATTAGAGAGAAATAACATGAAAGAAAAATCAAATAATTCAAATAATCTTCATATTTTCCCAAGTCTAAAGGTCAAAATTGCATACTGCTTCCTTGTAATTTTTGTCTTAAGTGCTAAATGCTGAAACAGGCTAGGAGAAGCAGGTCAGGATCAGTTTTTTAGATTTCTATTCTTTTCCTCTTCCAACTCCACAAATACTGGTGATAAAGGACTAATACATCCATGAACTTACTTTTAGCATACTTACAATCAACAGTCCTCCAGATTTATTGCGTAGGAGCCTCTTAAAGTGCCAGATGTCATACATGTGAGAGACCAGAAAATAGTACATATCCAAGGGACATTATGTTTTAATATTAAGCACTTCTATTGGCTCCACAAGATTCTGTAACAACTACCAGTGTCAATGTAACCTAATAATTTAATGTATCTCACTGTATTGCTTTCACGCTAAGCATGTACAGTGAAGGATAGAATTTTATCATTTTTACATCTCAGAGCCAAGTTGGACTGCTGGAATGCAATTTTAAACTGGTGGGTGGCTGCCAAGGCAGGTGCGCACAAAGTTGCCTGCCAATTCAGACCATCCTTGGCCACAAAAATGACAACACTCATTGAAAAATAGAGAGAAAGGCAAAAAAAATCAGACAAACAAGAAATAAAATATATTAACACATCTTAAAAATTAAAATACTAGAAATTAAATACTTGCATGTTTCTTATTTTGATGTTACTGAGAGAGAGAGAGAGAGGTTAGGAGCACACGCTGAAACAGCACATTGCCACACCCACCATATAACAAAGCAACTCAGGATCCCAGATTAGGACATAAGTGCAGCCATGCAATGGGTGACACCTCAGCACCACACTAGTTCAGATGGAATGGAACCAGTGTGAGTTTGGTTTTTTTTTTTTATGGTGGCTGGAGTGCCAATTCTGCCACAAAGTTTCTCCCTGCTGTTTGGAGAGCCTACATGCAGGGATGGATGCAGATTAACGTCAAGGGCCCAACAGAGCGATCCCTAGCCTCAGAGCCACCACTCCACCTTATGTTACTGAAATGCCCGTTAAAAAACAACAACAACAGGGAATGAAAAATATATACACATAGAGACAAAAATATACACAATTTATCTAGCACATTCCTAACAGTGTGGACAACATAAGATAGGAGAAAATATCAGTAAAGCTTCAAGTGTTTCAAATCTTCTGCCTGAATCTTAATGAAATGAACTTCATTCTCTTGTTTTTTTTCCTTGTTTGTTAGTAATCTACAAATTATTATTTTTATTTTGCTTAAATTTTCTTTCTATGACACATTTAACGTTTGTGCATCACACAACAACAACATGATGGCCATTTATTTTATGGATAAGCTATACTAACCTTTATTTAAAATAAAGAGAATGGTATTTCTAAAGAAACATATTTCTAAAGCAACTTAGTTTAGGAGAATTTTGGGTTTTCAACCCTAGAAAGTTTGAGTTCTGCTTTGATTTTTGAACATCATCAGCAGTATTAGACTGCTCTGTTTATGAACCATTCTAATGTAACTTTGAACATTCATAAGATGATGCCCGTACCAATCTCTAAACTCTCTTCCATGTTGACTGTTTGCATTCATTGGAAAGGCCTAAACAGACATGACAACTCCCATTGTATCATGCAATCCATCAATTCCCTTACGCCCCTTAAATCCAAGTATTAGCTACCTGTTAAATCCCGTACACCTTTATGTATTGTTTGCATTATAATCTTCATCCCAGTCCAACAAATGGATAAGGGGAACTTGACTGATAATTTAACAAGAAATTTTGGTTGATGTCCTGGGGCCCCATGCATAACACGTGCGTAGAATTCACACTAAAACATGGCGTAAGGACAAAAGGGGAAATGTTCGTACGCACAAAAAAATCCAGATGCATAAATCTGTGCGAATGCCAACTTCCACATTCTTCAGCTCCATAAATCCCGGTCAGCTTGAAAAGTAACGCATGTGCATGTGCCTGCTGCCACTCCCAAATTTCAGCGAATACCAACTGGAGGCAAGGAGAAACATACTATTTGTTGGTTTAAACAGTGGTATAAACAACAAAAGGAAGTTGATAGAGTGACATAGAGTGTCAGAGAAACTCGAAAGCTCAAGTTCACAAAGTCACACAGTGCCAGAAATAAAAAAGAAGTTGTAAGATATCAAAGTTGCTGTGAAAAGGCGAGTTGTAGCCCACCGTGTGAGTGTCATATGAAAGCTTATTAGGGTACAGAGAAAAGGAAAAAAAATAGGGACACAGTGGGAAACATTTCCACTTTATTCACGTAGTTTATTTTGTTATTATAGTAGAACATAAACTTCAGCTTAAAATCGTTTAAATTATTAGTTTCTCAAATCCCATCGTAACTAAAGTAGTTTGTTCTTCTATACAGTATGCTCTATGTACTGTATGTGAATCACTATGTGCTTCTTAAACGGGCTTTCTCTTCCTCCGACTGGACACAGAATCTATTAAATTCATTATATTACAGCTCTCTGAATAATTAAAATAAGATGTATACTTTATATCATTTTCATGATGATCGGAATTAAAGCATGTATTAAACATGGGAACACGGTGGCGCATTGATAGTGACGAGCCGGCGCCCTGTCCAGAGATTGTTCCTGCCCCCCTGCAAGATGCTTGCTGTGCCGTGCGCAACCTTTGATGAAATAATTTATTGCAGCAGTACTGTATCTTTCAAACATACTAACCCCCAATTCCTGTCCTTCCTTTTCTTTCTCCAAATACCCAATCGCCACACAATCAGCTCTGTAATAGATGTTAAGCCATCTGTAAGCTGAGAATGCAGACTCTTCAGAACTTTTAAGGAACAGTGAAATATCCTCGTAGTACATGTTTAATTATTCTATCGATCTATCCTTCCAGTGTCGTGCCAACCCCTGCAAGAATACAGTGCAAGGCAGCAACAATCCGTAAACGGAGCACCAGCTCCTTGCTAGTGTTGCGACACCGTGTCCTCACATGTTTAATTATTAACAATATAGATTATTTAATTGAAGTTAAAGTTTTATCTGTATAATAAAGATATTTTGATACATTTCATCTTAAAAATGATATCGTCATTATATGTAAATACACGCTTTATAAAGTGGCTCAGGTTGTGCAATATTATAACTGTATCGCAAGTTTACAGTGATGAAATTGTATTTATATGTACAAACAGTTCTACAAGGAGCACTTGATGGACTGATCGATTGCGTTTATAGTTCTTGGGATGAAACTGTTTCTGAACCGCGAGGTCAGTACAGGAAAGGCTCTGAAGTGTTTGCCATGTGAGAGCAGTTCATCTAGGCAGCATGGCTGAGGCAGCGTATGCTTGATGCTGTATACCGATAAATCTCTTTCTGATCAGCTGCTGCAGAGCTGTGATTCACACTCAGATACAGTGATATAAATACTCTGAGTGGTGCAGTGAGAGTAATATGGGAGAAGATGATCCGTTGTGGCAACCCTTAACGGGAGCAGCTGAAAGAAGAAAAAGAAGGTGCAGTGAGAGTAACAACACTAAAGTAGCTATGGTATTTAGAATAGTTTGGCCATTCCGTGGACCATTATATTGTTACAGGTTAATTACAATCAGATGCCTTAAACTAATAAACAATATGCAGTTAATTTCAGTGTATATGATAAAGCCATGTCAGGGATGTGGATCTAAAAAAGAAAGGGTAACCACACAGTAACAGTAGCACTGCTTTGACGCTGGGTGCTGCCAGTTTACAAAACCAAGCTGAAAACTTGCGTACGCCAAGCATTTACAAAGCGTGAAAATGTATGTAGCTTTACGCCAAGTTTAGGTTTTATACATTGCAATTTGAGTGTGGAAATGGGAGTATGCAACATTTCTGTGCGTACACACTGTTTATACAGGAGGCCCCTTGTGTGTAAAAATAATGCCCATTTGGATTTAGATACTGGTTGCACTATTGTCTGCTGCGTTAAGTTCATCTAAATGCTTCCAGCAATCATTCATCAGTCTTTCACATGGCTGTAGAGTAATGTTGCTTTCTTCCTTCATGCTAAATTACTTCATCTCATTAAATGTTCAAACATGTCTATCATGGACTGTTTATTTTAGGTCCTGTTTGGAGTTTCAGTTGTGTATGTCTGGATCATGGCCTTGTCAACCTAATTCTCTAACTAGGTTTAGTCCAACTTTTGCGCTTACCTACATTTTCTTTCTACATGGCCCAACTGCATTTCTGCTTTATCTGACTGTGTGGTGACCTGAGATTCTCTTGTAGGAAAGTCAAATGCAGTGTTGAGGTCCTGAGGCAGAAAACATCCCCTAAATGATGGCAATACCACCATTAAGCTGAGAAGTTGGCATAAAGATGAGATTGTGGAATAGAGTGCAGTCCAATCCACTTAATATCAGAACTGTTAATATTACACTCTGCACAGAATAATGTAGGAAGTTTTTTCTCAGCCAGCTTCCATAGCGAATATCATAGATGTGTTCCATCTAATGAAACTTTATGTAATGCCACAAATTGTCAACACGTTTATGTTCCCTGTGGTTTAAACCTCCCGCTTAATATCACAAAGTCACTGTTGGCGCTGCTAGTTTTATTAGTATTGTTTATTAATAATCATCATACAACTAATATTAGCCACTCTGCACACAGTTGCCTCACAGAGAAAAATCTGTGGATTGTGGTTTACCATTCACATAAAAAGTGCTGACACAGGATATGAGTGGGAAAAAGGTTCATGTGTTAAAAGGGCAAGTAAGCATAAGCATGTACTGTACATGGACTTAAATGTAAAAATGAAGATTTTAACAATGTTCAGTTTTCACTGCAAATGAAAAGACACTGTGGATGAATTTTATCTCTGTCTAAAAGTGGTAGCAGGCACAACAAAATAAAGATGGTTGTTCACTCATCACTAGCAGCAGCAAGTTGTAAGTGCTTGTGGACAAGTCTGTTCACTAATGTCAAAGAGGTGTTGTTAAAATGGTTTAGATAGAGGTTTCTGAACACTTAAAAAATGTGATAATATCACTTCAAGTGTAGAACAGGTGACAGTTAATGACTGGATTTGCTGTTTGCAAAAATCATGGATATGTACAGTACGGCCTTGTTAATCTTTTTAGCATGGATGAAACTGACATCTTTTACAAACTGTTACCAGACTGAATGTTGAACTTCAAAGAAGAGACATGCCACAGTGGAAAAAGAACCAAAGACTGCCTGATAGATGTAATTTCCTGCAATGTGTCTGGCACTGAAAAGTGGGCACTGTTCATGTCTGGAAATTTGCACTATTTCAGGAATATTAAAAGCCTTCCATTGACTTACAATATGAAGAAACGTGTGTGAAGACAGGTAAACTGATTGAAGATTAGGCCTTTGCATTTGACAAAAAGATGAAAAGAAGGTTTTGTTGTATGTGGACACTGATGTTTTAGCTTAAGTGCAACAAAGACTTCCTGCATGCTAACTTAACAAGAGTGCTTCAGCCTTGGCCACTGTATTATCTTCACCAGGGGTTCCTTATGAATCGACAGACACCAATACTTGTTCGCCATCAGGCTGCTTTTTTCATCATAGCTATACTGCATCCTTAGATCCATAGACTTCAGAAAACCTAGAAAAATATTAATGAAGAAAAAGAAAAAACCCGTGGCAAACAACATAAAGGGTCACAACCATATTTCTCAGTAGCAGCTGTTTGATATTCACCGATTAGCTCAACAATATGCATTCATAATAATGAAGGTATAGCACAAGTGTTTAAATTAGTATGTTACTTTTAATATAATTGCAAGTATGATAGACAGTTGGCTGAAATAAACATGTGCTGTCCTTGTGAGTTAGTAATAGTCATAATAGTAGTGCAGTCACACATGCAGCGTACACTGAAAGTCTTACACATCCAATATAATATAACTTCTGTTAATGTCATATCCTTTTAATCTCAAGCTCTTTCAGCAGTCACTTCAATGTGACATTAAGCAGATCTGACCGTGTTTACTTTTCCCTTGGCTTAAACGACTTCATGAGCACAAATAGTCCTACTTGTAACACATCCATGCTTAGCATAATCTTCCAGAAACCTTGATTCTTAATTTTTTAACAAGACATAGACGGGCCTCAGTATTCTTGGTATTAGCAATTTCCACCTTGATGTGTTCCATTTTGGACAGTTTTTTTTTATATAATCATACATGTGTGTATACCATATTAATTCTAGAAGATTTTTTGGTTCATGCTTTAAGTGTATTTGGCAGAGCAGATTTCATGTTGTTCCATCTCTACTCCGATGTGACTGACTGTGGTTTGGCAGAGACTGAAAGTTTTAGAAATGGGTTTGTAACCATTTCCAATCCAACAGGCACCAATGATTTATTTTCAAAGCTCTTTAGGAACATCATTAATGTTTCTAAAATCATTATGGTGTGAAATTTGCTGATATAAACAAAAGTTTGTGAGACTTACTGTGTATGGGACAAAACAGGAACAAATCAGGATGGTAACACTTTAACGTTAGTGTATTTGTTATAAGCAACATAAACAGGCGTCATTTTATAGGAAACATTATATGTCTTTATAGTCTGATATAAATCAATGAAAAATAATAATGACACATTTCATTTTTTTATTATTGTTAGTAATAGAGTTGATTAAACATTCATAGGCTGTTAATAGCTGCTTTATAATGGATGCCTAAACTACCAAACTGGGTACTGATGTATTCACAGAGACATCCCTTCAACTGGATTGCTGAAACTTGGGGACACAGCTAAATTTTCCACACAGGCAACCAGCTTGTTAGCTAACTTTGCATATCAAACAAAAGAAATATGGTAACTTATTTTAATCAGACATATTTGAAATATACAAAATGTGGGATCTTTGTGGGCGCCACAAATTAAATAAAGGTTCAGGAATTCCAAAACAGTGTTGAATACTTTATTCCTTTTTAAAATATAGCTATATGTGGTTTGGGTTAAATTTCTTCATATACAAAAATGTTGACAGATCCACTGTCATAATTCCAATATCTTAAAAGGAAAGCCACTATATTTTTCTTATTTGTACATTGTTACATCTTCAAATAAAGGCATTGACGTAAACCTTTTCTAAGCAGTAATTTAGAAGCGACCATTAAACAATTTTAGATTTCTCTTTATGCTGTTGTTGCAATTTCTGTTTCTTCACTCTCCTAAAGGAACAAACTTGTTTAGACAATCTCACACTGCAGAGTTTCATAAAATATATTATGGATAAAGAATATCTCAGTGTCCTTCTATAATAATGAAATTATATATATGTTCTTTGTTTAAAATTATTCAGAAATAAAAAAGACTACATTTAGAAAAAAATGACTTGGGTCAGACATATCAAGATAATAAATACTTAAACTTCCTTTTTGGATCAAAATCAAGACAATATATACATTCTATTCTGTCAGAGAATAAAGGTTTTTTATTGAAATTGCTCCTGATGCTTGCTTGCTTGCTTGCTTGCTTGCATAATAAATGACAGTCATTGTAGATTAGGAAGTCAATAGCACAAATCAGTCATGGAGATTTATGAAAGGCTAATGTTTTTGCTAAATCAAACAATTATTTTTCAGAATCATTCAATCTATATATATATATATACAGTTGTAGGGTTTTGTATGTCTGTCACACAAAAACTCAGGCAACTTTGGCCTTTCAAGTGTGATCTTGGTGTCAATTGGCAGCTTATGCCATGACAAATGCAACGCAACTATTGATTTAAATGTGTGGCTCACAGTGGTCCCAAAATTTGCCTTGGAGTTCTTCTCAAGGCACCAAAGATATGGTGGCACACATGCTCTGAAAGGAAGCACACAGGTGCTTGTAACTTTGAGGACATGAAAACTACAAAGATGCCGCATGTCTATACACAAACAAAGAACCTAAATGAATGCATGTAAACAACTCCATGAGCCACACTGCACAAACTGCTTCAGGAAACGCATGGTGACATGGGTCAAGTTGAAGAACAACTACTCCTGCAACTAACACTGACTGTGTACCACATTCACATGACAATAATATGAGCGCTAACTGTGGGACAGAAAATGCAGGCAAGTCAAACACTGACAAGTACCTGCACCAACCTATTCTGCTAAAATGAGTCATACATACTGCCTCAGCGTTGTCCATAATGACACAGCAAATCCCTGCCGTACATGCCAAATCATCCATGAGGTGCATACATGATCAAATAAGCTGAAGGTGAAAAAAAAAATCAAACACCACACCCAGATGCCTGACAGCTTCAATAACTTCTCATGTACATATGTGTTCAGATGAAACTCTTAACACTTTCATTCCCTGAAAATTCATACAATTCTCATCATTTACTTACAGAAGTACTGGATTTCATTAACGCTGATAGACCTTACAGTCAAGCGTTTACAAGTAAAAGACAAGCTGAAGAAAAAGAAAACAAGTACAGACAAGTGTCATACCATTTGCAGAAGCAGTAGTTGTTCCTCACCACACGATTGACTCTCCAAGTAGGTGAGCTCAGTGATCGAATGTTACAGTGATTATGTTTTACATGCACTTTTATAACCTGAATATCAACAGAAACCCAATTCAAAAACTGTGATGTATACCCTTATTCTTCTTACACAAGATATGTTTATTACAAACCTGGTTAACACATATTTCTCTGTGAGCAACCTGGTTATTTGGCTATGTAAACCCTTAACTAGGTTACATTTGAGGATTTCTTAGTGTGCGCATGTCCATTGCACTCTGTTAGCCTGTGTGGATCACAATGGTCCTTCTTCTGGTTGAAATAATCAGAATATTTCAGAACTCACTAAATTTATGTTGATGAGCTGAATGTATAGGGCTATGCATAGCAGCACTATCTTGAGAACAGTGCTTTGGGGGGGGGGGGGGCCAAACGTGTTAGAAGTAATGTGTATCACGTGGTTTGGTTACCATTTAAATTAATGAGTAACCTAGCTCAATATTTATTAGATTAGATTAGATACACTTTTAATCCCATTCAGATGCATACAGGAGCAGAAACATAAAAAAACAAGACTACAGGCTCACATGACAAATAATACAGTCAATAAAGCAATCAATTAAGAAATAAATATATAAAAATAAATGTATATTGTCCAGATATTTCAAAATGAACTTAATGTGTACATCAGGCGTAAGCATTTAATTGCCTTATAGCAGTGGACAGAATACTTCATAGTGCATTGTGGTAGAATGAGCCTAAGCCCCCCTTCTCGAGGGGATGGAGGGAATTTTTCATGATGGCATTCAATTTTGCCCCCATCCTCTTGTTCACAACAGCTTTCAGTGTGTCGAGTGTTCTCCCTGTGATGGTGCAGGCTTTCTTAATAAATTTGTTCAGACACTGTGCACCTTTTATGCTCAAGTTGCTTCCCCAGGAGGCTGTAGCTTAGATCAACACACTGGCTACTATGCACTTGTGGAATATTTCCAGCAGCTTGCTGCATACATCAAAAGACCTGCGTCTCCTTAGCAAGTGCAGTCGGCTCGGGCCCTTCTTGTACAGTGTCACTGTCTTGTCAGACCAGTCTAGTTTGTTGTTTATGTAAACCCTCAGGTATTTGTAGCTCTGCACCACTTTCACATCCTCCCCTGAATGGTGATTGGTCTTAGAGGCTCCTTGGCACACTGGAAGTCCACCACAAGTTCTTTTTTCTTGCTATTATTTATTACATATTCTACTGAAGTAAAAATGCCTATGTTATTATAATCCCAGCAGCGCTGTGTGTAAGACAAGAAGCAAATGTTCCAATACACTGCTCATTTGCAAGCTTTAGTCGCACAGCCAAGCAGAAAACAGTGTGTGGTAAGAGAAACATAATAATAATATATTGTCAGATGACTTTTAATCCACCTATTTGCTATTGATATGTTGAAACGGTGTGATTGTTAGACACAGTTATTAGTGTTAATACTGTGATTCTTCAGAGGCTCAGGTGAAAAGGGGATGGATGTTATTTACTTTACTGTGCTTTGTTACTTTTTTTGTAAGTAATGAGTAATGTATCTAAGTTACTTTTAAAAGTAACAAATCCCCCAGTACGTGTTGCCTATGTGTTCACAATTCATCATCAAATTGATCATTATATTAGTAGACTTCACCCCTTTCCATTCCCTTATATTTGAGAACAGTGTGTTCTGCTAGTTCTGCTAATAAAATCAAAAGAATACTACCATCTATGTATATGCTAATTGTAAAAATGCTCGTTGGGAAAGAAAAACATGAAGTCATATTATAGGAGGCCTTAGCTTGCATTGTTCAAAATTGAGCCCTTTTTAGAAAAAGGTGACCTCCAATGAAGAGAGAGAGCACTGGGGCTTGAGAGAGCAGAGAGCTGTCAGAACAAATCAGTGTAAAAAAAGAGATGAGGCAGACCAGTGGTGAGCTGACACCAAACCTCAAGAGAGGCACTTAGCCACAGTCTCCATTTCACCTAATGGATCACAAGTAAGAAACCTACAAGTTATGCTTTTTATGGAATTTGGATTTTTTCTGTTATTGCTTCTTGCTTATCTTATGAAAAGCAGAGACAGATGTATTCTTTCCATGGAACCTTTATTTTTACCTTTTAACTCCTATATATTTACGATTCCCAACTGCAACCAAATTAATACAAAACACTAAACTCAAACATTTTTAAAATGGTTCGTTTTTAAAATAAATAATGACATGAGTAGAATAAGATAAACATATACACAAGCTTTAAAACAAGGTCATCTGTATCTTACATGCACTTGCACAGGCACATAAATTACTTTTTACAGAATAACATTACATAAATATAAATAAAAACATAGGCATAACAGTGTACTGTTTACTTTTAAAGAAATCAAGATCACGTAAACAAAAAAATCATACAAATGTATGCAAATATAGAAAACTTTGTCTTCAAGAAACCACCTTAGGGTAAGCACCATATCTTAGCTGTTTGAAGTAACACATCCTGCCAATTTAACAATTCCTTCTAACAAAATACTTAGTGGGAGCAGAGTACATTTACCCGTCTCAAGACTATATCAAGAAATGATGCAATCGATACAGTTAAAGTAAGGTCATATCTAACTGAAGCCTGTGCAACAACAAAGTGAGATCTCGGTGATACTACTAGATAACTGGCTGCAAATTCACACACTTAGCTAATTCAGACAAGGGAAAAAGTAAATCACATCTGTAGGCAAAATTACCAGCTGAACTTTGGCCAATTACTGTTTTTTTTGCAAGGAGAGTTAGCTTTACATTTTATTTAAAATTTACTAATTATAATATGGGAACATCTTTTCTATGAACCTCCCGAAATAATTTTAGTTCAGTTTAACTTTGTGTACCACTTTTCATTGACTACACATTCACAACTTCACAATTTCTAAACCTTGCAACATTCATTCAAATAAAGAAAAAAAAAAACATACTAAACAAGCAGTAACACAAAAATCAATCACAATGATTAAATATAACTGAAGTCATAAAAATTATTCCTGTAAACATAAAAAGTAACATATGGCTTGCTGAAAGCAGAGGAGAAGATAGCAAAACCTCCAGTTACCAGCCATTATGGAGAAAAGAAACCTATGGGCGATGCACTGAACAGGGTTTTGCTAACTGGTGTGAAATGATAGAACAAAAACAAAATGAAGATTTTGTTACCAAAGGAAGCATTGCTTAATAAAAATATCAAGAGAAGAAAGAAATAGCACAATTGTGCTAAACAAAGAAATGGCGCTTAGCCAAAAAAACACTATAATGGCTTCGGAAATGCAGAAATCCATTCTCTTATGAAGCTGGTCCAAGAATGAACACTGACTTCTAGTGGTGGATGTGCCTATATAGTGCTAGTACTGGAAGGGGCAGGGCTTGAGGCACAGGGGAAGTGATGTCAAAAGGGGTAAACAGAACACCAGTTAGTGACAGTATCACACTCTTATGCTACTCTTGTACGGTCTTTCCACCCAAATTCCATAAAACACTCACAATGTTCACATGTCTAACACTGGCCTGATTAAGCACTCAATAGTTTATTAAGCAAAGCAAGTGCTAAAGTTCAAAACCACACAAATTAAAGTTAAATGATGTGGTATTGTGTTACATCAATAACTGTTGAATTCTAAAAATTCCCAAAACTATGATGTGTCTTTCCATAGACAGGAGTAATACATTGTCACTGTGGCTGTCCTATTAAAGGTTACAACAGAACAGAAGAGGGTCAGAAACAGTTAATAATGCCAGTTATCCATAAATAATTGTTCATGTAGTTTGCTAGAAATAGACATGAAGCAGATTATTACAGCACAAAAAGTAAGAAAAAATAATTTGTCATTCTTAATCTCAGCTGTATATATGCTTTAGCAGTTTGTATGTCCTAAGCCAGTGGCATCACTATAGTACTATGCTTTAAACCTTACCCAAAAAGCTGACATAAATTTGTCTGTTTTACTCACAAATCCAAAAGCTTCAATATCATCTTACATTAAAAATACGCAATGACATCATTCTCAAAAGACAGCTCAGCGACACAACTAGCAAAGGCTGCTGCTTAGGTAAACAACATGGGCAAAACAAAATAGAGACACCCACAAGAAAAATGAGCTCAAAAATGGCAAAGAAAATTACTTCAAGAATATAACATTAAAATTAAACAATAATGTTAACATTGCATATTTAGTATAATAAATAATGAAAAATAAAGCTGGAAGCTCCCAAACTAAATTCACTTCACTAAGATTATGTAATGGTCTTCAAATTACCCAAGACAGTTTGCCTTTTTATTTATTTATTTTTTTTTTTATAATAGCGTGCTTTTCTGACAGGAAGATGTATTATTAACAAATCTAATGTAATCTAATAGACAGATCCCATTACATGTTATAGTAAATGTTATATGATTAACAATGACAAAGTGAGTAACACTCTGCAGTATTTGTTTTAATCGCCATCAGTCAAAGTGCAGGACAAAACAAAGAAAAATGTAATGTTAAAATGTTAATGTTAACTTTACAAGAAATTAGAACATGAAATCAATTAGCCAGGACAGGACTGTTAGTTCTACAGCCACAGTCCATCAACTGCCAAGCCCAAACAAGCTCAGCATACCAAAAGACATTTTAACAAAGAGCGGAGGACTTTGGGTTTGCAGCAAACCAAAAAAAGAATTCTAACAATGAGTAAAATAAATAATTAAACACTATTTGTTTCCACAAAAATGTTTATTTAGAAATTATTTACTGCTTTTAAGTATGTGATGCAGGCTTATTTTAGTCAAAGTAACACATACACAACATGAACAATACTAATTGAAAAATGTCTAGCCACATAGCCTCAATTAATGCCATATCAGAGAAAATTTTGTATATCTTTGGTATATCTTAGGCTATTTTTAAACACTATATTTTAAACAAAAA
The DNA here is from genome assembly GCA_026402145.1 of Polypterus bichir lapradei. Lineage (NCBI taxonomy): Eukaryota > Metazoa > Chordata > Cladistia > Polypteriformes > Polypteridae > Polypterus > Polypterus bichir. The sequence goes on from JANRMT010062806.1 coordinate 50,408,410, forward strand.
CTTTTCAAAGACATATTTCTCTTGCCTTGCTGTTCATGGATTTCACATTTCTGGATATCTCAGCTAATATGTATTACTTTTTCTCAGGAAAATGGAAAAACAATACAAAAAAAAGTTCCCTTCTACTAGATGTGTTGTCTGTTATTGTGTTTAGAGGCTAAAAACTTCATTCTCAGAGAGTACAACTTCACATCTAACCTTTGATTCTGTATGGTCCTGAGCATGTTGTTTACAGCTAGAACAGAATAATATCAGATGTGTGACAAACAACCATTTCTTCCATGAAGCTTTTTGGTTAGTTCCCCAAATATCTATTACACATAATTTTTAAAGGTTGTTACTGTTTTTGCTTACAACAGATTCCCTTCACCCTGTATTTCCACTGGTGACTTTGCTTATGTTGTTTTGAGAAGCAATACAGAATCCAAAGTAAAAAGCTAACTGTATACTTTATAATACTTTGTTATTAGAACAATGAACACTTTTATTATGGTGGACCTCAACAATTATTGTAATGTTAATCAAGACAGCTGGTACAGAAAAAAGTATATATATATTGTGAAGATTTAAGCTTGGATTACAGACAGACACCAGGGGCCTCATGCATAATGGCGTGCGTATAATTCTCACTAAAACATGACATACGGACAAAAGCGGAAATGTGTGTACACACCAAAAAATCCAGATGCATAAATCTGTGTGTATGTCAACTTCCACGTTCTTCTGCTACATAAATCCCGGTCACTGTGAAAAGTAATGTCTGCTGTCTCACCCCGACTCCTCCCAGAATTACGCCTCTTTGAATATGCAAATCAATATAAATACCCCTTAAGCTCAGTGTTCTGTGAAAAGACAATGGCAAAAGCACAGGGGAAAATAGAAGAATTTCAGAGAATACCAAGTGGAGGCAAGGAAAAATATACTATTTGTTGGTTTAAACAGTGGTATAAACAACAAAAGGAAGTTGATCGAGTGACATAGAGTGTCACAGAAACTCGAAAGTTCAAGTTCACAAAGTCGCACAGTGTCTGAAATAAAAAAAAAAGTTGTCAGATATCAAAGTCACCGTGAAAAGGCGATTTGCAGCCCACCGTTTGAGAGTCATATGGAAGCTTATTAGGGTACAGAGAAAAGAAAACAAATAGGCACACATTAGGGAAAAAGCACGGAACATTAATCTCGAAATTTCCACTTTAATAACGTAGTTTATTTGTCATTAAAGTAGAACACCATAAACTTCATCTTAAAAACTTTAATTGACTAGTTTCTCAAATCCCACCGTAACTAAAGTAGCACGTTAAATGCTTTGTATTGTATTTGTTCTTAAATGTGCTCCATGTGTGTGAATAACTACGTGCTTCTTAAACGGGTTTTCTCTTCCTCTGACAGGAGACAGAATCCATTACATTTGTTATATTACAGCTCTCTGAATAATTTAAATACTGAGATGTATACTTGATATCATTTTCATGATGATAGGTATTAAAGCATGTTATTAAACATGGGAACACGGTGACGCAGTTATAGCTGTTGCCCAGTCCAGAGATTGCTCCTGCCTCCTGGAAGATCCTTGCTGCAGAGTGTGCAACCTTCGATGAAATAATTTATTGTAGAAGTACTGTCTCTCTCTAACGTACTAACCCCTAATTCCTGTCCTTCCTTTTCTTTCTCCAAGTACCCAATCTCTACAAATTCAGCTCTTTAATAAAAGCCAAGACATCTGTAAGCTTAGAACGCCGATTCTTTAAAACTTTTAAGGAACATTGAAATATCTTCATAGTACATGTTTAATTATTCTATCCAACTATCCATCCAGGGTTGCGCCAGCCCCAGCAAGAATACAGCGAGAGGCAGGAACAATCCCTGAATGGGGCGCCAGCTCATTGCTAGCACTGTGACACCATGTCCTCACATGTTTAATTATTAACAATATTGATTATTTAAATGATGTTAACATTTTATCTGTATAATGTAATAAACATATTTTGCTGCATTTCATCTTAAAAATGATATTGTCATCATATGTAAATACGCGATTTATAAAGTAGCTCAGATTGTGCAATATTATAACTGTATCACAAGTTTACAGTGAGGTAATTGTACTAATAAGTACAAACAGCTTTACCAGGAGCACTTGAACTGATTGAGTGTGTTTAGAGCTCTTGGGATGAAACTGCTTTTGAACCACGATGTCCCTACAGAAAAGGCTCTGAAGCGTTTGTCATATGAGAGCAGTTCAAATAGACAGCATGGCTGAGGCAGCGTGTGCTTGATGCTGTATACCAATTATTCTCTTTCCGATCAGATGCTGTAGAGCTGTGATTCCACACTCAGATACAGTGGGATAAATACTTGAGAGTAACAACGCTAAAGCAGCTATGGTACACACTTCCTTTACTTTCCGTTTCTTTTCTCACTTTCTTCTTTTATCTCTCAGTTCTTTTCTCTCTTTCTCCTCCACTCCTCCTCAGGAAACTTCATCCTCCTCCTCCTGACTCTCGGAGTAGTGTCTGCTGGCCCCTTATATAGGGCACCCGGAAGTGCTCCAGGTGTCTGATGTGTTTCCGGCAGCACTTCTGGGTGCTAATGTCCAGGGCTCAGCAGTACTTGTAGCACCCCCTGGCGGCACCCGTGGATCCCAATAGGGCTGTACCCAACTCCAACTCCCATGAAGCCCTGCAGGAATCTGAGGCACTACGGCAACCCAGGGGGGCTGCCATCTAATGTTCCTGGGGAGGTAATTCTCTGGCCACACTTGCTCCACCAGTGCTCCCCAGCCATCTGCCACTATATATAAATACAGTATTTGATGAACCCTTAGTCTATATACAATATTTCTTTATCAAGATATATTCATTTAAATTTTTTAACAGATTTTATTAGTTATTACATTATAAATAGTTTCATACCTTCTAGTATAGCCTGACAGTTACATTTTTATGCATTTACACTAAAGGGTTGCATTATTTTTTATTCCATTATTTCTTTCTGCTTTTTGAATTATATCTTTTAAATTCCATAGCTAATTTAAGCAAAAGGTAAAATAAAGTTGCTTGATGAAGGAGCTTGTTCCATTCTACCATGATAGCCTCAGTAATTTTGGTTCAAAATCTAGACTTTTAACCAAGAGAGTGGAGTTTATGCATTTTCCCTCTGTCAGCAAATGTTTTTCACAATTGCTTTACTATCTTCTGACATACTCAGGCGAATTCACTCTAACTCTGCCTGATATTAATGAGCACTTGCTTTCAATCCAGAGAAAACAGAATATGTGTAATAAATCCATGTTATGGCTTCCCTGGAGTTAATTGATCAATTAATTACTTAGTTTTTTTAAAATTTCATACCTGTACCTCCTTTTGTTTATTTATTATACAGTATCATTATTTCAGTGTTGTCAGAGCAATGCATTTTTGTGTTCTGGGGCCTCATGTATAAACGGTGCATACGCAGAGAAATGTTGCGTACAATCGTTTCATTGCGTACGAATGTTTCGCGTTACAAAACGCGATGTATCAAACTTAAACTTGGCGTAAAGCCACGCACATTTCCACGGTACCTCATACCCTGGCGTACGCAAGTTCTGCGCTCGGTTTTGCAGACTGGCAGCACCCAGCATCAAAGCAGTGCTACTGTTCCTATGTGGTTTATCTTTCTTTTTCAGATCCACATTCCTGACGCGGCTTTATAAATACAATGAAACTAACCGCATATTGTTTATTAGTGTAATGCATCTGATTGTAATTAACCTGTAACAATATTATGGTCCAGGGAATAGCCATAGTATTCTAAATACCATAGCTGCTTTAGCGTTGTTACTGTCACTGCACCTTCTTTTCTTCTTTCAGCTGCTCCCGTTAAAGGATTCCATATCGGATCATCTTCTTCCATATTACTCTCACTGCACCACTCGGAGTATTTATATCATTGTATCTGAGTGGGGAATCACAGCAGCAGCTGATCGGAAAGCACATAGAAGATCAAATACAAAACAAAGCATTTAACGTACCACTTAAGTTACAATGGGATTTGACAAAATAGCAAATTAAACAATTTTAAGATGAAGTTTATGATGTTCTACTTTAATGACAAAATAAACTACATGATTAAAGTGAAAATTTCGAGATTAAAGTTAACATTTCGTGCTTTTTCCCCACTGTGTGCCTTTTGTTTTTCTCTGTACCCTAATAAGCTTTCATATGACACTCAAACGGTGGGCTACGACTCGCCTTTTCATGGCGATTTTGATATGTGACTTCTTTTTTATTTTGGGCACTTTGCAACTTTGTGAACTTGAGCTTTCGAGTTTCTCCGACACGCTATGTCACTCGATCAGCTTCCTTTTCTTGTTTATACCACTGTTTAAACCAACAAATAGTACATTTTTTTCTTGCCTCCACTTGGTATTCGCTGAAATTGTTCTATTTTTCCTCATGGTTTTGCCATTGACTTTTCACAGAACGCTGAGGTTAAGGGATATTTATATTGATTTGCATATTTAAAGAGGCATAATTCTGGGAGGAGTTGGGGCGGGACACCAGGCGTGTGCACGTGTGTTACTTTTCATGCTGTTCGGGATTTATGTAGTGGAAGAACGTGGAATTTTGCGTACACACAGATTCCTGCATCTGGATTTTTCTGTACATATGCATATTCCCACTTTTGTGCTTACACCATGTTATGGTGTGAGTTCTACGCACACCGTTATACATGAGGCCCCTGGTCTTTAGGTTGGTGGCTGAGATTTTTTTTAAGGCCATTTTGTTTAGGGTTGCCATGCCTGTTACATACTGAGTCACTATTTCTCACCACTTTAAGATGGTTGTGTACTTTTGATGCCATCCTAGAGTTGGAGAAACTCTTAAAAACTGAAGGTAATGTTAGATCTGTATCTCATCTACAAACATATTTATTTTCTGATTTTATTCCTGTTTACTTGCTGGAGTCTTGGTCTCCCAGTATAGTTTACATCATCTGGTTTTTGACCACCCACATGTCCCCTGAACATGTATTTGTTTTTTCCAAACCATTACTTTCATCTCTTGATATTTACAAATTAACAAACATCTTTACTCTGAGCTCCCCATACTTCTACTGCAATAGTCTGTAAGAACTAGGAATTTGTGCTCTGGGAAATGTAAAATCAGGTCACAACAAATGATAGTTTAAGCAGAAGACAGAACTAGGAAGTTGGATAGCACACACATGTAAGCCCAATACATCAAATAAAAATATGCATCAGAACACAAAGACAAAATTTCCCAATTGCCTAAATAAACCTTTCCTAAGAACTCATCATAAACCTACTGGTAGATTATATCCACACTGGATTTTATCTATATCCTGGTGGCACATGCATAACTAATGAGTTACATTGTATGTAACCTGATTTTGCATGTAAGTTGGAACATGCACTGAAAATGTCCGTTAAATGAAATATTGGCAAAAATACATAATACCTTATTTCACTTATTAATGCAATGAGAATAAAGCAACATAAGTGTACTTTAAATCATAAGATGAACATAATTTTAACTAAACGAAACCAAAGATGTGTAGAGTATGTTAACGTTCTGCTTAATTATTCTACAGTTTTTGATAATGACATTGCACATCATAGAATTGGAAAAGTCATAACAATGGTACAAAAAGCCACCACTAACTGATGATTGATCCCTCAGCTGAGATGTGTTGTCTTTGCTGACGGATTGCTAAGTGTGTTACTTCTCTATCCTGATCCCATATGTGGCAGGGGTTTATGCTTAGGGAATAACAAACAGCGAGTTCCACCTCTTCTCAGCTAAATGGACAGCTGCCCATCTAGCTGCTTACCTGTGAAAGAACTTATTAGAGGCTGCATGTGCTCCTGGTTACATTCAGCAACATGTGCACATAAAATACACAAAAAACACAAACTAATAAAATGATAAAGTCTAAAGTATAGTTCTGGAATATTCCTCATTGATTGCTGCTACATATTCATCTTTGTCAAAACTAGTTTGCTGCTTTCATATATGAAAAATAGAGGTCACTAGATGAAAATTAAATTAAATTCAGTTTAAAAGACAGATTTTGGGCTTTTATACACTTGTTGATATCTGCTGAATTGCCAAGGACCACCATAACTTTAGACCTGCTTGTAATAGGATAAAGTACCACAGTGTCATCTTAGAGGCATGGCAATCCTATGCACATCTAGTGTACCAGCAACCAGTAATCATTGCCAACAACAAAATACTTTAAGCAAAATGGGAAAGCTCAAGGTGGCAGATGACATGACAAAAGAACAAGGCTCAATAAGGTGGTGCAATAACATCACGAAAATAACAATAAAAATGATTAACATTAAGCTAAGAAAACAAATGTGTAAACCAGCAATAGAAATTAATTCACAGCATATAGATATTCATAAAGGCATCTGCTTTGTGCCCAATGCTTCAGAACATTTAATGAACTAGGCAAATTCAGAGGTTTGAGGAAATGTTGATTATCCATACGCCAGCTGATATAGCTCAACCAATCATTTGTTCAATCCATACTCCTCATAAAAAGGAAGACTATGCAAGTAAAAAAAAACAATTTTACAAAGTCCAGACATAACCTAACCAGCCACTGTAGGAAATAAAAACAACACAGATTATATCCTGCAATGTAACATATAAAGGAAAAAGTGTAGGTTTCTTTAACATTACTGCCAAACATAATCAAATGAATAATTGAAATTAAAGAGATGTATTATCTTCCATTAAGTTTTGCCACAATTTTATAATACAGCATGGCTAAATGGCTGAATAAAACACTTTTAGGAAAACAAATATAACAAATTATTTGTTGAATTAACAAAATATGAGATATTAACTTCTGGCATGGAGAATTCAAAAGCAGCAGTATAGGTTTTATCCCATAACCACAACATTAATCATTATTTGGCTTGTTTGTTACTGAATCTCCAGTATTTTGATAAAGAAAGTTCACTAATGGAAAAAAAAAACTATTTATTTTACATTTGGCTACGTGGCATTCTTTCTTAGTCATTTGATTGGTTTGAGTGCCTTGTACTGGATCAACATTTTCACTATAAAGTGGAAAATTAGAAGCTTCATATTATCGGCAAAGATGTATATCTCAGGTTTTAGTGAAGCATCTGAGTAATTACATTTTATTTTAATAATGAAAATTTTATTCGGAAAAACATTTCCAAACTTGATTTAGGCTGTTTTAGCCTAATCTTGAATCAAATTACTATTTTTGGTCAAAAATAAAGCAGTATGAGTTAAATAAAAAATCTGCTAAAGCTATAAATATGCTATATTAACAAGTTATGAATGTACTGCATTCATGGATCCATCATCTTACAGTATTTATCTGATTGAAGTTCATGGGTAGTTAAAGGCATAAACTAGCTCAAGACATGGAACCAGTCCATTGTATGGCACAATAAATTACACAGTCATACCGGGCCAGTTCAGAGCTGCCAATCACCCTGCCTTGCACGTTCTGGTTTATTATGTACAGCAATGGTCTGGTCTGCTAATATACAATGAAATGCACCTCAAATTCCTTTGTTTTGTTTGTACTTGGCTTCTGAGTTTTATAGATGTTATTATGATACTATGCAATGGAATTGTGGGCAATTTGCAAGCGGTGATGATAATTTATAAGATAACTCTGGGGGATGCCTGCACTGAAAGTGAGGACTGGTGACATAACATTTATGGTACTATATCACCTATGACCTTTGTCATAAAATCGATAATCCATATATAGATTGAAACTGACAGACAAACACAAAACGTATGGCTAAAAGTCTTGGGAAATGATGACATCAACACATCTCCCAGTGTCCCATGGTGCCATATTAAAACCAATAAGGCAAACAATAGGAACATCTGATCTTTCAGAAATCTTATGTTTTATAATGTTGTCCTTATTATATCCCAATACATGATGCTCAAAGCACTTTATTGTGGCTAAAATACTGCAGCCACCAGTTTTTAGTTTTAAGGCATTTCACCAAAACTTTCTTTTGGTATTGGCACAATTAATTTACTCTTTTCAGGGTGATACACTTCACCTTTCTGTCATGCTCTTCACATCCATCTCTGAAAGTGTTAAAAACTCTTTCTTTCAGATTTCTCTTGAAGGTTGATGGTAGTTCATTATTGCTTGCATGACAATAAGCTTATGAATCTAAATGTCTTTTTTTAGGATGCTATCACTGTGGCCTAGTTTATGAGATTTTCTGGTTAGGCCGTCCATTATAAACCTGCTATTAACATTCTACATCCTTCAAAAAAAAAGACATTTGGGGTATGTTACTGTCATTTTTCGTTGATTTATGTCATGTTAAAGAGGCTAATAATATGTTTTATAACATGCAGACAGTTAATAGCTGCCTATAATGAAACTAAAGTAGTGCCAATTTTCTTTTATACAATACTTAGTCACACCCTAAAGAGTGACCCTGAGACAGCTTATGATTATTGTGTTAATTACACTGATGGTAATTTTTTCTGTATTCCTTTTTAGAAAAATGTATGCAGCTTTTGCTTGGTTATATTGTACAGAGAGTTGTCACCAGGTTTGTGTGCTCATTTCTTTGCACATGGTAATGCAGCAGGAAAGCTCTTTCCCATTTTTGAAGGCAGATGTCTAACCACATTGACGTTAACAACATCTATGTACTAATTTTTATGAAAACTGGACCAACAACCTTTCAAACCCTTGCTTCCAGACAGCCCTGAAAATGAACTAAAGATTTCTTTGACCAGAGGTGAACTGCCCAAATAGCTGGAGGACTTTGCTTCAATCTTTGCCTGTAAACAGTTTAGTGTGATACACAAATGCAGCTTTACTTCGCACAGATTAGCCAAAACAGAGATTGATAAGTAGAAGTAAAGCAATCATCCCCAAATCTTTTCTTCTTATCAAGAGAGCTCCCATGACAAATGACAATAGTTGCACATTTTCGGGTTCTTATTAAGCTGCTGTAACTATACATGTTGTAACTAACTAAATATAAATTGTCTATACAGTAGGTGTCAGCACGTGGCAGATGAAAAGAGGTATGGCATAAAAATCAGAAATATGAAGAAAGCAGAAGCAGACCTACTTAGGAAACTAAATACAAAGACTTGACATTAACTAATAAGGGTGGATTGTTGCCACACTTAACTAATGTAAAACCAGAAAAACTTTTGGTACTCCAAAATATAGCCAACACATAAACCCTTCCTGGACTTCAGTCCACTTCTAATGTCACATTTATACAATTTAACACATCCACCAAGAACAAAGCATATGGTGCACCAGGTATTCAAAAATCATCTAAAGGTCTTTCATCAGTCACACTTATCTCATTTAAATTTGTCCAAAAAGTACTCCATTGAGACCCAACCTGCGATTGCTGCCATCTTGCTCCATCTTCAATAGGCTATATGCTTTGGGAATGCACTAAATTTACATCATTTTAGACCAAAATCTTCACATATTTCTCAAAATAGCCTTGGTGTTACAATCACCCCAAATCCATTAACAGCGATATTTGGTGAACTCCCTGATGGCATTAAAATGCATAGGGAAAAATCGATTGTAGTATCCTATACTACACTGCGTGCACACAGACTTATCTTGCTGAATTGGAAGAATCTCAACCCACCTTCTGTAACATTGTGGGTAAATGATGTGCTATATTATCTCAAATTATTAAAAAAAAAAAAAATTCTCTCTTAGAAGGTAGGCCAAAACTTTTTTAAAACATTAATTAATATAATTTTAGAATAAGCATGCTGAGCCAAGGATTGACTCTCTTATGTTTTTAGTTGTTTTATAATTAAAAAAAAGACAGATTTGTTATTTTTGCATGTATCTCTTTTCTTTTTCTCTTTCTTTTAGGTGGGATTTGAAACTTGTTTTGGTTTTTTGTGTTTTTTTTCATTTGCATTTCTATTTTTCCTTTGTATTTATTTTTGAAGGAAATAGTTACATGTTATGTTATTATTATATGTTTCATTGACTAGAATGCCTTTGTAATGTTGTAATGTAAACATTATAAATATGAAAAAATAATAAGCCTTGTGCAATGTATCCATCACCATGAGCAGCTTTGTCAGTGTTACCTACCAAGGAAATGCCAGTAAACTATTGATTGAAATGATAGCGGCAGCCAGCAGAGTCTGGTAGGTCTTTCTGTCTTCATAACATGCTGTTATCATAACAGAATTTTAATCTATTACTTTAGTATAACCTAACTGTCAAGTTAGCAAAATAGAGGTTTCCAAAAGAGTCAAAGGAGCAAACTATTTCAAATTATCTTTTTTGTACAACACCAGGATGTTTTGACGCAACAATATGAAAATAACGTTAAATTCTTAAGCATTGGGTCAGATAAATATGAGGGACGTTCAAAATGTTTCCGCACTTTTATATTTTCGTTGGAAACGGTGAATGCTGGAGGAGTAGTAATTGGGCTTAAAAAGTTGGTACAATGCTGGGAAAATTGCATCGCAAACGAAAGTGACCATGTAGAAAAGAGATGTAACTAATTTGTTTTTGAAATTCTTAATAAATAGAGTTTAAAAAAGTGTGAAAACTTTTTGAATGTCCCTCGTAGTAAACTGTTAATAAAAAAAAAGATTTAGTCTTGATTATTATAATAAACTTAACAGCACTAAGCTAGCAGCTTTCAACAGCATTCCACTGTCCATATGGAATTCTCACTGATAGTGTCCATGGCTTTAAAAGCAATGCTTAGTCACAATAAAGTTAATCCTGCATGCCAGCTGCTCATTTTATTCCTAAAGTCCAATCTCCTTTCTTCTGCACCACAGAGCAGAGCCAAAATGCAGCTTTTGACTCCTAATATGAATGGATAGTGGCTGCCAATCTTGTATTTCATCAATGTCAACTGATGATGTCATGCTGTCACTGTAACAAAAAAAACTTAAAATTCAAGCAGTAAATTAAACTATGTATCATATACTTTTACTAGATTGGAAATGAATTTGTTTAAACTGTTTAAAAATACAGTAGCATATGTGTTATTTACCTGTCTTTTAAAGTGCACTCTAACTGTAGATCCTAAGTTTACATTTAAGATTTCATTTTTTGTTGATACTTTTCTCGTAATGTGAAGGTAATCAGAGTTTATAAATTACCATTCCCTGATTGTTACTGGGAAAAATTTACCTCAGACATTGCTTTCTATCTGGTTTATTGTATACCTCATGTAAATCAATCTGTCCATCCTTTAGCTGTGTTCACTTTGTACATCCTAGGAAACACTCACGCTCAAAACACACACCAGGGTAATTCAGAGTTGTCAAGTTGTCAGTTTACTAGAAGACCAGAGGACCCTGAGAAGAAACTCAGGAGATACATGGAGGAAACACAAACTCCACAAAGTGATCCTGCAAACCAGGCTGAGATACAGTATTAGCCCAGTCTTGCTGTAACAGTGGAGCAGAAGCTCTAACTACTGTGTCACACTGCAGCCCTAGAAAAACAAATAACTAAATAATATTGGATATATTTTTACTTTTGCCTCAGTAGTGGTGTTGAATTAAAAGACTGTAAGCAGTATGCAGTATTGGAATGAAAGATGCATGGTTACAGATTCAGCCTCCTCCTGTGACCCCAATGTGGTCATATTTAATGAAAAAATGTACTGCTGTACATCCCTTTGAATAACATTTTTTCATTTGAAGCTATTTTATGAAATAACAACTGTCTGTCTGAATAGCTTTGACACCTCAGTGCAATTTACTTTTTGAACCGTGATTAATGATAGATTGCAGAAAGCAAAGTTTAGTCTAGCTGAGTTTTTGGAAATAATCAGCCATACTGACTGAGTAAAGGAAGCTGTGGTCCATCCATTTTATGAGCAAAATGTGTTTATTGAATGGCTGCGGGGTGTTATTGCCTATCAGGACCCAACTCGGGGGGTGATACCAGTCTCTCACTAAATACCGTCTGGGACGACACGCACATCTGACCATGTCTGCTTTTAGTTGCTTTTAAAGTCTGACTGGAAGAGACAGATATCTCTAGACTGAATCACTTACTATTGTCATGTAAACTTTTCTAAAGGGCAAAAACTAATGCATTGTAATTAAGGGGTTAAAAACTGTAAATCTGTAATTCTTTATATGTATTTATTTAAGTCTTGCGCGACCTCAAGTCTTTCCTATGACTTAACTCAGACAGAGCATTCACAACCCTTTTCTCTTATGCTTTTAAAACTTAAGGTGCCAGAGTGGTTCTTCAGAGTGATGTCATAGGGGAACCATTTTTGCTTCCCAAAAGTCCCATTCACGTGAAAGTTGCTTAAAGAATCTTTATTTATTTAGATCCATTACAGGCTCCATACAGATAATTAACTATACATAAATGGTAACAGATTTGTGAAATACCAATGTGTTGTGATTTTAAATGGACTCCTGCTGCATACAATAACACAGGCCAAGTCCAAATTTTCTTAATCTGTCAGTGTCCTGCTAGGTAGCCTACAATACCTTAAAAATATCGGCTTTTTTATTTTTTATTTTATTTTTTTTTTATTAGGACATTTGTCAAAGTACATATAACCAACTTCATATGAATAGAAACCTTACCAGAATTAAATGGTTCTTGTCATGCAACCCAGTAAAGAAAAATAAAATGCCATTAAAGAGCCAGTATTTTATAGAGCATATGTAAGATGATGATTGCCACCTCACCAATTAGTGTTCCACCACAACAAATGCCACCTGGAAATCAGTGCAACTCAAATGAGTTTAACATTGTGAAAGACATGACAATAATAATTCCAAATATTTAAAAAAATCTTTTATTTCATATATACTACATATTCAAAAGTACATGTAACACTAATACTCTCTGTCTTCAATACTGTGACAAGTTAGAGACCCCAAACCACCTAAAATGCATCTGTTAGTGACATGGGGGAAATGGTTCGGTGGCAACTGGGAGACAGTCAACTCGGCGAAAAGACAACCCGGCGAAAGACAATTCGGCGAAGAAACAACTTGGCGAAATACAACTCGGCGACATCCTTTACCAGTTAGGTAATAATTAGGTTCAAAGAGATGTTTTAATTATATTTAAATGTCAATGTGATTTAAAATGTTGAAAATAAACTTATATAATTGACAAATGAACTTTATTCTGCAGATGGAACAAACTCTACCTTACATTATCTTCTTCAACAAAAACTGCTAATCCTTTATATAAATTGTATTGATTGTAATCGTTTGATAACAATATTTAGAATACAAAAGGTGATAGTGGCTTAGGGAATATCTTTACTCTAACAAACGCATTGGGACTTTCATAAAGCAGGTGATTCTGTGGAATTTCCGGCGCCCTACGTTGTCATTTAAATATCATTAAAAAATCTCTTTGAACCTAACTATTACCTAACTGGTAAAGGATGTCACCGAGTTGTCCTTTCGCTGAGTTGTCTGTCACCCACTTGTGTTTTCGCCGAGTTGTTTTTTCGCTGAGTTGTCTGTCGCCCATTTGCCCATTAAAGGGTGGGGGGAGTTGGGTGGGACAAAGTCTACCCAGGTGTATGGCAATCATTCAAATTCCACATAGATCATCGCCTGGCTGTGAACTGCCCTTTGTGTTCTTGGGTCAGCATTGTTATCAACCAGGCCACAATGCTTCTCTTTCTACATATTAATGACAAAATAAATACTTTAAAGTTGTTGAGGCCTTTAAAAAAATCCCTTGTGAAATTACACTGCAATGCCTTCACTAATTAGCTGGTAAACTAAATATGCATTGTCATTAAGCAATAAATATTAACCAGCAACTAATGCCTTTTTAGTTCCTTATTAATTCTGACACATTTAAAAGGTTAAAAAATGAAAAATGTGACGCTCATTAATACTTTTGAATATTTATCATCTCCATCTTTTGAAAGTTGAGACCGTTTTCCTTCTTGTTTAAACAAATGAAGGCAATGCCCATCAAAGCACTATCTTGTTACCATTAGCTACCTAACTGGCACCTTAGTTGTTGGAAGGGCATGATATTAAAATTATGGCAGTAAGCAGAAATAGTAATTCTATATTCTAAACCATTGTTTTTCATTTCAGGTTGAAACAAAGCAGGTGCACATCAGGAACAAAGCTGGAGCCATCAAAGCTTCCATTCCTGGAATTACCTAATGCATATTTACACTCACCACATTAATATTCCATGCTTATTACTCTAATATGTTCATCTCTGAGAGGAATAACCATGTCATAGTGTAAAGAATGTGCCAACTCCACCCAGACAATGATCAGGCTGGTAAGTACTCTTAGATCCATGAAGTAGTGAGCCCACAGTACTACCCACCATGCAACAGAACTGCCTGTTGTATAACAGAGATTGACAAATACATTCGTCACCCAGCTTTGCTCAAGAGCAATCAAAGGGAGAAAATATCTACCAAGATGCAAAGAGCCACTGTCTTCAGCAAGATTAATTATAACCTTGTGCTGCTCTGCCCAGCAACGTGGAGTACTATGGCAGGTATTGCATTAAATGAATTTAAGGTATGCAATAATTTTTGAAATCTATCACAAAAAATAAAACAACAAATTTCACTTACAAGCACATACCATTAGAAAAAGTTTTACTTAGAATCAGTAAACTTTGAAATCAATGCCACCTGTCAGGAAACTTCAAAGCCAAACTTCTGTCAGCAACTTCAGTGAATGGCACATGTAAGAAGAAGAAATTAAGGAGGAACATAAAACCACAAAAATGTTCACAGTTCCAGAAGTTAACAGCTTGCCAGCCTCTAATTCACATGTACCTAATAGTAACTTGACAAAGTGATATGATCTCTGGCAAAGTTATCAGTTTCATTTTTTTATTCTTGCAAAATGTACTCCAATAAGAAATACTGCACTGCAAAGTCCTGATTCCATTTTTACACTAACATGCTGAATTACTGAGAAGGTCCTTATTTTGTTCTTTTCAGAGTTTCTGCTTTTTCTTTTTCTATACAGCAAGCCTTACAGTGTGTTTTATATTTTACATTTAACAGTATCCTCTTCCAAAATGATCTCTCTCTTTATTTACAAGATCTACTTCATCCAATTACAGGTTTGTGGAGTAGAGCTGACCCTAGAAACATTGGTCACAAGGCAGCAGGCAGCCACTGGCAGGACACTAGTTCATCTGTAGGGCATGGGCGCATGCACTCCCACACTCCTTCCTTCTAGATCGTTCTTTAATGTACAAATACCCCCAACACACATGTCTTTTTACCTGTTGAATAATCCACACAAAAACTGGGAGAACGCATACATTTCACATTGATTGGGCTGGGGATTCCAACCCAGGACTCAGAGGTGTGATGCAGCAGAGCTAGAATGTGCCAACAATGATATTTAGCAAAACCCTCTAAAATTATACTCTGCTGCACATAATATATTTTACAATGTCATAATACATGAAATAGAAAACTGAACTCTGTATTCAACAACATCAGCAATTCTGTGCTATGCTTATGTGAAATGTAAACTTGTTCTTAGGTAACCAGGAAATCTCGAAATGTCTGTTGGCATTTCCAGACCCAAAAAGGAAAACATTTGTAATAAATGCCACAAGATACCATTTCATAAAAGCATATACAAATTCTGCTCACATCTTGCTTCTCATTAGCGTTTTTTTTTTTCAGAACTTATTGTTATACACTTAAATTTACTGAATCTTGTGGGATTAGGGTGTCCTCCCTAATTGCTTGCAAAACAGTCTAAAACCATGTCTGGTACTCGTAAAATTCCAGAGACATTTACTCACAGCAGCAGTTTAAAATCCCTAAGCACACTCATAGAGTCGGATCTTTGGCCTTAAAAGGATTATTTAGACTTCAGTTTCCCTTCATGCTAACATTTGAGGAAAGTCTTGCTTTTAAAACTCTTTTCTTTATATTAAGGTCTTTCTTACCCATAAGCAAAGCAAAACTTCAGGAATTTAATTCCAATACATTATTCAATTATTACACTATCAAGTAATTTATACTTTTAAATATGTACTGTATATAAGAGAAATATAGATAGAAATAGTGCAACAATATGTTTATAACATTTTCTATTGATTTTTTTAACATCTGTTAATTATTTACCATATCAACATACTAAACATGTTTTACATGCTAAATTTAATTCTCAGTCATTCTCCCATTCAAGCAGAAATAGGAAAATGTAATAACATGACTAACATGGGCTGTCAGTCCATCGCAGACAATAGACAGACATACACACAGGTGAAACATTTACATTTTGAAGAAAATAATCAACAAAACGGAATGTATTTGGATTATAGGAGAAACCCACAAATGATTTTTTTTTTACACAGGAGGCCACCAGCCTGTTTAATTATCTGCCGGCTATGTCATTCCAATATCGCAACCAGATACCTTTTTTAATTTGTCAAGGCATCCGATTCAGCTTCTTTTCTTTTGTGTGACAAAGTGTTCCATCATGAATTTACTTCCCTTAAATGTTAGTGAATACATTATTAATATTTAACTAAAATGTTTTTACTGATATCTTTTAGAAATGACCTTTCTCTGTTCAAGTCTAAAGAAGTTTATTTCCCTTAGCCTGTCAGAGTAGGGCATTCCCTTTAGACCGGGCATGCACTTAGTTTGTGTTGTGCCCCAGCTGATGCCTTCTTTGCAGTGCACTGAACAAGCACTTCACATAACACTCCAGAATAATCAACATCACTTAATTACTATTATATAAGGAGCTGATAGTGGACTTTCAGTGTTCCAAGGAGCCTCTGAGATGAGTCACCATCTGGCAGAGGATGTGAAAGTGGTGCAGAGCTATAAGTACCCGGGGGTTCGCAGAAACAACAAACTGGACTGATTTGACAACAGGGTGGCGCTGTACAAGAAGGGCCCGAGCAGACTGCACTTGTTAAGGAGACACATGACTTTTGAGCTGTGTAGCAAACTGCTGGAAATGTTCTATCAGCCCATAGTACCATAGTAGCCAGTGTGCTGTTCTACGCTGCAGTCTCCTGAGGATGTAACTTGAGCTCAAAAGAAGCACAATGTCTGAACAAACTTATCAGGAAAGTCCTGCTCCATCACAGAGCAAACCCTGGAAAAAGTGGAAGCTGTTGTGGACAAGAGGACGGTGGGAAAATTGGATGTCATAAAGAGAAATCCTTACCAGGATGTCCTCTCTTGAAGCTCTTTTAATCACAGACTCATTCCACCATGTTGCGCTAAGAAGTGCCTATGGGAATCTTTTCTTCCAACTGCTATCAAGCAGTTCAGTGCTTTATCCCACATACTCTTTAAGTTCATATTGAAATTTCTGCAAAATATACATTTATTTATTTACCGATTGAGTGATTGGCTGAATTATCTATCCTGTGAGTCTATATCCTTGTTTTTTATGTATTTGCTGCTGCATGCATGTGAATTTCCCTTTGAGATTAATGTTTATCTGATCTAATATAACATTTTATTGGTTTGTAAATTGTTTCCTTGCATTTCCTAGAAAATGAGAATGTTGCATTAATTTAAATTTATAAACCCTTTACAGAGTTTGTTTCCTGTAGGCTAATGTCTCTTGTTGTATATTTATAATTAATATTGCTTTTGGAAACTTTGTCTACTTTATATTAAACTGCATGAGAATGGGCTGCACTGCAAAGTCACCAATGAAAAGTACTGTAATATTAAAGAATCCATTAAACTGTATATATGGCAAAACTGCTTTCATATGTACAATTTAAATTGTTAATTTAACAGTGGCAGTGTTGCTATGTTGTCATAAAAAGTCCACAAAGAAAAAACCTCTGCCTAATACATACAGCACATACCCATCTTAGCTGTAATTTGGCTAACTGGCAAGTTACCCTTTATACAGACAATCTAATTTTTTTTCCTTTTTTGGAGCCAACTGGCAATACTGTTGATGTGCTACTAACTCCAAGGTGCATACCCAGAGCAGTTTTTAAGAGAGGTCAAAGTACCACCCCCACTCCACAATCTGCAGTCCCTGTTCACACACACTCATATAAATATCAATACATACATTTTAAAATACTTTAATAAAGTAACCAAACTTTTATTTTTGAGGCCACTCCATCCCAACACTTATCTTTCCTGACATTTTACTCACAATGTAATTCCCTTCACCACAGACTCCCCTCATCTGCCCCCTCCGCTCTTATGCTAGTTTTGCCCAGGGCCCCACACACACCTTGAGATGGTTCTGCTAGAAGTGAATACTAACACATAACTGACAAGGATGACGGCATTTTTCATTCAGGTGTGAGGCAATAGATGGAACTACAAGTTGTGACAATTTGTATTTCAATATACAGTAGTCTGACATTTTCAATGTATTTGTATGTGCAATCCATTAAAAATATTTAGTATTGCACTCTCGATAGTCATTCCCAGGGAGGTGTGACATCATAATAATGCCAATTAAGAGAGGTAGAAATACAGTATGTTCAATTTCATTTATTTTCTTAAATGTTTCACGTATTGAGAGATGAACACAAGGTGTGTTACCAAATAAATGAAAAAGTAGGAAATTTGTATCTTATTTTCCTTACATACAGCAGCACTTCAAATACAGTCTGAACAAATATTGTCAAACTTTTGCATCATTATACAATTTTTGAACAGAGATCCAATCAACAATAAAATCTAAGATGCTGCCTGCAGCTAATTCATAATCCTCAGCCATTTCAGTCATAATTGCACTCTCAGCTTAAAAAATAGTTTAATATGTCAATAGTACAGGTGTCCTGTTCAGCTATCACTTAGTCCTGACCTTGTGTGTACTCTTCTCAGTAACGTATAAGTGTCTTCAAGTACCTGGCTACATTTATTTTATTTTCTATCGTGACTGCAATTCAAATTAGACAACTTCAGCTTACCAATTTGTGTTTTGACTTTGCTTGTCTGACCTCATTGTACGTCCTCATTAATCCAAGAAATTCAAAGCATCAGAGAGCAGAAGTCCATCATGTTTTGAAACAAGACCTGGGGGTAGACTTAATCACTGCAGCCTAACCCAAACTTCCAGAGTACTGTTAAGGGTATAATGAATGTTTATGGGACAAAAAATATCACAAGGCAAAAAGACAAAAAGGAAACTTTTTTAGAAGATGAATATACATTAGGGAAAATGCAAAATCATAGTCAAAGGCCAGACAGAAGCAAACGGAACTGAGAAAGGCCAAACATAACAATCATCAAAGCTCAATGTGTAAGACTGAAGTCAAATTAAAGAAAAAATGACAAAAACTTGAATCCCTTAGCCCTGTTTACTGAAGGGAAACATTAAAATGAATCTCAAAACTGGCACACCAGATAATTCATATCCCAACTTTTATGGAGGTGGACTATTACATAATACATGTCTAGCAACAAAGTTCTTACTGCAAACAATGTCTCTTTGCACAAAACAGCAGAGCTCAAACAATAAATGCATTAACAAAATGGTGGAATGCAGATATCACTGAAATAGCATTAAAATAAACAACAAGAGGAAAGAATGCAATACATGCAAAAATACATACCTCCATGTACCACCATTAGGTTGATGACAAAGAGCAGTGGAATGTGTGCTTAGTGGGCCTGGGTGAAATGACATTCAAAAGTCTAGCGCAAGACTACACCATGAATAGTGAGCTGCTCTGTGGTAGTTAGTGAAATAACGGGTTCTTCCAAAATGCAAAAGGAACAGGTAGGCAAAATGGCAACTGTTATGTAAGACAAGCTGAATTTGATTCTATAAATTTAAATGGTTTATAACTGTCAGGATCCGCACTTGTTTGAGCTCATTTCCAACTGGTTTTTCACTTTATCTCCTTGTTTTTTTTTGCTGGTTCATTGATTGGCAATCTCTCATTCTGACAACATCATGATCTCATGGGAATGATTATATAGTAGAGTGGGCATGATGGTAAGTCTTAGCATGTGATATCACATATTACATTACTTTTCCATCTGTAAATGGCCTGAGTAATTTTTGAATTGGAAGACTGTATCCATTTTGATATTATTTTTGTTACTGTTTTATTTCTTTTTAGTTTTTATTTTGGTTTTTGGATTTCACACGTGTGCTTGGGAGACAACTTCCGGGCTTGTCAAATGGTAATTCTATGCTGAGTTAAGGGTTTAGCACTGTCTTTTAATGCCTCTCTTCTTCCTCTATCTATAGACAAGAAGATTAACGGCACAAAGGCCTATGACATCACTTCTGGTTTCTGTTCACCTGGGCCCGCCTCTTCCTGCTTTCCTGCTATTTAGCCACCTTCACTGCCATCTTACTTTAGTCTAGCCTTAGACTCACATATAAAAAGACGTTCGGCTTTGATGTTAAATTGTTTTTGTTATTTTGTCAACACGGTGGCACAGTGGTAGCGCTGCTGCCTTGCAGTTAGGAGACCCGGGTTTACTTCCCGGGTCCTCCCTGCGTGGAGTTTGCATGTTCTCCCTGTATCTGTGTGGGTTTCCTCCGGGCGCTCCGGTTTCCTCCCACAGTCCAAAGACATGCAGGTTAGGTGGACTGGCGATTCTAAATTGGCCCTAGTTTGTGTGTGTCCTGCGGTGGGTTGGCACTCTGCCCTGGATTGGTTCCTGCCTTGTGCGCTGGGATTGGCTCCAGCAGACCCCCTCTGTTCGGATTCAGCGGGTTGGAAAATGGATGGATGGATTTTGTCAACAATTATCACTGGCTGGTGCCCCAACTCTTTATGATCTTTTGTGTCTTTTATTACATGGTTTTGACATTTTCCTTTTGTAACTTATTTGTTTTTCTTAGATCTGCACTTTTTGAAACAGGCAGACTTTGTTTATCGATTCATTGGTTACTTTATGTTTTCAGACTAATGCTAGGACTGGGTTTATGTTCCTACTATTTGCTGTACTTTTGTAATCCCTGTCATAATTTATTTCAAGAAACCCATCACTTTATTTGTGCCATATTAATATTTTACATTTTTAATTTTATATACTTTCTGGCCATAAATGTTACAATATTTCATTTTTGATACCCTTAAAAGTAAATTTGCTGCTTTAACCTTCTTAGTGTTACACCCGAGCATCACTCAGGCAACTGTATAGACGCTTCTCGTGTATAAACCCGAGGATTTCCCGGGCTGTAAAAGTGCCAACAGTGTTAGTGCCAAGCATATAGGCATGTCTGCCATTAGTGTCAGGCCTGAGCATTACCTGGGCAACAGTATAAATGCATCTTCTCCTAGGTTCATAATGGTGTCTTTTAAGAAACACCTCTCATTAACAGTGATGACGAACATAACCTGATTGTCAATGTAATTGTTTTGTGACTGTTATGAGTGTTGCTGTCATCAAGGATTTGATTATCATTATTTCTTTCAATCAGGTTCGTATTTGGAGGATGTGTTGTGTTCAAGTTGTGTTTGTCAACCGTTGTAAAGATAACAGGTTTCATTCATCGAAGTGTTCACTACCCAAATCGCTAAAGGCAAGGAGGCGCATATTTTGAACGAAAAGTGAGAAGACAGCGAAGGAGTGGAAAAGTGAGAAGGAAAACTGTTTAAATAAAGAGCTGGGAAGGTGAATGGAAAGAAGCAGCCAGCGGTAAAGCAAGGAAGACTCCGTAATAAAGACGGTTGGGTGCACATAGAAGGTGTAACAATAGGATTGTTAAGCCTTATGATAATGTTCCCACACGGAGGGTTTTGAGAGACGCACCGGGAGAAGTATAGAATAGAGAACCCCATGTGACTGTTCTGCTGTTCTCCTTCGACAGTTCTTTGGCTCTGCATATTTGTATACACCTCTCTAAACTTGCATCACTGGTTCCGCACACAATTTGGTCACGTATAAGGGAACTTTTAATCTCCTTAAAATTGCATGTGCCTGCTAACACTCTCAGATCTGTGACGTAGTTATCTATATTTTCTCCCCTTGCCTGATTTCTTGAAAAAAATCTGTACCTCTCTAAAGTTTTGTTTATTTTTGGGTTGTAATGTTCATCACATTTACGTGTCATCAAGCTCATGGTTAACTCATCAGGTCTTACATCACGGTCAGCGCCTGACAAAATTCTCTGCCGCTCTCTCCAATAAGATAACAGAATAATCTGACCTTAGTGTTTTCCTGTGCCTCCGGCATTGCAAGTTCTGTGAATAATCTGAAGTCGTCCTTCCATCTTCTCCATGACTTTGCCAGGTCTTTAGCATCGAGCCTTAATGTCAGTGATGGTCTCAGACCCTCCATTTTCCTTTCGTGTTAGCGTCTCCGTGTCCTGAACTTTTAACAACAAACTGCCGTGACTTTCGGTGCAGTTCCGTCACCTACGCTGCCACCATGTTTCTCTCTCGAGATTATTAAAAGGCACAGACTCACACTTCCAGTTTATGTCTGTTTATTTCACAATAGTTAAAGCCAGAACAAAGTCAGTTTACATGAGCCGCTCGGAGTACATGCATCGAAGCTTCTCAGCTGCGCTTGTGCTATTTCGTGCGATCAATCTCGCGAATATCGTATTTGTCTTAGGCATGACAAACGCCAGCGGCAGCGTGTCTATGAACCTAATTTAAACTTAAGGTTTACACCGTGCTTTGTTTCTGCAGTAGCTGCACTTATGAATATGCTTGTATGCGTCACTCGCTTCATATTCTTTTGCTACCTTCTCAATTGTGTAATGCGTTTTTTGAACAGGTTTCATTCATCGAAGTGATCACTACCCAAATCGGTACTCGTAATTCTAAGATGTTTAACAGGCATTCCCGGTATTAAGTTGTGGATTTGCCTGCGAATATTTAGCAGCAGCGTGTCTATGAACATAATTTAAACTTAATTAAATTAATTAATTTTATTAATTTAATCGGAATGTCTGACACCCTATATTCCAAATCGTAACCTTAGATCCTCAAATGAGTGTCTCCTTAGAATTCCAAAAGCTAAACATAAAAGAAGTGGTGAGGCGGCCTTCTGCTGTTATGCACCTAAAATCTGGAATAGCCTGCCAATACGAATTCGCCAGGCTAATACAGTAGAGCACTTTAAAAAACTGCTGAAAACACAGTACTTTAACATGGCTTTCTCCTAACTTCACTTTAACTTAATCCTGATACTCTGTATATTCAATTCATCATAATAACTATTCATAGTGGCTCCAAAATCCATACTGACCCCAACTCTCTCTTCTGTTTCTTTTTCCGGTTTCTTTGTGGTGGCAGCCTGCGCCACCACCACCTACTCAAAGCATCATGATGCTCCAACATTGATGGACTGAAAGCCAGAAGTCTACGTGACCATCATCATCGAGTCCTTCCATGAGAACCCTAAATACAAAGAGGACTGTTTAATTTATGTTAGGTAGATTGCCCAGAGGGGACTGGGCAGTCTCTTGGCCTGGAATCCCTACAGATTTTATTTTTTTTCTCCAGCCTCTGGAGTTTTTTTTTGTTTTTTCTGTCCACCCTGGCCATCGGACCTTACTTATTCTATGTTAATTAATGTTGACTTATTTTTATTTTTTATTGTGTCTTCTATTTTTCTATTCTTCATTTTCTAAAGCACTTTGAGCTACATTTTTTTGTATGAAAATGTGCTATATAAATAAACGTTGTTGTTGTTGTTAAGATTTACACCTTGCTTTCCTTTTGATATGTGTACAAAAGGCTTGTTCAGAGAGTTGTTACATCACACACTGCATGCACAGGTTTACCTTTCCCAGTCCTGTAAAGTCAGTTCACGTGAGCAACACGGAGTACATGCATCGAAGGTTCTCAGCTGTGCTTGTGCTATGTCGTGCGATCTTGCGATGTCCATGGCTTTATTTAATGTTAGCTAAGACCCGGCACTTAAAAGTTTCTCTCGCACTTTCGCTGAGTTTGTGCCTGACCTTCTCATCTTCGTTTGCATAAGCACAGTCCTTCACCGTCGAATATTTAGCGGCAGCGTGTCTATTGGATAGCTGCTGACGGACGGCCTTATATGGGTAGGCACTCAATTACGTGGGAGGCGTGATGATGCGGGACGCAACTCCGCCTCACATGGCGACCGAGCTGCAGACTATAGCCGTATATATGGACGAAAGTAGGCTCCAGCTATGACCGTTACACATAGAATTTTGAAATGAAACCTGCCGCACTTTTGTAAGTAAGCTGCAAGGAATGAGCCTGCCAAATTTCAGCCTTCCACCTACATGGGAAGTTGGAGAATTAGTGATGAGTGAGTCAGTCAGTCAGTCAGTGAGTAAGTGAGTCAGTCAGTCAGTGAAGGCTTTGCCTTTTATTAGTATAGATTTATAATTGAGAATGGTGGAGCTGGAGGTGCTTTGTGCACATTATTGTAATAATAAATTCATTATTGGGACTTTTACATGGTGTTTGGACATATTGTCTGTGGGGTTCAGGGGTCAACAGCGACCTCTACTGTCACACAGGCTAAACCTTTTATTTCATAGTCACCAGGATTCTAGAAATATTTTATTTTATGAGGGAGGGAGCCAAAAATTCCTGGAATCGGTCAATAGTACAGTAGAAGGATGTAGTTATTGTACTGTATATGCCACTAGGTATTGAGTGCCTACAAGTCTGGGTAATCAGTCTGCCAAGTAGCATCATGCTCAGTTGTTTTGCATATGTATTTCTGGTGTTTATTGCACAATCACACATTGGCTTTAGTGATTATTTTTTTTCTTAAAGCTACCATTGCAGATTTTCAAGAGACAATGATGATTGTGCATTTTGACACAGACTTGTTAAAGAATTTGTTCCCATTAACAGACTGTTGATCAGTGACATTCCTGTAGCCTCCACAACATTTCAATATAAAACATCAGGAAAAAGACAAGATTTGATTAAAAACAATGTGGTTGTTATTTTGGAGCCAGTTGTAACTGGCAGATCTTGCTCCCTGTGACATATTTTTTGTTCCTGAAATTAAAACTGAGTCTGAAAGGAAGAATATTTGCTACCATGGAAGAAATACAGGAAAAACTGCCTGAGGCTCTAGACACGGTAACAAAATATGAGTACAGGAAATGTTAAAAGGAACAGGAGAGGCTCTGGGACAAGTGTGTTGCACTTGAAAGACAGTGTTTTGAATATGACTAAAAAAGAATTGCTGTAAGTTTTATAATAAAGTTTTTTTTTTTTAATTTTGCACAACTGATGCTTCATTTTTGGTTTGAAATGTATTTGTTGTTTTTTCTGCTTTTCTGGTATTGCTATTTCCTGGCCATTTTGTAAGATTATTATTTTGGGGCCCCTGTTCCTCCCTGCATGGAGTTTGTGTGTTTGTGCAGATTAGGTGATTTGGTGACCCTAAACTGGTACTAGTGTGTGTTTGGGGTGTGTGTGTGTGTGTATGTGGTTGCTCTGTGTTGGACTGGTGCCCTTTCCAGAGTTTGTTCCTGTCTAGTGTCCTGTGCCAGCTGGGTTAGACTCCAACCTGGCCACCACGACCCTGGTCTGGATTAATTGGTTTAGAAAAATGACATGATAGGACATTATTTTAGGGCACCATTATTTTGTGGGTTTGTTATCTTGGGTGACATCATTTTCTGCTTCTGCTCTTCATGCACCCCTCCATTTTGTTTGTCTAGTCAATATGATACTAAGTGCTAAGCATATGAGACCTATGACACCCGTTATAAACAACATTCAGATTCACTAAAGTATTAAAACTGTTTTGTAAATAAAGGAAAGGCTCTGTAGGAGAAACGTTTTTGAGCACCCTTTTGGTTTCATATTTTCTGGTTATGACTCTGTTTTGGTTAAAGGCTGACTTTAGCAAACTCTCTTAAAACCTGACAACCAATCCATTTACCTTTAGTGTTTGGGCACTAGCTCTGTCTGACTTCCTTTCTGAAACATTCTAACTGTGGAATGCTCCCAGAAGTCGTGAGAATATGTAGGTTAATGTAGGAGACCTAAGGCGGGCAGCAATTGGTATTCTCGTGTCTTAACTAGGCTTAGAAATGTTTTTTTAAAGACGTCAAAGACATGCTGTATCCTCAGCCATACCATCTGTCGCTCCTTTTATGCTGTTTGCCTTTCGTCTCACCTCTGACTTGACCTTGGCTCTGTCTCAAGTTTAGAGTTACCTAACTGCTTGAATTTGGAGGCAGGCAAGAAATTATGAGAGGTGTTTATTTAAATAGGCATTCAACCACAATTTTGGACTGGCTTACATGGGTCATTTTCCATAGTAA
Organism: Polypterus bichir lapradei; assembly: GCA_026402145.1. Taxonomy (NCBI): domain Eukaryota; kingdom Metazoa; phylum Chordata; class Cladistia; order Polypteriformes; family Polypteridae; genus Polypterus; species Polypterus bichir. The sequence goes on from JANRMT010062806.1 coordinate 50,434,608, forward strand.
CGCTGCCTTGTTATTTCTTTGGATTTCTGGGGTTTATTTGATATAGTCAATATTTTCTGAACATTGGAATGCCTGGTGACGATTTTGGCCTTACCTGTTGTATTCCCAGTTTCCCTTTTCCTCCAGTGATAATTCCTAAACTTTCAAACGCTAATCAAAATATTAAAGAGGCCCTAGGCAGCATAAATCTTTAACCTTGGTAAGAATTCCATCTTTTTCATTTTGTCACATATTTCCACGTTCTGTTTTAGGGATTTCAGCTCTCAAGATAAAGTAACAACGTGTCATATAAGTATATAACACTTTCATGCCCAAAATAGACAGTCTAGTAAATACAACTTCTTCTTAAAAAACAATTTCATTTTCTATAGTATAGCTTTTCATAGTAAACATATACCAATGCACTTTTACAAATACAGTACATGCTGCAGTTGTTAAAATGAATGTTATCTAGTTACAGCACCATTAGGGTTAATTGCTCAGTGTCACATGGTAGAAGGAACTTAACTGACCATCTTATGGCTTGAATCACAAACCAATAGCCAGTAGCCACCAAGCCACTGTGCTAATGAGATTGCAGGTGGGATCTGGGAAGATTTGACACACTAACGTATTGCTTTAGGAATGTAATAGACATTCGTCTCATGAGCTCTGTTTGTACAGTACACAATAATACAGCATGTCCACAGTTATTTTTATAAATGCTTCATCCAAAGAGGAGTGTCAGAGATAGAATAAGAATATTTTGTTCTATTCATTTTTGTTCAACCTAAGTCATATATAGATAAGATTTTTTTTTTTATTTCCAAAGCTAAAGGATAAAAGCTCCAGAACATTTTGTTTGGTACTCTAATGTTTATATATAACCCTGGTTATAGAATAAGAAAAATTTTCATTTTAATGTTACGTCAAAGTCATTCTTACATTTAGAACATTACTGTTATGGTTCAGGAAGGCCTATTGCATTGGCTAATGTTTATTTCTTTAAGCTTCTGTTTTTCTTTCTTTCTTTATTCTGTTTTCTTTCACATGAAATGTTTTTCTCTGATCTTAACATTTTTGAATCATTCAATGCAGCGTTTCCCAACCTGTGTGCCTTGGTGGCATTGCTGGCTGACCCCAGATAAAAACCCACCCCCTCCCTCACCACTCTGACGATCACACTCAATTCACAGGAGCAGCACCGTAGGTGGATTGCAACCAATCCTGGTCAATCTCCCCTACTTCCCCTCTGACGATTGTGCTTGATTCACTAAGGAGGAAAGTCATTGATTGCACTATATACAAGTGATGCTGTTGTGATCACATGGGACCCTGTCTCACTTTGACAATGACCCAGTGGGTCATAAATACACTGGCATATGAAAAACTATTTTGTGACACCACAAAGGTTGGGAAACACTGATTTAATGTATAAATATTATGTTCTATGTGTGAACAGATGTTCTCTTATGTCCCTTGTACTTTGTGAGTGACAATTCAAGAGGCAGAGGGACTGACGTCACAACTCTTGAGCTACCCTATGGCTGTTTAGGTCAGAGCTGAGATTGGTGTGGTGTACAATAGTTCAAGTTGAGTCTCTGTAACTATTGTGTTTTTTTTTTTTTTTTTTTTGGATATTCTAGCTTTGACCTCTTTCTGCTCAACTTACTGGAATTCTCTTTCTGGATTACATGTTGTTTACTCTGAATTGCCTTCTGGCAACTTCATATGGCTTTTTTTTTGTGCTTATACTGTAAGTACATGTATTCTCAAATTCTGTAATTCAGTTCAGGATTGTGGATGCCCAGAATCTATCCACCAGACAGCAACCCAGCATTGGACTACAACCTAGGACCCAGTATACAGTATATGTTAAACATATGCAACAAAATAAGTGAAAAGTAACATGATGGAACAATGTCTGAAAAAAACTATGTAAAGCCCAAATATTAGCATCTGTTTCATGTAAAAATGAAACTACTTACAGCTAGATTGTGGATATGTTCTGTAAAAAGAATATATTAATTCTTGTTCAAATGAGAATATATATACATATATATTGTAACAAAAATCGATCACAGACAGTCACAAAGGTTTGGGGCAGCCACCCGTATAATATGTTCCTGGCTGCTAAAGGTTTGAAAAAAGGTTTGCAATTTTTACAAAACAGAGTCCAAAACAGAACTGATCAAGTGGAGGAAAAAGGGTGGTTTTAAAGGTTGGGAGAGGAAATTAGGTCGTCCAGGTCGGAACCGGAAGTGACCTCTTCGGTGGTGCTGGAACCTGATGGGATTTCCCGAGAACAGTCTGCAAGAGACTGAGAGAGACAGTCAGCACACTCTGCCACCCCTTGGTCTGGCATAGTATTACTGTTACTTAAGCCCTTTAGCTGCCTCCGAATTGCACGTGTGTGACAAGGCCCCCCCCTCAGCCCAGACCCTCCTGGTCGGGCGTCCTGCACCGAGAGGTCGTGAGAACGAGGAAGAGCATTGGCGTTGGAATGGAGGGACCCCTTACGATGAACAAGCGAATACTTATACAGTTGAAGATCAAGAAACCACCTGGTGACTTGAGGGTTCGACTCCTTGTGTAGGGCCATCCACTGACTGAATTTCACGCCAGCTACATGTTTCACGTACACAAGTTCTCTGCTCGGTTTTGAAAACTGGCACCACCCGCCATCAAAGCAGTGTTTTTGTTCCATTGTGGTTTCCCTTTCTTTTTTAGATCCACATCCCTGACGCGGCTTTATCAAATACACTGAAATTAACCGCATATTGTTTATTAGTTTAAAGCGTCTGATTGTAATTAACCTGCAAAAATGTAATGGTCCATGGAATGGCCAAACTATTCCAAATACCATAGCTGCTTTAGCGTTTTTTCTCTCAATGCACCACTCAGAGTATTTATCCCACTTTATCTGAGTGTTTGGAATCACAACTCTACAGCAGCTGATCGGAAAGAGAATTATCAGTATACAGCATCAAGCACACGCTGCCTCAGCCATGCACACAGTGTATTGAACTGCTCTCAAACGGCAAACACTTCAGAGCCTTTTCTGTACGGACCTTGCGGTTCAGAAACACTTTCATCCCAAGAACTATAAATACATTCAATCAGTCCATCAAGTGCTCCTTGTAGAACTGTTTGTACTTATTAGTACAATCACCTCAACTGTAAACTTGCGATACATTTATAATATTGCACAACCTGAGTCACTTTATAAAGCGCGTATTTACATATGATGACGATATCATTTTTAAGATGAAATGCAGAAAAATATGTTTATTACATTATACAGATAAAATGTTAACATAATTTAAATAATCTATATTGTTAATAATTAAACATGTGAGGACACAGTGGTGCAGCGCTAACGACGATCTGGTGTCCCATTCAGAGATTGTCCCTTCGTGCTGTATGCTTGCTGGGACTGGCATGACCCTGGATGGATAGATGGATGGAATAATTAAGCATATACTATGAAGATATTTCAGTGTTTCTTAAAAGTTTTGAAGAGTCTGTGTTCTAAGCTTACAGATGGCTTAACATCTATTAGACAGCTGATTGTGAAGCAATTGGTTACTTGGAGAAAGAAAAGGAAGGACAGGAATTGGGGGTTAGTACATTTGAAAGAGACAGTACTGCTGCAATAAATTATTTCATCGAAGGTCGCGCACAGTGCAGAAAGCATCTTGCGGGAGGCAGGAACAATCTCTGGACACTGCACCAGCTCGTCACTATCACTGCGCCACGTTGTTCCCATGTTTAATAACATGCTTTAACTCCTATCATCATGAAAATGATATCAAGTATACATCTCAGTATTTTCATTATTCAGAGAGCTGTAATTTCACAAATGTAATGAATTCTGTGTCCTGTCGGAGGAAGAGAAAGCTCGTTTAAGAAGAACGTAGTGATTCACACACATAGAGCACATAGAACATATACAAAACAAAGCATTTAACGTGCTACTTTAGTTACGATGGGATTTAAGAAACTAGTAAATTAAATGATTTTAAGATGAAGTTTATGATGTTCTACTTTAATGACAAAATAAACTATGTGATTAAAGTGGAAATTTCGAGATTAAAGTTGACATTTCAAGCTCTTTTCCTCACTGTGTGCCTATTTTTTTTTCTTTTCTCTGTACCCTAATAAGCTTTCATATGACACTCAGAATGTGGGCTACGACTCACCTTTTCACGGCAACTTTGATATCTGACAACTTCTTTTATATTTCGGGCACTGTGCGACTTTGTGAACTTGAGCTTTCGAGTTTCTCTGACACTCTATGTCACTCGATTAACTTCCTTTTATTGTTTATACTATTGTTAAAACCAACAAATAGTGTTTTCCCTTGCCTCCACTTGGTATTCGCTGAAATTCTTCTAATTTCCCCCATGCTTTTGCCATTGCCTTTTCACAGAATGCTGAGCTTAAGGGCTATTTATATTGATTTGCATATTCAAAGAGGCGTAATTCTGGGAGGAGTTTGGGAGTGGAGGCAGGTGCGTGCACGTGCGTTACTTTTCATGCTGACTGGGATTTATGGAGTGGAAGAATGTGGAAGTTGTCGAACGCACAGATTTATGCATTTGGATTTTTATGTGCATACACACATTTCCACTTTTGTCCATACGCCATGTTTTATTGTGAATTCTACGCACACCGTTATGCATGGGGCCCCTGGTGTCTATATAAACACAGGGAACTCCAGTTTCTGTATTACTTCTTGCCTGATGAAGGGGCCTGAGTTGCCTCAATACCGTGCATATTGTAATCTTTCTAGTTAGCCAATAAAAGGTGGCATTTTGCTTAACTTCTCACTACATCCAATTTACTTAGAAAATCTTTGTGAGATATGTAACAAGTGTATTAACAAGTGGAGGTCATATTGAAAAATAAAACACGTTTGGCTTTAGTGGTGTTTCTCTGTATAGTTCTTCATATGTCATAGATGGTGTCCCAGAACCGAAAACTGTTCCACACTGAATTGTCTCCTGTTTTAATATTTTGAAAGATATCACCACTAATTATTTCAAATATATTTTTCTGCCTGCTGATTATATATTACAGTTGTCACTTCTTAACTGCTGGTCACTTTTTATTAAAAGTATTGTATATTATAAATAATGGCTGACAATTGAAAAATAAAACAGCACACAGAATATTATGGGCTGCACTACTTCTAGTCAAATCCTGTAAATGACAAAAAGTTAACAAGTTTGTCTTTATACTATTGTAGACTGCTATGGATCTTTTCACTGATCTGCAATCTTTTGTAAAACATACCACTATTCTTATGATAGCTGATTATTCTTTCAGAAACATGGCCACTTTGTTTCCAGCAGCAAGTGAAATAGTATATATTTATGTTAAAAATATTTGTGCCTTCGCTACCTTCTTTTTAAAATTGTTTCAGTTCAAGGTAATCAGCTGAAACACACACACAGCGAGGTGGGGGCAGACTGGGAGCCCTGACTCGCTGTGAGAAATGGGGATGCATAAGCACACATCCTAATCTTTCCCTCTGTTGCAGTCCTAGAATGGAGGAGGGGATCTGTGAGGAGCCCTGACGTCAATTTTAGAACATCATTGAAGCCCTGCCCCTTACGACCCCATAGATATACAGTATAACTAAGACTCCCACCAGAAGAAGGCAGTCAGTCTGTGCCCAGTGACTACAAGAACCAAACTAGTCCTCAATAGCCTCATTTTTAAGAGCTGTAGCAATAGCAGGCATTCCTTTTCTTCACTTTACTCTTATTTTTGAGTTGTATAGTTGTTGCATTTTCTACAGCTATACAAAATGTGGCAGACCCCAACCCTTTACTTTCGTTTGTGCATTTCTTCTCTTTGCAGAGTCACACAGCTCATACCTTAAAATTTTATATTTCTTTCTAGTCTATGTCTGTATCCTTGCCACCACATCATATGAACAAATAAAAAGAGGCAGAAAGGGTTAAACTCACTGCCGCATGTTTTCTTTTTAGGAAAATCAGCTATAACTGTGTGTAGAGCACACTAGAAAAACTCCTCAACATGGCTTTCACAGTTGAAAGGTGACTATAGTTATTAACACATATCCCTCCTAGAAAATATTATGCTCAGCATCTAGTTTTCTGGCATGGATATAGTCTCTTGGAAAGTTCTTTGGTTCCTGCCTCTGATTTATACATCCATTCCTCCTGTATTCCTTTCATAACCTTTTCAATGGAAAGTTTGATGGTCCTTTTGGAAAATTATAGCTTTTCTTGGGGAGGTGTTGTCATGCTTACACTATCAATTGTACTAAGCTGCTTGGCAATGACTGCCTGTTGATGTTTCATATCTTTCTTTCTTAGCATGTTTTTAACAGGCACTTAAATTAACTTACCTTGGCATCTATTTTTTTAACATTTTATGAAGCAAAGCTTTATTAATCCTGAAAACATGACAGCATAAATGAACAAGACAGCTAAACTGTTTGCAGATTGTAAAGCACAGACAGCGTTGCGCTTTGTTATAGTGAAATCTAAAGTAATCATCTACATGTTCCTGTTAAAGCTTGTGTAGGTAGGTTTGAAGGTTCTAACAATTAGATTGACCCTTCAGTGTATAATGTAATATACTGTTTGGAGGGTGTGAAAGAGAACTGTTGCAATTATTCTGTGTTGCCGGTTCATTTCAAAATATCCACAAAAAAATGTGTTTTATGTTAATATAAATAGCGCTAACTGAAAGTATTCCTTTTCTATCAAATAAATTGTTTTCTGGGATAAGTCACAAATTATACTTTTAGTGGATGAGAACCACAGACTTCATTCTAGTGACCTGCTCTTCTTGTTACTAATCCAAATTTTGTCTCAAAATGTCATCAGCCTTTCTCAAGAAAATGACATACTTCAGGACCCCGCACCACACCATTCCACATAAACCCCCTTTAGCCTTTTTATACTTCACCAAGTAAATAAACAATCAAGAGAGAGAATCATTCTACTAACATTATCAAAATGTGCCGGCTTTGTGTGCTTTTTATCAGGGACTGAGTTAAAGCACATAATAGAGTAGGATTTAGGTGCTGCAGATGTGCTTACAGTTCATGACTTCTTTATTGGTGCCTGATCAGAAGGAAATGAACAGGATGAAACACCTTCACCAATCCTCAGTCCCTACCTCTGATCCTTCCCTTTCCAGTTCACTTACCAGAAATTCCCAGTTCATTTTTGAATCATCTACGTACATCTGTAGTGAATAAGAATTATGCTAGTTTCACTAACCTATTCACCCACCCTTAAACAGGGGTGCCCTATGGTTTCCCTTCTCTTTATGTGTTTTGCTATTTATATTTTATTAGCTGTGTAAGCCTGTGCTGTTAAAAGCCTGGGCTCCTAGAAACCATGGATTCTGGCACTTCAATCAATCAATCACATTGATTGCACATTTGCAGCTAAGCAAGGTTCTTTTTCCTCAATGTTTTTGTTTTGCCGACATGCTTGCTTCCATTTTCTATCAGCAGCTAAGCAAGTTTCTCTCTTCTCGGAGGTTTCGTTTTGCCGATGTGCTCGCCTCGCTTGTGTATTAGCGGCTAAGTGAGTTTCTCTTTTGTCGGTGGTTTCAATTTGGCGACAGAGTTGATTTCTTTGAGCTTCATGCTGTACCCTCGCACTTCCGGGCTGGACAGAGAGGCACACACATACACTACCACGCGTTGACATTTATATACTCAGCAAAAAAAGAAACGTCCTCTGACTTTCAACTGTTTTTATTTTCAGTAGACTTAATGTGTAAATATTTGTATGAACACTAAAAGAGTTAACACCATAAGACATAAACTAAAAATGTTTCACAATGTGTCCCTGAATGAAGGGAGGCTCAAAATCAAAAGTACCCGTCAGTATCTGGTGTGGCCACCAGCTGCTTGAAGTACTGCAGTGCATCTCCTCCTCATGGACTGGACCAGATTTGTCAGTTCTTGCTGTGAGATGTTACCCCACTCTTCCACCAAGGCACCTGCAAGTTCCTGGACATTTCTGGGGGGAATGGCCCTAGCCCTCACCCTGCGATCCAACAGGTCCCAGACGTGCTCAATGGGATTGAGATCTGGGCTCTTCGCTGGCCATGGCAGAACACTGACATTGTTGTCATGCAGAAACTCACGCACTTTTTGCCACTCCTGTCTGGTCCAGCGAAGGTGGGTTTGTGCCCATAGGCGGCGTTGTTGCTGGTGATGTCTGGTAAGGACCTGCCTTACAACAGGCCTGCAAGCCCTCAGTCCAGCCTCTCTCAGCCTATTGTGGACAGTCTGAGCACTGATGGAGGGATTGTGTGTTCCTGGTGTGACTCGGGCAGTTGTTGTGGCCATCCTGTACCTGTCACGCAGGTGTGATATTCGGATGTACCGATCCTGTGCAGGTGTTGTTACACGTGGTCTTCCACTGCGAGGATGATCAGCTGTCCTTCCTGTCTCCCTGTAGCGCTGTCTTAGGCGTCTCACAGTGTGGACATGGCAATTTATTGCCCTAGCCACATCAGCAGTCCTCATGCCTCCCTACAGCATGCCTAATGCACGTTCACGCAGATGAGCAGGGACCCTGGGCATCTTTCTTTGGGTGTTTTTCACAGTCGGTAGACAAGTCTCTTTAGTGTCCTGCGTTTTTAGAACTGTGACCTTAAATGCCTACTTTCTGTAAGCTGTTAAGGTCTTAACGACCATTCCACAGGTGCATGTTAATTAATTGATTATGGTTAATTGAACATGCATGGAAAACATTGTTTAAACAATTTACAATGAAGATCTGTAAAGTTATTTGGATTTTTAAAACATTATTGTTGAAATACACAGTCCTGAAAAAGGGACGTTTCTTTTTTTGCTGAGTATATATAAGACAATATATATATTGTGGGGCAGCATTGTGACTCATTGATAGTGCTGCTGCTTTGCAGTAAGGAGACCGGGGTTTGTGTCCTGGGTCCTCCTTCCGTGGAGCTTGTATGTTCTTCCTGTGTCTCCAGGTGGTCCAGTTTCCTCCCACTATCTAGAGACATGCATGTTAGGTGAAATGGTGACCCAAATTGGCACTAGTGTTTGTCTGGTGTGTGGGTGACAGTGTGTATGTGTTCACCCTGCAATGGACTGACACTCTGTTCAGGCTTTGTTCCTACCATGAGGCCTATGCTAGCTGGGATATGACCCAGCACCCCCCACAACCCTGGTTTGGATAGCGGGTTTGAAAATGACATGACAATATATATTGTACAACATGTAAAAATAAAAACATGCATCATTTCTCTAATGTATAAACCACCCCACTGTCCAAATGTGTTTAACACACTGTCAGAGCGTATCCATGTTTTTGTTGACCTGAGACAGAAAGCATAGAGCTCTGCCCAAACAATATAGTTTTAGCCCACAGTTTTTAATCATTATAGCCTAGTTTGGTTCGAAGAGTACCAGAAGACCTGGGAATCTCTGTCACATACTTTTTTATTTAAAAGGTTCTCCATTTGTCACATCATACTGTATGCTGGAAAGAGGAATCATATATATTCTCTTGTACTTTATGATGGCATGTAGAACAGACAAATAAATTCTACTGGCATCTCCAGAAGTTGTAGCCAAGTAAATTGCAGATTTAAGTAGCTATTTCACTATTTATTAAAGGGGTCACATTTCCCGCATCTCATACAATCATAATAAAACTGAATAAAAAAATTAACAAGAAAAAACAGAAAATATGTGACAAATTTGATTTGTTACACACTATTTACATTGGCTATTGAGGAAACCACTGAAGATGCATACTAAAAACATATCACAGCAGCACCCCAAGAACATCACACTCTTAAAACTAAAGATGCCAGTGTTGTTTTTCAGCACAATGCCATAGGGGAACCATTTTTGGTTCCCAAAAGACCCATTAATATAATGGTTTCAGAAAGAATTTTAATTTATTTATATCTGTAACAGGCTACTGTGATGGATGGCCAGCATTTCAGTCTGGCCGGCACGTCCCTCAACTGAAAGAAAGAGCCTTTTCAGGGCACTACATCCCCCGGGACGTTAGATGGCAGCTCCCCTGGATGGAAATGGTTCCCCGGATTCCCGCAGGGCAGCATGGGACATGGAGTCTGTTTCTTCAGCCCTATAAGGTACCGTGGGTGCCACCAGGGGGAGCTCACCAAGAACCCAGGGATATTTGAAGAAGTCATTTGACCCAGAGAAGGAATACTTCCAGATCATGGACTTTAAAAGGACTATGGGAAACCCAGCAGTTTGGAGCCGGAGTTGGGAGGTTGGGTGACTAAGCTGCTGGGAATAAAGGATTGATTTATTGTATTGATTATTATTGTTATTGTATTATTATTGGATAATTGTGGCGTGTGTGGTACTTTGAGCACTGTATAAAAAGAAAATATTAAAGAATTCTTCTGGGTGCTTTTAAACATGTGTCCTGGACGTCTGTCTGGTGGGTTTAACGGAGCAACAGTGCCTCTAGTGTCCACACTACATACAGTAAACAGTCACAAACATATGGTAACAGATTTGTGACATACCAATGTTGTCTTGATTTAAAAGGATGTCTGCTGCATACATACAGTATAGTCACACAGGCTAAGTTCAGGTGTCCTGCATCCCACCATACCATACATTCATAATTTAGCTTTTTTCTACATATTAAGAAGTTTTTCAAACTACAAAGAACCAACTTCATAGGCAAAGACCCCTTCCCAAAATGAAATGGTGCTTTATCAAGCAATGGAGCAATGAAAAACCACCCAACATATTAAAGAACCATACTGAACAGTGCCATTAGGAGGAGGTTGGGAGCATACGTTGATACAGCATGTTGCTGCACCCACCACATGGCGAACCACCCAGACTGAGATCCAAGTACAGCTGTGCAATGCATGACACCTCAGCACCACACTGGAATAGTGTGAGTTTTTTTTACAGTGGCTGCAGTGCCAATCCTGCCACCAACCCCTAGGTTTTCCCTGGAAATTGGAGGACCTGCTTGCAGGGCTGGATTCAGATTAATGCAGGACAGAGCAATGGCAAGTTAAGAGCCTTGCCCAGGGGCCCAGCAGAGTAGAGTCTCTTCTGGCATTTACGGGATTTGAAATGGAAACGTTTCAAATGAATTGAAATTATACCCACAGCAAAAAGTTTGCAGCACTATCCAGTATGCCACCCACCATTTACAGACTACAAATGCTGTCTGCTTTGGGTTTTCTCCATAGTTAACCCTGTTTATTGCAGCCATAAATGCATGGGTTGCTTTATCAGAACACTGGAATGGTAACAGCTTGCTTAACCCGTTCTCAATTATCGTAAGATTTATGTTTTAGCAAATGGACTTTAGAAAAGAGATCAACACAAGATGCGCACATGTGGCAGAGAATAAAATGACACAGAAAAATGCATGTTTCTACACAGTTAGAAGAGCATGAGAAACAGTTTGCAACATTTTAACATTTGTAGTTGTGTCTCCTGCTCTTGGCATTTATGCCAAAAAATCCATTAATGCTCTTTCTTTGTCAATTTGCATGAGAGAAAGAAAACCACACAACTATATTTTTCTTATTTTGGATGAACCTGCTGAAATGACAGGATTTATTGTGTCTTATCTCAACTTCATGGTCTCTATGACTTTTTACACTTTTTTTGTTATGTTTAGGGATATGGCCACTGCCCTTTCAATTGGATTAGATATGACCTGTCAAGACCCTTGGTTTTAGTCCTTTAGCCTCATGTGGCTGTTTTGTTTTCATGGAAATTAACTCTTTAAAAGCAGAACATTTATATGGAGGTGTATCCATCCATTGTTCTAACCTGCTTAGTACAGAGTTTTGGGGAACCTGTCTACTTTGGAAGCAACGCTGGATGGTTCATCCCAAGCCACATCTATACCCACATTAACGCAGGTCCAATTTAGTGAAACTAATAACTCTAAAATGCACAGCTTTGGGATTTAAAAGAAAACTGGAGTACCAGGGACACAAGGAGTGTGTGCAAAATCCACACACTAATGGTGGCCAAACCAAGGGTTGGGCTCAAGAAGTGGAGCTGTATTTATTAGAAGAGCAAACAAAAGGAAATCTTTCAAATTTTACACAAGCCCTGCAAGCTTAGGAAAAAAATATCAATTATTAGTGGTACATTTTGGCTCTCAAACTTACAAAGATACTGAATGTAAATTGTACCGTACAACAAGGCAAGTTGATTTCAAGTTCATTGAACTACTTTTTTTTCACTTTAATTTTATATTATTTCATATGTCATCCTATATGTGCTGTTGGTGAGAGTGGTCTTGAACTGCAGTATCCAATGACCCACAGCAATGTCAAGGATTACAAAAATACCCAAAGATAATAACTTACTGAAAAATGTGTCCTGAGTGTTACCACACCTACAAATCAAAGACGAACAGTGGCTCCATTGTGAAAAAATTATTTGCAGGTTCATAGGTTCAGTATTATAACACATACAGAATGCAGTGTAATTCTTACTTTTACATGTCTAGATCAACATATCACTTCTCTCCACACTGATTAGTGAGTTTATTATTTGGACGTTGACCTGCTTTTTTGCTTCAGTTCACCTACGATACATAACTATTTGTGTGCATACGTCTGAATGAAAGTTATATATAACTCCATTACAGCACCCCACCTATATGGCTTTACCCAAATATGGACAGCTGCCTTAAGCAAAAAGTGACTTCAGTATAGCTGCTTTATAGCACCCCATATGCATGGCTTTACTCACACGCAGGCAGTGGCCTTCAGCAAAAAGACTTACTAGCTTGGCAAGAACAGTTCAAATGGAGGTCTTCAGAACAGAATGCCATGGTCAACAAGTATAACAACCTTACCTTGAAACGTCTGTCTTCCTCACCTCTTGAAATTGTTCATGGTTATCATTTATATGACCATGAACATATTGATGTTTTATTTATATATTTATCAGTATGTTTGTTTTCTAATGGATGGTTAATATTTATTTTCCACATATAGTTTGATGGCATAATCTCCTTCAACATGTTCATAGCAGCTGGATCTATGTTAGGTGAAAAGGAAGGAAAGTAGCAGTAGTAGTAACTAATGGTAGATTGATTTCAAGAAAATAAAACAGCCCTGAGGTTTTCCTTCTGCATACTGAATGTGTTATTTTTTTTCTCTCCTTCTTTATTGTTTAGAGTTAACTGAACAAACGTTTGCCCAAATACCAAATTTAAAAAAATCAGAATTTAATTTTCAGATTCTCTGACAAGACTCATCAGCTGAAAGACTAATACAGTAATTTAATAAATGATATAATAATTCAGGCATACCACTAGTCAACATGCCAGACATTCATCCAGTCAATGGCAGCTTCCGAAGATGTTTTATTCATTCTTTTTTTTTATTGTAAATTAACTGGAAAGTTGGAGGGCAAAATCTTAAAAAACAAATAAAACTTAACAAGACAAAGGCATTTTATACATATGTGGTCTGAAGCCTCGGATTTTTACGATCTTTGCTACCAGGAGTGTAACACTCTCAATGTATGAGAGCAAGCAATTCTACTATTAATCCAGAAGTGACTCCTAAGTTGACATATAAATGGTGGTTTCTTATCAGCAGTTGATGTCATAATTTTATGAGAGAGTGATGCCAGCTGGAATAAAGATGTTTAAATGGGAGGCAGTGTGTTGATAAGCAAAACAAGATAGCTTCCTTACTTTTAGATGAATTTATGAAAATCCAGCTTTGTGAGGCCAAAACAGGGCTGACACATATTCGTTCTTTTTACATTTTCCCCTTCTAAAACTGCTTTGTTTAAATTAACTGATTACTTTTCATCATTTGTATATTTTTTTAAATTACGTTGAATTTTCCAGATTCTGGGCAGTGCTCATACAATTTTTCTTCTATTGTATATGGCAAAACATTCACTTACAGTATGCTCAAATGCTCTATATTCTGTAATCCCGAAAATAGAGAAAAGATAGGACTTCAATTATAGAATCTCTAGTTTAAGAATGTAACTGTTAATGAATGCAGAAGTGGATCGACTGCATAATTTTTACTGCTTGGGATCAAGCAACATCATGCTAGATGAGCTTGCAGAGCAAGACAGACTGAGATAAGCAGGAGATGAAATAAAATAGACATTTTTAAGATAATACTTAATAAGGATAAAAGCAGTACATTATAAGACAACAGTAAACAAATGAAAAAGTACAAAAACAAAAAATCGAATACACACAATATAGTTCAGGGAGACAACCATAAACCAACCTGTCCATGGAAACCTTGGGAATACTGTATTTCCACAGGTGCATCCAACCACAATAAACATGCAAACAAAAGATGAAGTGTAATGGAGATCAATGAGGAAGATTGCTGCCCACTGCTCAGTTAATATATATTTCTAAGTATACTGTGCAGGATCAAGATTAATAATTGCTAATGATACAGAGTACTGGGGTGTTGTACCATGTTAGCCATTATGAATGTAGAGAAAAGCCAAGCAAAATGATGACACCTTTTATTTTAGTTAGCCAATAAAAGGTGTCATTTTGCTTGGCTTTTCTCTACTATGATACAGAGTAAAAACTACTAATGATAATATTGATCCAGTGGCTATAAAGATGGGCTTTAAATTCCACTGCATGACCCTATCAAGTCATTTTATTTCCCTAAACCTGCTTTCTTCTGATCAAATTTACAGTGAGTCCACAGCTAAACCAATTAACAAATGGTGCAGGGAAGGAATAATCCCTGGATGAGACGTCAGTTCAAGAAATGATGCTATTAAATCACAAGTGACCTGTTTAAAGGTGCCAATTAACCTTGCCATATATCTTCAAAATGGGATGGACAAGTTTCTCAGAGAAAACCTATGCAAACATGGAAAGACCATGCAGTCTCCAAGTATTTTGATTAAACAGTTTGGAAAAGAACATAAAATAAACATTTGGTCATTTTCACCCCCTTGACCTCAGTCTGGGTCTCGGAGAGTCTGGTAGCTATGTACAAAACGCTTTTGGTGAAGCAGCAAATTGTTGGCTCTGTCAGGTTGTGTTTATTTTATATTTATAGGCTCATTAAACCATCAGTCTGCAAGGCTGTAAAAGAGGGTTTTTAGCTCGACTCATGACTACAGTAGCAGGTGCAGGTCTTCATTACAACTGATCTCTTAATCAGAGGCTCAGGCTTGTTTGTGACTGGATTTCATTATTAGTGTAATTTCTGTTTTCCTGCTATTACACTGCATTCCTGAATTTTCAAGTAGGAAGAGGTTTGAAATGACATTGCCTCCTGGTAAGTTTTATCATTTATAGTAAAGATGTTTCTTTTTTGGAGAGCAATCTACAGTTGTTTCAGTGAAGCCCAAAATGTCATATTATTGTGCAGGAGCCATGGCAATGAACAGATGAAAGGGGGACTGGAAACATTAAATTGTCAGGGCTTCAGTTCCTAAAAAAGCCAGACTCTGATATCTTGAAATGCAAAAGCTTCACTATCTGCATACTGTCTTAAACTACCAAAACATAAAAAGTGGCAGTATTATTAAAAATTGGACCAGAAAACAGTCAAAAAAATTGGCCAAAGTTTAATGCCAGAAAACCTATAGACTGAGATGTCAAAGCTAAAACACTAAACTAAATCGTAGTCAGAATTCAAAAGCAAGACAATTAAGAGATACAATGTTAAGTCACCAAAAAGCACATGCTGGGAAGCTTATTTGTATCCTTAATCCTGAACAACTAGGATATCTAAAATCTGAATTTTGTATTATTGCAATGGTGATGTCACTTATAACAGTCATCTTCACATAGTAACACAGTAGCAACTGCATACAAATGGACCACAAAATGGCAGCACCCATAAAAAATTTGGATTTGGACCCACATTCCTGTTTATTTTAATATGTAAATGAATTCATGTATTTATATGTAGCAGTTGTGGGAACGTTAAGATTCGCACCATCCAAAGACAGTGATTTATTTTATTTTGGGGACCCCAGGAACACTCCCAGCCTTGACCTGGCACACACACACTCACACAGAGAGATAATGTTAGTGCCACAATGACTAGATAATTAACAATGAAATATATTAATCAATTAATGAAAAAAGAACACACAATATAACCAGAGCAATTACAACGCTGACAGAAAACAGTCCAGTATAGCAGAGGAAGTTGAAGATGGATGTTTTATTAAAACACCCTGTAAGCAACTTACTAAAAGTAATGTAAAGTTTTATCCTACCTGGTTCCTGATGTGGTATGGACTTTGAAATGTTTGGGAGCACTCCCTCAGATGAAGATGTTTCCAATCAGTACAAACTCATACAGACAGGCAGGCACGGGACAGCACATACATCCAGACAGAAGCTGTAATACAAGGTGGTCAAGTCATTATCCAATTGTGTGTAAGAGGCATATTAACAAACAGAAGGATGATCGAGATTTCCCCACCGTCTTTTACATTCCTTTTTTACGGGCCCGCCTGCTCAATCTTCTTCCCAGTAGCCCCTGCTCCCCCAAAGATGTCCAATAGTGTTATACCGCCGGGGCCAATAGGAGATGTAGGACATTTTAACTAGTGCTGCTACATATTTCTAATAGGATTGACTACTGCAATGTGTTATTCACTGGTTGTTCCAATCATTCTTTACGCAATTTTCAGTTAATTCAAAATGCTGCAGCACGAATTATTACGCAAAACAGAAAATATAAACACATTACTCCAGTTCTCAAGTCCTTTCACTGGCTCCCAGTTAAGCTTTTGGTTGATTTCAAAATACTCATTTTACATAAAGCCTTAAATGGTCAAGGCCCTGTTTATTCGCATGAACACAGCATTACTTACAAACCAAAGTGTACATTGAGATCTCAAGATGCCAACCTACTTAAGATTCCAAGGATTAATAAAATAACAGTGGGAGTTTGAGGTGTTAATTACTGGGCCCCAAAGCTGTGGAAAAATCTGCCTGCTTATATAAGAGATGCCCCTTCAGTCTCAACTTTTAAATCCAGACCGAAGACTTACTACTTTAATTTAGCATACCCTGACTGAAGCTGCTGATTAGCTGTGCACACTGCATCTCTGTTTGTTAGTAATTTATACAAAAATATAAGTAATACAATATTTATAAACCGTTGCTAATCCTCCTCTATTCTGTTTCTCCCCTCGATTTCTTCATGTGGCACTTGGTACCACTGTTCTACTGCCAGCTGTTCTGTTGCCCATGGAAAAGTCTCAGATACTGGGAGCGTTGGAATCTTTGGAAGGAAAGGTCCTTTTGGCAGATTGTATGTCCCAGCAAAAACTTTATACTACAGAATGACTACAGGGGGATGTGCAGCTAGTTGGCTGAGGTATCCAGGGGCCTCATGCATAACAGTGTGCACAGAATTCACACTATAATATGGCATATGCACAAAAGCGGAAATGTTCGTATGCACAAAAAAATCCAGATGCATAAATCTGTGCGAACACCAACTTCCACGTTCTTCCGCTACATAAATCCCGGTCAGCGTGAAAAGTAACACACGTGCATGCGCCTTCTGTCCCGCCCCAACTCCTTCCAGAATTACGCCTCTTTGAATATGCAAATCAATATAAATAGCCCTTAAGCTCAGCCTTCTGTAAAAAGGCAATAGAAAAAGCACGGGGGAAACTGAAGAATTTCAGCTAATACCAAGTGGAGGCAAGGACAACCATACTATTTGTTGGTTTAAACAGTGGTATAAACAGCAAAAGGAAGTTGATTGAGTGACACAGAGTGTCAGAGAAACTCGAAAGCTCAAGTTCACAAAGTCGCACAGTGCCTGAAATAAAAAAGAAGTTGTCACATATCCGCTGTGAAAAGGCAAGTCGTAGCCCACCATCTGAATGTCATATGAAAGCTTATTAGGGTACAAAAAAAAATAGGCACACCGTGGGAAAAAAGCACAAAATGTCAACTTTAATCTCGAAATTTCCACTTTAATCACGTAGTTTATTTTGTCATTAAAGTAGAACATCATAAAATTCATCTTTAAATCATTTAATTTACTAATTTCTCAAATCCCATCGTAATAAAAGTAGCACGTTAAATGCTTTGTTTTTGTATTTGATCTTCTATGTGCTCTATGTATGTGAATCACTATGTGCTTCCAGGCTTTCTCTTCCTCCAACGGAACACAGAATCCATTAGATTCGTAATATTACAGCTCTCTGAATAATTAAAATAGTAAGATGTATATGTGATATCTTCATGATGATGCGGATTAAAGCATGTAATTAAACATGGGAACACGGTGGCTCAGTGGTTGTTCATGTCTCACACAAGATGCTTGCTGCACCGTGCACGACCTTCAATGTAATAATTTATTGCGGCAGTACTGTCTCTTTCAAATGTACTAACCCCCAATTCCTGTCCTTACTTTTCTTTCTCCAAATACCCAATCGCCACAGAATCAGCTCTGTAATAGACGTTAAGCCATCTGTAATCTTAGAACGCTGATTCTTCAAAACTGTTAAGGAACATTGAAATATCTTCATAGTACGTGTTTAATTATTCTATCCATTTATCCATCCAGTGTTGCGCCAGCCCCAGCATGAATACAGCGCGAGGCAGGAACAATCCATGAACGGAGCGCCAGCTCCTTGCTAGCGCTGTGCCACCGTGTCCTCACATGTTGAATTAATAATATAGATTATTTAAATGAAGTTAAAGTTTTATCTGTATAATATAATAAACATATTTTGCTGTATTTCATCTTAAAAATGATATCGTCATCATATGTAAATACGTGCTTTATAAAGTGGCTCAGGTTGTGCAATATTATAACTGTAGTGCAAGTTTACAGTGAGGTGATTGTACTAATAAGTACAAACAGTTCTACAAGGAGCACTTGATGGACTGATTGAGTGCGTTTATAGTTCTTGGGATGAAACTGTTTCTGAACCACGAGGAAAGGCTCTGAAGAGTTTGTTGTATGAGAACAGTTCAAAAGACAGCATGGCTGAGGCAATGTGTGCTTGATGCTGTATCCCAATAATTCTTTTTCCAATCAGCTGCTGAGCTGTGATTCCCCACTCAGATACAGTGATATAAATACTCCGAGTGGTGCAGTGAGAGTAATATGGAAAAAGATGATCTGCTGCGGCAACCCCTAATGGAAGCAGCTGAAAGAAGAAAAAGAAGGTGCAGTGAGAGTAACAACGCTAAAGCAGCTATGGTATTTGGAATAGTTTGGCTATTCCCTGGATTATATTGTTACAGGTTAATAACAATCAGATGCTTTAAACTAATAAACACTATGCAGTTAGTTTCAGTGTATATGATAAAGCCACACCAGGGATGTGGATCTAAAAAAGAAAGGGAAACCACACTATAACAGTAGCACTGTTTTGACGCTGGGTGCCACCAGTTTGCAAAACCGAGCGCAGAACTTGCATACGCCAGGTTTGGAGCTACCGTGAAAATGTGCGTGGCTTTACGGCAAGTTTAGGGTTTATACATCACAATTTGATCATGGAAACATTTGTACGCAACATTTTTGTGCATATGCACCGTTTATTCATGAGGCCCCCGGACTGCGACTGTGTCTTTGACTTTCTTTCTTACAATTTTTATCTCCTCTGTTGTCAACTGGCCATACTTCAACAATAACATACTGGACAGATATTGTTGCTTTCCATTTATGTTAATCACTTTCTACTTTGCTTTGCATGTGTTGTAACGAATCTGTAACTTTTTATGTATTAATTGTTTATTTAGCTATTCAGATAATCTATACTTGCATTTTACCTGAGAATTTGTTTATAGCGCTCTGTTCCTGCTCTCAGAGAAGAGCTCTATACAAAAATAAGTCGTATGGTATTGTATTTTGTTCAATGTTTCAGCCATTATAAGTGAACCTAGGTGATCTAAGCAATACATTTTGCACTTCTTAATGAAATTCTTTCTTTTTTCTTTCAACCCATTTTAGGTTTGAGACCCAGATACAACTGATAATAAATGGGCTGCTAGATACTTTCCACCTCATGTGCTCAGCTGGATAAGCTGAAATCTGAGAATTGTTAATAAGTGGTCACAATTTCAAAAACCTTTAATTATGGAATAAGTAGTCCAGGACATTAGGAAGACTTAACAAATGGGAGCAGTTTCATCTTTTCAATGCAATACTGTGATGAATGTTAATTTTGGCTCTGAAAAGAACCATTTGTTTCTGTTTTGGAAGTTTTGAAACACGCTTTGGCATTTTTTCTTCTTTTATTGTTATGACGGTAAGGTTATCCCAGTACCATCTTTGATGGTGCCTTTCAATAGTGGTGACTAGCCACATGGTCAGATGTCATTGTAACACATAATTACATCATTCTATTTAAAACAGCAGCACATATACAGTTTTCTGAACACTGTAATTTTATGAAGAACTTAACATTAGCAGTAGTTAGGGGTAAAGAAAGTTAGTTTCGAAGACCATCTGGTTGCTTTGGTCTTAGGTGGATGGTTTTGGGTTGCTGCTTATGGTGTCCTGAATCCATTCCTTTTTAAAGATTTGCCAGGTGTTTTTTCTCCTTTTCTCGGTTATCTTATTTTGCCGCTAAAAACATTTAAAAATGTAACTTTAAACACCCTTTCTTGTCTGGTGTGTGTAACAGTTACTAGGTGACTGATCCAAACATGAATTCAAAACAACAGTAAAGGTCAAAGCCAATATAATTTTCCATGACTTTTTTGGCTTTTTCCTTTGCTTTTACAAGTGTTACAGTATCTTGCAAGAACTTTCCTTTATTAGTCCAAGTTCAAATGCTTCCTTCTTTAAAGTGTATTTTTGCTAAAGTCCTGCACCTCACAGGTATGCACCTTCTTGTATAGAAATGTTAATGGACAAAAATGGCTGTTTCTATTGAAAACCACAAAAAAATCCGAACAACAGGAAGTAAACATTAATATGTAACAAAACCAAACCATCAAAAATTAAATGTGTTCTATAACATAATGTTACTGAAATAATGAAAAGCAAAACCTTCTTCTTTTTCTTTCGACTGTCCCTGTTAGGGGTTGCCACAGTGGATCATCTTCTTCCATATCTTTCTGTCCTCTATATCTTGCTCTGTTACACCCATCACCTACATGTCCTCTCTCACCATATCCATAAACCTCCTCTTATGCCTTCCTCTTTTTCTCTCTTCCCTAGAAGCTCTATCCTTAGCATCCTTTTCCCAATATACTCAGCATCTCTTCTCTGCACATGTCCAAACCAACGTAATCTTGCCTTTCTGACTTTGTCTCCAAAATGTCCAGCCTGAGCAGATCCTCTAATGTATTCATTTCTAATCCTGTCCATCCTTGTTACACCCAATGCAAATCTTAGCATCTTTAACTCTGCCACCTCCAGCTCTGTCTCCTGCTTTCTGGTCAGTGCCACCATCTCCAACCCATATAAAATAGCTGGTCTCACTACCGTCATGTAGATCTTCCCTTTCACTCTTGCTGATAACCGTCGCAAACTACTCCTGACTCTCTTCTCCACCCATTCCACCCTGCCTGCACTCTCTTTTTCACTTCTCTTCCACAATCCCCGTTAAAGAAGCAAAACCAAATAGTAGTGTAATAAACAATTAATAAGACATAGTAATGAAAATAAGCACAGCAATGAAACAATCTTGAGTTTCTGAGACCACCTTATCCATCAACTGGAATTTGAGCTTTTCATTTTAAAATCATTAAAACACAGCAAGCACATTAAAAAAGCAGACTAAAGTTCTGTGAGATTAAATTCTGCACCTGAAATCAGGTCTACTACATGATACAGGAAATCAAATTCATAAATGCTGAGCTCCTGCAGAGTCTCCAGTGTGAACTCAGTAATCTGGAAGTAAAATATGTAATTAAATGAAGTTCAGTTTAGCTTCTGATTAAGAGACTGACAGTAATGAAAGTCTAAAGCTACCTTTGCCCACCTTGAACTGTGCTGTGTAGTTAAGTGGTCGAGTATGGCTCTTCTCTACATTTCTCCTAGAACTGTACCATTAAAAGTATTCATAATTCCAACAGTAGTGTTATTTTTGTTATACTAAATATTATGGCAAAGTCATTTTAAGTTATTAATTGGAACTGAAATCTAAACAAGTTGCAAAGTAAGCACATTTTGATCAAGATGCTGGAAATTAGAGCAGTAACAAGTTCCAACATTCAGAGATACTCTACAGTCGCTACTTTAACAACTGCAGTTGAAACTTGAAATTTGGTGGACAGCAGAATCAACCACATTTATTTGGTGGAGGGGCCCCTCCCGGCAGCTTGGCTTCTGTCAAGTTTTTGCTGCAAAGGTGGCACCCACATTGCCAGAGTTTATAGTAGCAGAAACAGCAAACTCAATAACTCATTTAATTGCCATCTTTTCATAGCTGGCAGCATTTAAGCTATATTTTGACTTTTATTTGCATTGTAAATTTTCAAAATTACACTGTCTTCTTACCAAAGAATATTATCATTAAAATAGATCCAAGAAAAACTTTTTTTTCTCAAATATGAAACAGTTATTTGCCCTATTATTATTCTGTGCTGTTTAGTGTTAACCATCTAAAGAAAGGACACAAATGAACGTAAGGAGTGTGCCTCCACAAAGTGAACTGTCCAGAGAAGGTGCCCTTGATCTTGAGACAGTGAGTTCTTAGTCACTGATCATGAAATGTCTAAGGTGAGGAAGTGTTGAGTGTGTTTGAGTGTGCCCCATGATAGACTACAACCAGCTCCATTTAAGAAGCTAAATTAAGAGAAAGATTAAGACTGCTTACTGTATGTACTGTATATCTACTTATGGCATGCACAATTAACTGTACAAAAGCACCAGTTTTGAGGCAGTTGCCAATGGAAGATACAGGGAAATCATATTCTCTACAACAGACATCTAAATCTGATATACGACAAAGCATCCAGGCCAGCTTCCCTTGCAACCGCATACAGTGTGTACATCAAAATGAGTGTGAGAATTGACCAATTAAAAGGAACAGAAATCATTCAAACACATTTCAAAAGACTTAGTTTGAAAATAGGTGTTGTGGTGGCACATAGCCCTGCTGACGCATGTAGAAGAGGCCTAAGAAGCTGTAAGTATAGGGTGTTAATGGTTTAATGTATAAATGTGTACATGAAAGGCACCCCTTTTTGCACTCACTATTGCTCCAGATACAAACAAAAGACACATTTCACAATATATTGAGATAGTCCAAAAACCATGTGTTAATCACACACTTAATGAGAAAAAAACATAACCAAAAGCAGATGGCATGATGCATCTGTTAATTATCAAATATGTTTAATTCAATTCAAGGTCAAGAGACCCAGAGCCTACCCAACAGTACCAAGCATAGGACACAAACCATGTCAGGACAGAGCAAATTAGTGTGATGTTACATCTAAATGTTGGATCCTTTTTCTTTAAATTAAGATATTCAGATTTGACATGACAGTCATATTTCATAATTTCAAAATCTGAAAGTCTTTGAACACACAGTAGCCAAAGATTTGAAGTGTGAGATTTATTCCATGCACATTATTTAAATACAAATGGGTAATTGAGATCATAAATACATTAAATATAGCTAAATCCATACAAACCAGCTGACAGCGAGAACCAGGCAAGAATATGGGAAGAAACAAGGGGAAGACGACTCAGGCCGGCTATTTAAAAGTGATGATGTGGTCCCTGTTTGTAGATGAACAATATATGGCTAGTGGCCACTGTCTGCTGTTTAGTCTGTCCTTGTAAATTAATCTCATGTTTGTCAAATGGAAGTTTTTATTTTACAGCCTGAATAATTATATGGCTTGGGCAACTGCACTGAACATTAGAGCTCACCTGCAGACGGATGGAAAATATAACTCCTGCCTGTAGCTAAGAAATATGCCTCCAGCACTGCTTTCTCGATACAAGCCAAGGCTGACTCCCTACTGCATTGCACTTTCGCTAGTATTTCTCCTTCAAATATTCTATTGTTGTGAGTGTCCTGTCGTAATATTCTTTCTTCATCTTTGAATCACTTCCGTATCACTAGGGAAAGATATTTCATTTTTATATATCGTTCTATACAGGTATATTTATATATATATATCGTAGCAGTAGGGGGCACTATCGCTCCCTTGAACCCTCAGGTACCACGCTAGACACCAGGTAAAAGTGCAATAATTATTCGTTTTATTATAATAATTATGTGCACCAAGCACCCTCCACTCTACACTATTCATTAATTAACCACAATACTCCAATAATAGATACTCCTCCAACTCCCAGACGCGTTGCCCTCCTACCACCCAACTCAGCTCACCGTCTGGGAGCTCCCACAGTCCTTTTATAGTACACAACCCGGAAGTGCTCCTTAACCTGTCATCCATGTGACTTCCTAGCACTTCCGGGTCAAATCAAAAACTCTTCTTTCTTTGTCAGCCCAGAAGCACTTTATTCCTTCCGTCCTCGTGACCTGCAAGTACTTCCGGGCTATAGGAAAAGCAACTGTCTCTGTGCCTCCCTGCAGAGTCCCCTGGCGGCCCCGACGTTATCCAGCAGGGCTGTGCACTACAACTCCAAAGTCCATGATGCCCTGCTGGAATTCGGGGCATCTCCACATTGCAGGGAGGGCTCCATCTAATGGCTTGGGGGTCTTTGCCGGGATAAACTGTCGGGCATAGTCCACAATATATATATATTATATATCTATTTTATATATATATATATATACAGTAGGTATATATATACTGTATAGGTGTGTAGACTTGTTTGCTTGTTGTTTCTTTAGTAAAACAATGTAATCTCTAATGAACATAACAGCCCCTTGCTGGATACACACCCTTAACAATTTTTGTGTATAATTTTAAGACAGGACCTTGTGTTCAGGTTTGTGTCCCATTCCTCCAGCAGAGGAACAGAAGTATAAACGTGAAAGATAAACCTGCTGATCTAAAGAAGATCGGAGGCAAGTTCATCTCATGGCTAACTCAGAAAAACTATTATGCTTAGCCTGGTGATTTCTGGAGTTGTGGGACTAGAGGAAAGCCATCCATGTAGACACATGAGGATGTGCAAACTCCACACAAAAAATGGGTAGGCATGCAATTTAAACTGAGGTGGTAGGACTAACCCCTGCAAAAGTGCTCCACTCCCTAATCTGTAGTACCTAAGTAACAACAACAATTGAGGGGGGAGAGATATAAACTTCATTGATAAAATATGTTGGCTTGGAAGCCCTGTTCAAAAGTTCATTTTTTAATAGAAGGCAGAATCAGCTAGACTGAAGTCCTGTCCAGGGTTGCTTCCTGCTTTATGCCTGCTGATGCTGTGATAAGGTCCAGGCCCCTATAGATCCTAGTGACCTTGTAATTGTATTAAGAAAACTCAAAAATACATTAAATGATATACTCAAACTTGTGTGGGAGGTTTTCAATTTTAACATGCAGAAGTTCCGTCTCCTCTAGATGCCTAGGCTCAAGCTGCACAACTCAACAGCCAGTGATACATGCAGACTGCAACAGACAGACATTCCTACATTTTTTCACTTTACGCAAGTCACTTAAGCTCTGCATACCTGTATCTGTAGAAATCTATGACTAGATGAACTACATGTGGTGCAGCTTACTATGATGTGCTATATTTCCCAAAAAAAAAACTCTCGTAGTGTAACAGCTGGAACAAACTGAAATTTTATCAGTTACCTTCACTATTGCCAAAACTGCAGAAGGGACAATAGAGAGATACCAGCTTACGCACCTCAGCTGATCTAAATGGAGAGAAACAGCAGCAGAACTTCAGGGCAATACTACACCATGGCAATTTTGTGTTTACTTTTCTTGATTAGCCAGTAAATATATTTAAAACAGATGCAGCATCAGAGGCAAGAAAAGCATTACTTTTTAGCAGCTTCATTTTTTTAAAGTATATCTCATCTCTCAATAAAAGCCTTCATCAACTACACATTATTTTGAATTCTGATGAAGTGCTGATTGCACGTTCATATTGTGAAACTTTGCACGCACTCATACCTCTGCATGTTTTCACATTTTTTAGGCCAAAATCCTTTGTTTAGGCCAAATGAGCACATTAAAAATACTTTTCCAAATTATTAATAAAGGCACCAGATGTTCAGAAAAATTTTTTTGTTTGGTTCTGACTAACCACAAATTAGGACAGAGTGTGAATGGAAGTAAATAATGAATTAATAATACATAGAAAGGGGAAAAATATCAGAAAAGGCCAATGTTCTTTTCAGATGTAATGAGTTATTTTTTGGGTGTTTTTATTATGTTATTCTTCCATTCATAATGTAAGCCATAGGCAGTCTGGTGGCTGGCACTGCCACCCCAGCGCTAATCTTTACAAATGTACAGTTCTCACCACCCAAAGACACATCTTAGCTGGGATTTCTTGTTGCTGTGCATTCTGTCTGTTTTTGCATATCCTCAATATCTTCCATTAGGTTTCCTTGTGGTCTCCCCTTTTATTCTCACACACTACTGTACTGATCAGGGGCCATAAACTGGCTGCATGTATTTGAGATTCGGTTTATGTGATTGGCTGGTACCTTGTCTAAAGTGGGGATTCCCTTTGACTTGCAGTGAGTCTTATTTGGACAGAGTGTGTTAATGAAATGGAAGGATGGGTGTTATCTCTCTCTCTCTTGCTCTATGAGTGGTAAAAGCTGAACATACAGTCCAACATGAAACTGAGATGGCTTATATCTCACTTATCTCTTTAACCAGTGGAAATCATAATTACATTATTAGCATTTAATGATTGCCTGTGAAAAAGGTAGGAGTTAGTGTTTATGACAATACCCTTAGGCAGCAGTTAAAAACTGAGAACATATTGCCCATTTAGGGATAAGACAATGATAATAACATTCACTTTGTCATGCAACCCTGACCGAGAGGGGGCACTGCCACTAACTGTTTTGTCTTCTTCTTGCTCATCCACAGTGCAGAGAGACCACCCAATGAGGGCAACTGACTCCACCCCTTCTAGACCCTGTCACATAATAGCATGACCACCCAGAGGGAAGTGTCAATTCTTACCCGAGCAACTACCTAACGACGGATGAAGCAATTGTATTTGTGAGAACCTTGTTATTCTGGTGGCAGTATTTTATGTTTTATTTATATGACATTGTGTGTTATTTTTTTTTAACCTTGAGTAAACAGAAACAGCCAGGTTGGCACCCCAACATTTATCTGTGAATCAGCTTTGTATGATCACAACGTCTATCGTACAGCTGAGTGTAACTCAAAATACTTTACAAATAATAACAGTGAAATTATAATAGTATAGAAATTCTAATTACAAGAAGAGGGAAAAAAGTTATAGTGGCAAAAGTCAGTGTCTTATCTGATGATGTAGTTTACAGTTAGATGGCCAGGGAGGAGAGGAAAACAAAAACTCTAGGCAGCTTGGATGCTGCAGAAGATAAATCTCTTTGGGTTTCAAGGCCAAAAGATCATCCACGCCCCTTCACGCTACCCCTGGGAATTCTCATCTTAGTCATAGCACCCTTCATTCTTTTTAACACTGAAACTAGAAAAATACAGAGTAGTAGTAACTAGAAAAATTAGAATTGTGAAATAATATATTGCTTTGTGAAAGCAGTCACATCAACTACTGTGAGTAAATACATAAATAAAATCATAAAACAGACAAAATAAAAAGTTGTGTTTACAGCGTACTAGCCTGATGTTCATAGGTTCATGGGGTTAATATAGTTACATGTAAAAAGTACAGTAAATTTCTCACTTGCATGGTCCAATCAACACACTCTAGCGCATTAATCAGTGAGTTTTACTTCCTTACTTCAAAATTTCTGTCTTTATAACCTCAAACCTTCTTGATGTACTGTATTTCTATTGGCAAAAGAAAGGTTTTAAAACAAGGACTGTCCTATTATGATACAATAATTTTTGTTAATTATTTTGTGTTTTTATACATTATTTCCAGTCTGAATGGTGCTATAATTTTGGATACAAAGTATTTTAAATTTTATTACACTATAAAATTCATTTTGTAATTTAAACATGTTCAGTTTTTGTTCCTGCTTTGTGCCCTATGCTAGTTAGATAGTTTCCAGTCCACACCAAGCAACCCTGGTTTGGTTTAAGTGGGTTAGAAAATGATATGACATGACAGTTTTTCTGCGGTGGGCTGGTCCCCTGCCCTGGGTTTGTTTCCTGCCTTGTGCCCTGTGTTGGCTGGGATTGGCTCCAGCAGAACCCCCGTGACCCTGTAGTTAGGATATAGCGGGTTGGATAATGGATGGATGGATGACAGTTTTTAGTTTTGTTTTGTTTTGAATATCCCTGTGGTTGTCACCATGTTGTGCCTCCAATGCCATGATGTGATAATCCATTGTTAGGAGTGCAGCCCTTTGTCTTTTGTAACTTTTTCAATGTGACGATTTAAAAGCCTGGCGCTGCATGTTAGATAGATAGATAGATAGATAGATAGATAGATAGATAGATAGATAG
>JANRMT010062806.1:50466234-50484368 GCA_026402145.1 Polypterus bichir lapradei
TTACTTTTTTACCGTTCATCTAATGAATACACTGAGTATGGCTTTACCAAAACAATCATTGATTGCGAATAAAGTATTCATTATTCGAGTATGTAGATCGGGGTATATATATACATATATATATACCCGCGTATCGCAGCGGAGACGTAGTGTGTTAAAGGATCTATGAAAAAGTTTGTTTCTGCAGTAGCTGCAGTTATGAATAATATGCTTGTATGTATCAGATGCTTCATATTTTTTTGCTGCCTTTTCAATTGTGTAATTCGGTTTTTGTTCAGCGCTCTTTGGAACTGTTGCTTTTTGTCTGTGCACTGCGTCAGTTCACGTGAGCCGCTCGGTGTACATGCATCGAAGTTTCCCAGCTGTGCTGGTGCCATGTCGTGCTATGTCCATGGCTGTATCTAATGTTACCTAAGTCCCGGCAGTTAAAACATTCTCTCGCAGTTTCGCTGAGTTTGTGCCAAACACCACCCTGACCATCTCATCTTCCTCTGCATAAGCACAATCCTTCACCCGTGAATATTTATGAACTTAATTTAAAGTTTAGGTTTACATCGTGCTTTGTTTCCAAAGTAGCAGAACTCATGAATATGGTTGTATATGTCACTCGCTCGCTTCTTATTGTTTTGCTGCCTTCTCAATTATATAATGCATGTTTTCTTCAGTGCTTTTTGGGCCTCTTCCTGGTTTTCTACGTACTGCGTGATTACGTGGGAGGCGTGATGATGTCACACGAAACTCCGCCCCCACGGGTTTCAAGCTCATCTCCATTACAGTAAATGGAGAAAAACAGCTTCCAGTTATGACCATTACGCGTAGAATTTCGAAATGAAACCTGCTCAACTTTTGTAAGGAAGCTGTAAGGAATAAGCCTGCCAAATTTCAGCCTTCTACCTACACGGGAAGTTGGAGAATTAGTGATGAGTCAGTCAGTCAGTCAGTGAGTGAGTGAGTGAGTGAGTGAGTCAGTGAGGGCTTTGCCGTTTATTAGTATAGATATATATATATATATTTCATTTTTGAGAGCTCTAGCTAAAATGTATATGAAAAGCCAAATGGCAGCTGGGTCAACCAAAGTACTAAACCATATTTAAATTGTGAAGGGGCAAAACACTGCCATGTCATTTCAAAGCAGGGCACCTGTCTGTCATGTAATTCCAAACCTCTTAGCCTAAATTTCCAAAGCCTGGGCTCTTTCTTTTTGTATCTTACCAAGAACTCAATAGAAGAAAGGGAAGCAAAACTTACATAATGGGGCCAAACATTATCATTAAAAAGTATACTGCCACCCATTTCTGTTCAGTGCTTTTTTAGTGTCACTTGCTGTCTGGTTTCCCATATTTTCTTAGTGGCTTAGACCAGTTTGTAGTTTTGACAACATTCATTCCAGCAGCAATGAGTACAAGGCAGGTTGCATACAGTACAAGTTTAGTGACTATCACTCAATAGGCCTTTTGAGAATGTTTACTGAAATATAACTGGGAGATTAAAGCAATTGATATTTCACAGTTGTGTTAAATAGACTATCACATTAATTGTCTCGGGCAAATATTAAAGGAATTGTGAAATAATGCCAGATTTAGTAGAAGGCACAAGGGCATTGTGGTATTTTTTGAAACCTTAGACTGAGGAAATCTGCTATTTCAAGAGAATGAACACAGTTGTGCAAGCACTTGGATGTATTTTAAGATTTCTGTTGGTATTTAAACATATTTTTCAGTTAGCCGTTACACTAAAATGTTTCCTATGAGCTTGGATATTGGGTTGCCTCCAGCTATTAACAACAACATCCCATTGCACGTCGGATATTATAAAGTATTCCGTTTTTCTTTTTTATCCCAGTATTTACATTTTTTCTCCAGGTTATTAAATGTGCTCATTTATCTAAATGAATCTGTACAGATGTGCACAAACTCCCTTTTCTTATTTCCATGCAGCCCTACCTAGTGCTGTTGCCTGAGACAATCTAAGCAACTACTGACAGCTCCCCTTATCAAATCACATATTTGAGTTTTAGTAATAGGTAATAATAATAATAATTCTTTACATTTATATAGTGCTTTTCTCACTACTCAAAGTGCTTTAGTGAGTGGTGAGCCACTTCAACCACTACTAATGTGTAGCATTCACCTGATATGATGGCAGTCATTTTTGTGCCAGTATGCTCAATCCTCATTCGCTATTAGGTGGTGAAGGTGTGAGAGAGATAGCCAGTTAGAGTCAGGGGATGATTAGGGGGGCAGAATGACTAGGCCATAGAGGGCAATTTAGCTTGGACATCGGGATACACTCTGCTCCTTACAAAGGATGCCCAGAGATCTTTTATGACCACAAAGATTTAGGACCTCAGTTTAATGTTTCATCTGAATGATGGCGCCATGTTTACAGCACAGTGTCCCCGTCACTACACTGGAGCATTGAGATCTACATTCAGACTGCAAAGTGCCCCCTGCTGGCCTCATAAATACCTCTTGAAGCAGCAACCCAACCTTTTTCCAGATAGTCTACCATCTAAGTACTGGCCAAGCTTAGCTTCAGGTGGATGACCTCTTCTGAAGTGCATGTGGTATGGCACAATGCAGAAGCCAATTCTGAACATGACATCAACTCATCACAAGGTCCACTCACACACACAACCACACACAGTGCCAATTTAGAATTGCTAAAAAAAACCTTGCACACTTTTTTGGAATAAGGAATGATTACCTGAAGTAAGACATGCAAGGATTACCTGAAGTAAGACATGCGGTCTCCTCATAGCATCCAACCAAGGATGATGTATCCATGAGTCAGCAATGCTAACCACTGTGCCATAATACTTTCCATCAATTTCTGCCAGGATGGGATTATTTTGAATCTTTAGAGTGTGAAACTTTTAAGATCCATTGACAGATAGAGAGAGAATGTGTGGACAACTGTGCACCTATAAAAACAATCTGCTTGTTTCTTAGTTAGAAACCAGACTGCTGCATGGACCTGCTCGATGTGTCTTTATACATTTCTTCTGATATTGTATGCATTGTCTATTGTTTGCTTTGTTTTGCTGTCACTAGGCAATAAACTTGACAATATGACAATAAACAAACTTAGATTAAGCAGTTTAATAATGGAAGGATTGATGGAAGACAGTTTTAGTTTAAACACCTTTTAATAATTGACAGCTTTGCTTCTGCATGCGCTCAGACAGTCCCACATAGTTACAATACAGTACATAATGTTTTTGGAAAAATTGTTTTATTTCTTTCTTTATCAGCAACTGCCTAGAAAGAATTAATATGGGACTAAAGCTGCCAACATTGTGAACATTTTACAGTTGCAAGATATTTTTGGATGGTTTATTCAAAATCATATTGGCTTATTTGTAAACTCTATCAGACAAGCTTGAAAGAGAAGCTTGATCCTGTAGATATTAGCTTGTGTTCACTAAGTTAGGATGCACAGCATGGTATGGTGGTGTATTTTTTGCTAGAAGTGAGGAGGAGCAAGTGGAAGTAAGCCAGCACATTATTTAAACTTACTTGCATTTAGATTGGTGCTGGCAGAGAGATAAAGGATAAGCAAGACAATTTATTACTTTTTATTATGATGTACAGAACACTATTCATTTTGATAAAGAATTTTCCAGGCTTGTGCTAAATCTCCTTTAAAGGTATAGAAGCAGGCACAAAGACAAACATGTTGCTCACTACTTGACAATGCTCATAAAATGAACACGGCTACACTCTCAATAAAATCAGTTCAGTATCCTATGGGAATTAATACGGCAAAGTTTCACTGTACAGCTTGTCCATTTCTATTTTAATTTTTCCGCCTGCAAAGAAGTTGAAAGTGTTTTCCCCAGCATAAGAAAAAGTGGACATTTCTATGTCTCATCTGTTAAATGTTATTCTTTTGAGATGTGCCTCCTGCTGATACCCTGAAGCATTAATCTTTGTCTCACTTATTATAACACTCCTGTCTGCTCTGTTTGTAACTGTTTGGTCTTCCACAATAAACTTCTGACTCCCCACCATTACAAGGAGGACCCTTGGATAGGCTACTGCCTGTATTGACACCATTTGCCCCTCCTATTCACTGGTTTCTTATATCTCTTCTACTACCTTATCATGTTACATTACACGGTACAACACCCTAGTACTACATGTTACATTATAAAAGACAGTCTGCCCAGTTGACTTTAAGTCTTTAACACCAATTAAGGACATGATAAAATATGACTAAAAGTGTTCTGCCACAGCAGGAACTTTATTTTCAGGAATCAATGAGTTCCTGTTTGAGGTAGGTCCTTGGCCACTTTTGTGTTTTGTGTTAGTACCACACAACAGGAACTGTAACCTTCATGTAAAATATTTGACATGCAAAGAAGAGTGCAAGGTCACGATTGGGATGTTCATGGGGGGGCCCCTACCTTATTATTTTGAAATAATCACAACCTCATCGGGGAGGTTATTACTTCGATGTGTTGTCTTTTGCAAAAGACCAGGGAGGCAGCTATGAAGAGTGATATGGTGTGAAAAATGGCACTCCATCCTCACCAATAACTCTCCAAAGTCCATGCTACTAACAGATTTGAAAGATGTCACCAGTGTTTGTGGTCAACCAATCAGCACAATTCATTGCCCGAACTCCACCTACAATAGTTGAGCGTAAATACCCTGGAGGGTAAGCTAAGGAACTACCATTCAGGAATTATAAATGGCCCAATCCCTGCAGTTGGAATACTACCAAAGTTTCTGGTTTATAAAAATTCCCTGTTTCCTAAAAAAAAGTTCCTGCGTTGGGATAGTGTTATGCCTAATTTACGTCAGTTTTTTCCAGACACTGACGCATCAATCCATTAGATTGTTGAATGCAGATACAATCCATCTATCAATCTTAGAATCCCAGGGCTGTTTGAAACCAGAATCTGTCCTAGAGCTTTCTCAGGACACAGAACACTGGCACATTTACACACAAAGAGATACCTACACGCAAGCTCAGAAGAGGACAATTTTGAGTTACTAATTAACTTCATGGGTGGCACGGTGGCGCAGTGGGTAGCGGATCTAGATGCAGATGGAGTTTGCATGTTCTCCCCGTGTCTGCGGTAGTTTCCTACGGGTACTCCGGTTTCCTCCCACACTCCAAAGACATGCAGATTAGGTGTATTGGCAATACTAAATTGTCCCTAGTGTGTGCTTGGTATGTGGGTGTGTGTGTGTGTGTGTGTGCGCCCTGCGGTTTGTTTGCGGGGTTTGTTTCCTGCCTTGCGCCCTGTGCTGGCTGGGATTGGCTCCAGCAGACCCCCGTGACCCTGTAGTTAGGATATAGCAGGTTGGATAATGGATGGATGGATAATTAACTTCATAATCTTTCTTAGAGAAGTGGAATTAAGCCAGTGTTCCTGAAGAAAGCCAACGAAGAAGTCAAAAGAACATACAGTACATACACCTCCCTCAATACAAGAATTTGCTCTGTGGCATTTACCTTCAGCCCCAGCCCTAGGGAGTGAACCAGCAACATTTGGGTTGCAAAAATGCTCTTGTAAACTTCACATCATGCTGAGCAATATTAGAAATTCAGCAACCCTGTAGATGGGGCGGCCTGAAAGCTGTGTGTGCGAAGTCAGGCTGGGCTTGCTTCCAGCACAACGATCCAATTTAGAGTGCAAATGGGCTATATAATGGTCCCGGATAACATAAGCCAGCTGCATTTTCCCCACAAACTTATTTCTAATATGGTAAGTAATTTTCATCCTCCCATTCCAGCCATTAAACAAAAGGTACCCAAAGCATTTCTGCCACCCACATTAACACTCCAGCTTCACTTATTGTGCCCCTGGTATTAAAAGCAGCTAGCATGATATTATACTGTGTAAACTTGGGATAAAGAAAATGACCTACACTGTGATTAATGTGAAAAGTAGTTAATTTTATACAGATGAAACTCTTCATTCTTGTTCATTCAAAAATAGACTTTGATTTTGTTAAATGCCAGATGTTATCTTGCTACCTTGCTGCATATCTTTGAAGGAAACAGAGAAATATTCAACTGAAGAATAACAAATGTAAAAGCTCAATGAGGAAGAGGAAGAAGATGGTTTTACAAAAACTTGCATTACCTATTCTACCTTATCAGCTAGTCATTTTCTTGTCTGGATTTTGGTTCCAGGGCCACGGTAAAGAAAACACAGGAATTGCATCATACTATCACAAGGAACACTTGCTCATGAATTCAGTCTTACTCACCACTAGACCAATTTAGAGTCATCAATTATCATACAATAAATTACTGGAATGAGGGATAAAATCTCAAAAACATGAGCAGAAGATTCAAACTCCATACAGGGGAGGCATTCTGCTCAGAGACTGACCTAGGATAAAAGTGTACAAAGGTGCAAAACTACCCACTGTGTCACCAATGCTTCTCTGCATTTAGACAAGTGACATTTAACTCATGTCTGTATTTTATAACTACTATCTTTAAAGCAAAAACAGTCAGGACTGCGCTGCTAGATTATTAACACATACCATATTATATATAATCCGATAACACTGACTCTTCCTTTACCAAAGCAGCTGTCCACAAAAGAGATTTAAATCTTAACCTAAGACCATCATGATGAAAAGAAAACAAAAATCATACACAGTACCGTCTTTGAAACATGATTTCCAGGTGACTGCAGACACTTAATTAAATACAGTAATTTTCCTATGAGATTAAAGTAACAATGGCAGCTGGTGAGTTTAAACTGTATATGAAATAGAAAGTCAGCAAGTGGAACCAGAGGGTACATACCAGATGTTCTTGCTTGAAAACAAAGAAACAGAGTAGGCCACATTTAAAATCAAAGAACTTTTCAGGACAGTGTTGCAGTCAGTTTAACCCAGGTGAAAATAGAAAACAAGCATGAATCACTCAGGAATATGCCCTTTTGTGTTAAGACCAGAAGGGGCACTTGGGTAAGCTTGAGCTGTGATACTTCAGTAGAATCCTGGTCCATTTATTTATTGAGACAATAGATGGAGCAAAGTTCAACCCATCAGGGCATCCTGACTTTTATATTCTCCTTAAGGAGAATAACCAGAAAATTTTGGTTTAGGTTCAGTTTCTAGGAGTGACTTCTCTTTTGGTCTCTGTAATGAAAGCATTTCTGGTGTCTTCATGCTGGAGAATGTAACATTAATGGAGAAGTTAGGACCTCTCATCCACCATTTTTAGTGGTTTCTCCTGTCATCCTGTCATGACAGGCATACGTACAGGAAGAGAGAGCAAATACCTATAGTTTTGATATATAATGTGCAGGATTCCAGGTCTTTATAAGCAAGAAGGGGGTGAAAAAATTTCCAGAATCGATTAGTTGGATGGGAGTAGAGTGCAGTTTTCGATTACCCCACTAGGTATTGTATGCGTACAGTCAGCTTAATCAGTCTGTAGAGTGGTATCATGCTGAGTTGATTGAGTAAATATTTCTGGTGTTTATTCTACAATCATGCAGGTGGCTTGGGCAACTTTTTTTTCTAGAATCCACCAGAGACAATGATGATGTTTATTCTATAATCATGCTGGTGGTATGGATGATATTTTTCCTCCAAGCCACCAGGGAATTTTCAAGAGACAATGATGATTGTGTTTTTGGACTTTAATGAACTTGTTCATAAAGAGTTTGTTTTCCATGGACAACTTTTAAATAGGCAACGTTATACTGAACTGCTGAGGTGTCTACAGGAAAGTATCAGGAAAAAAAATGTTGGGAGAAATCACACATCCAAAACTTGCACCATGACAGCACATTTGCATGCACCACGTTGTCAGTCAAAGCGTTTTTAACCAAATATAATATGGTTGTTGCTTTGCACCCTCCCGTACTCACCCGGGGCCTCATATATAAACAGTGTGTATGCACAAAGATGTTGCGTACACCTGTTTCCACACTCACTTCACAATGTATAAAAACTAAACTTTGCGTAAAGCCATACACATTTTCACAGCAGCCTCACACTGTGTGTACATACTTTTCTGCTTGGTTTTGCAAGTGTCCCTTTCTGTTTCATATTTGCATCCATGACACAGGATTTATCAAATACACCAAAATTAATAGCATATCACTCACTTGACTGTAATCATTCTGTAACATTATTGGCCAAACTATTCCATTTACCATAGCTGCTTCAGCGTTATTAGAAGGCATTGCAAATAAAAGAATTAGAAAGGAGTGCATATTTATAGATGATGATGACTGGCTTCTAAGTTGATTTTGACTTCCAAGAGCTATCCTCTTGGAGTTGAGTGCTGAACTGGCAGCAGCTTTACAAAGGCAGACTGAGGAATTGTGCTGTACCTGCTCCTTTACAAGTTCTGTCCACTAATAGGTTTTTAGCTAGAGGAGCTTTTCAACGTGAGCTTACTGACCAATCAGGTATTTCACAATCATCACTGAGTAGTGCCATTTCAGATGTATGGGATGGTATTATGCTCTTGTCATCCAGATATATAAGATTTTCTTACACTGTGGTTGAACTGGGAAACATCAAAGCAAAATTCACTGTAAAGTCCGGTTTTCCAAATGTAATCAGAGGTTTCAAATGCACGTACTTTGCTAATGCAACAGCAAAAAGAATGAGTTGGCATTATATCATCTACAGCAGGAGAGCCTTTAAAAACAGTAAGTCTGCATAGTTACAGGTGCTTTTTCAAACTAGTATGGCAAAAGGCAAGCAGTCCTTTTAAGGACAGCAAGTCTCCTCAAAAAGTCATGTAAAGAGCTGAGAATCTATCTGTTGTGGCACTCAGCTATAATGCTACATTATGAAGGCACCTTCAGAGAATGAATTTGCTTATGTAAATAGAAAGCATTTCCACTCTATTAGTGTGCTGCTCTATAGTCCACAGAAAGTGTGTTGCATTGTGTAAGCATGTAGCATGCTGCATAATGTGGCACAAAATCATGGCTTGCTTTAAGAGATGCGGTATGATAATTCTGACCCTGAACCACCAAAAGATCTGCCAAAGTTACAACTTCATTTGAATGTAATTAGCAGAATGAAAAAACAGGTAATCAGATGTAGCATTTATTTTTAACCAATTCATTTAAGTTGTGGTCAAAATCACATAATGCAGCCCTTATATTCCTTAATTCATTGGCCACATCTCTTGCAGCATCCACTATTGTATTTTGTGACTCCAGAACAGCATCATTCAACACAAAGCCAGATGGTCACCCAGCAGTTTCCAAGGCAGAGGTGTATGTGCAGCCAGCGCCCGGAGGTGTTCTGGTACAGCAGTACCACTACTGCCTGGAGTTGTGTCCTTGGCACAGTTGTTAGCTTTTGTAATTTGTCTGACACAGAATAAACAGACGGTGTGCTGCAACTTGCATTTCACATGGACTTTCATATCTGACTACTTTTTTTATTTCAGGAACTGAGTGACTTTCTGAACTTGAACTTTCAAGTGTCTCTGCCACACTGTATCACTCAATCAACTTCCTTTTGTTGCTTATACCACTGCTTAAGCCAATAAATAGTACGTTTTTTTATTTGCCTCCACTTTAATTTGCTGAAATTCTTTTTTCCACATGTTTTTGCGATTGTCTTTTAACAAAACAATGAGTGGAAGGGGCTATTTGTATTGATTTGCATATTCAAATATGTGAAATTCGGGGAGGAGTCGGGGAACAAAAGTAGGCGTGCGCGCATGTGTTAAATTTCACGTTCGTTGGGATTTGTAAAGGTGTGTGAAACTTGGCGTACACACAGTTTTATGCATCTGCATTTTTTTGTGCACAGACACATTTCCAGTTTTGTCCAAACACCATGTTTTAGTGTGAATTCTACACATGGTGTTATACATGAGGCCCTAGGTCTCACTCCTAGTGACTTCTGTTTGACTGAAGGGAATAAGATTTACTACTGTGGAAGAAATTCTGGAAAAAAGGAGGACTCTATAGACATGGTAACAAAACAATGAGTAAAGGAAATCTTTTCATGAAAGGGAGAAGCGCTGAGACAAGTGAACTGCAACTCAAGGGGAGTGCTTTGAAGGTGACTGAACGGGAATTGCTGAAAGTTGGATAAAAAAAAAACTTTTTTAACAATTCTGGGAATTTTTGGCCCATATTTGGATATGCAGCTTTTATTAATTTATCTTCAGGATAGAATTGTAAACATGTTGAAACTCACTGCTCGATATAAGACCACTACAATTCAATTTAGTAACTGTTTTTTAGAAAAAAGAATTTTTATTTGTTTAATAGAGTCTTGTAAAACTTAACAAGACTAAATGCTCACAAAAGTGTCACTTAATTGTGGCTGAAAGAATCCTAAATCTTTGCCAAGTAATATTTTTAAATCTGGGAGTGGGTTACTTGCTTTCCTTTGTATTGCATATTATGGTAGGTTTATTTCTTGTATATTTTGTGTACTATGTTATTAATTCAGTTGTTGGTTTTGTCTTTTTATGATTTTCTTCATTATTGTGTTTCCATGTAGTTTAGCCTGTGATCTGTCACCTGTATGAAGAACCCAATGGACCACCTAATGTTGCAGTTGGAGTTCCAGACCCAGCAGTACTTAAGCCAAAGCTGTTGAGTGTTGAACAAGTTTACCTAAATGTAAGTGATTGTTGTTTTTTTTAATGTTTGATTTGTTCTTCTTCTTGTTTGGATTCTCTGGTTTTTTGACTCCTGTGTTTTGCATTAAGATAGTATCTTTTGGTTCTTATTTGGATTTAATTGCAGAAGCAAAACCCAATTTTAGCTTCATTTTATTAATGCCTTGTTTTTTCTTAGTGTATTTTTGATTAGACCTTTATACATAAGAACTTGGTTTGTTTAGTGTTGGATAAGAGGTTTCATGATTTCTCTCTTCTCCATTTTTGTAGACATTTTGGAGTTGTGTGCCAGCCTACCAGGGAGTGATGCTCATCCAGTGGGCTCATACCTGAAAATAAGGCTGGTCTGCCTTTCGTGTGTATTTTTTTTTGTCAGCCTGCTCCCCTTTTTGTGCTTCAAGATGAAAATGATTTCACAACCATACTGTTTTTCAGTTCCTTAAAAATAAGTAATAAAATTACAATATGTACACTTTTCTCAGAAAACCACTCAAAAGGAATTTCATTGGCCCAACACTGGCCAATGATAACACTGGATGGTTTAACCACTGCTACAATGTGGCATTTGGAGCTTCCAAAGAAAGTGACAGCTAGTGAAGCCAAACTCCAGAAGAAGATGCATCTAAGAGAGAAGCAGAAATAGTATCATAAATGTGTTGACTGGAATGCAGACCAACATTAACCATAACATTAGGACAAAGAAAAATTAGAACTTAGAAGGCCAGATTTGTTGTTTAAAAGCATACATAGAAGGCATAAGAATTTAGGAAAATACTAGAACAAGCAAATGAATCACTGTGTGGGGGCACAATTACAGGTGGATGGAGATGTTTAACTAGTTGTAAGAGGTAAGTGTGTGTATCCTGAAGGCTGTCGCTTAGCAAGAACAGATACTGCTTGCAAACAGAGGCTTGATTAAGGACATATAGAAAAACATCAGTTAGATATCATGTGTTTGCAGGCCACACTCTAACTGAAGAATAGCTTGCTTTCTTTTGGTTAAGAACGTATAATTAATGTCTACCTTTTTGTGTCTACATTAAGGGCACTTTTGTAGACATTTTTTTCAAATTTAGCATTCTTGCATTCGGATGAAGTCTTTGACTGGATAAATGCCTCCAGCTTCACTGGGTGTACTAAACACCCACAGTAATATACTAAGATGGAAACTATAAGGTATGTAATAAGGTTATTCTATTGTCTACAACCTTTAATGTCATGTTTATGTCAGGATAATAGAGTATTTATAATCTTTAATTATTAACCATCACATGTACAGAAAATGAGAAAACATTAAAATATAAAAATGAATTCTACTGCAAATAAAGAGACCTACAATGAAGTAAATGAAAGACCCCTTGGCATATATCTAGGAAATTCTGTCAACTCTTCAAACATATAAAAGAAAAGAGGCTCAGAAAAGCGTCTGGTGACTAATTAATGGAAAAGGAAATCCAGATGTTAAGAGAGGCAAAAGTTCATTATATCCACAATTGGCAAGAAAACATTTCAAAAATCGATACAATAAATAAAACAAATACTGCCAAACACATCAGCACGTTAAAGCTATTTTAATATGCAGACTCTAAGGGTTTTATTACCACTATACCATTCTAAAATATAGGTACATTTTTTAACCCAGAACCTTGTTTCATTACTGTGGCATTTTTTAAACAAAGGATTTCCTATACGTTTTTTTCTTAGTGTGTTGTTTTTAGTTTGTGGTATTGAACTATTGCAGGTTACAGATTACAGTTGGCTTTCTAGGGAATGAAATGACCTGAATATTTTTAGTCATAATTAATAACAGATTGCAAAGGGAGCAAAAATGTATGCATGACATATGGAGTAATTCAATACACCATACATTCTGGGGTGAGAAAATCAGTCATCCTGAAATTTCAGAATACATGTTTATTTGTTTTCTTTATTATATTCCTTGTAGGAAGAAAATGGCATCTTAAGCCACATGAATAGTAGTAAAGTCAGCAATTACCATAATGCATAAAGTTTCTAACTCAAAACATTTCTTTCTTTTATTTTCTTTTCATAATATTTAAAATAAAATAAAATAGCATTGCTTATATAGTTCAGCCACAAAAACTAAAAAAAAAAAATTCCCTGTTTCAGTTGTCTCATAGATTTTCAAAACAGAGCTCACTGTGCCCCAATAGATCTGACCATCTATTTTAAATGTATTACTTTGTTTTAGTGATTAGCATCAAGCCATGATAAATATACTCATGCCAGTGTTCCCAGGTAACAGTTTAAGGGCTGTGAAGATCACAATTCGCTGTTGCTCCAGGGGCTGGCGCTCTGTAATAACACCTTTTCTTTTCCTCCCTCTGCAGACCAGAAGATTGACGGCCTTTCCTCTGCTGATGTCACTTCCCGTGTCTGTCTGCCTGGACCTGCCTCTTCCTATCCAAAACAATTTGGCAGGCTCATTCCTTACAGCTTACTTACAAAAGTTAGGCAGGTTTCATTTCGAAATTCTACGCGTAACGGTCATAACTGAATCCTACTTATGTACATATATACGTCCATAGCCTGCAGCTCGGTCGCCGTGTGAAACAGAGTTGTGTCCTCCATCAGCACGCCTCCCACGTAATTGACTGCCTGCCCATATAAGGCCGTCCATCGCTCCGGTCTCTTGATTCCCTTCCTTCGATGCATGTACTCCGAGCGGCTCACATGAACTGACTGTAAACGCAGTACGCAGACAACAAGCAAAAGCTCCAAAGAGCGCTGAACAAAAAACGCATTATACAATTGAGAAGGCAGCAAAAGAATATAA
This sequence comes from Polypterus bichir lapradei, assembly GCA_026402145.1. Classification (NCBI taxonomy): domain Eukaryota; kingdom Metazoa; phylum Chordata; class Cladistia; order Polypteriformes; family Polypteridae; genus Polypterus; species Polypterus bichir. The sequence continues at coordinate 50,479,622 of JANRMT010062806.1, forward strand.
AGCGAGTGACGCATACAAGCATATTCATAAGTGCATCTACTGCGGAAACAAAGCACACGGTGGAAAAAGCCAATGTCTAGCTAAAGGAAGACAGTGCAAACGAAGATGAGATGGTCAGGGATAGAATAGTGTTTGGCACAAACTCAGCGAAAGTGCGAGAGAAACTTTTAAGTGCCGGGTCTGAGCTAACTTTAAATAAAGCCGTGGACATCGCAAGATCGCACGAGATATTCGCAAGATACAAGTTTAATGAGAAGACGCACGGTATAAACGACACTTTTGATCACTTTCTAACGGAGTTAAAATTGCTGGTGAAGGACTGTGCTTATGCAAACGAAGATGAGATGGTCAGGGATAGAATAGTGTTTGGCACAAACTCAGCGAAAGTGCAACAGAAAATTTTAAGGGCCGGGTCTGAGCTAACATTAAATAAAGCCGTGGACATCGCAAGATCGCACGAGATAGCACAACCACAGCTGAGAACCTTCGATGCATGTACTCCGAGCGGCTCACGTGAACTGACTTGAACGCATTACGCAGACAACAAGCAAGAGCTCCAAAGAGCGCTGAACAAAAAACGCATTACATAATTGAGAAGGCAGCAAAAGAATATGAAGCGAGTGACGCATACAAGCATATTCATAAGTGCAGCTACTGCGGAAACAAAGCACACGGTGGATAAAGTCAATATCCAGCTAAAGGAAGACAGTGTAAAAAATGTGGTAAATTGAACCACTTCGCTAAAGTTTGCAGGACTGGGAAAGGTAAACCCGTGCATGCAGTGTGTGGTATCTCAGATAAAGAGGAAGACGAGCTGTTTATTGATGCAGTAAGAAAGGAACAACCCTCTGAATCTGAACAAGCCTTTGTAGACATATCAATAGAAAAGCAAGGTGTAAAGCTTAAGTTTAAATTAAGTTCATTGACACGCTGCCGCTAAATATTCGCAGGCAAATCCACAACTTAATACCGGGAATGCCTGTTAAACATCTTAGATTCACGAGTACCGATTTGGGTAGTGAACACTTCGATGAATGAAACCTGTTATCTTTACAACGGTTGACAAACACGGAATATAACTTGAACACAACACATCCTCCAAATACGAACCTGATTGAAAGAAATAATAATAATCAAATTCTTGATGACAGCAACACTCATAACAGTCACAAAACAATTACATTGACAATCATGTTACGTTATTTTTAAAATGTTTCCTTTTCTTTTTCATAACTTCTTTAACACACTACTTCTCCGCTGTGAAGCGCGGGTATTTTGCTAGTAATATATATAAAGTATGTATACTTGACATGCTTCCGGGGTGAAGAAAAGAACTTTTTATCTGACCCAGAAGTGATAGGAGATCACATGGACTGGGGATTGGAACACTTCTGGGTCAAGGAATATAAAAGGATTGTGGGAGCTCCCAGACGGGGAGCTGAGCTGGGTGGAAGGGCGGCAACGCGTCCGGGAGTGGAGGAATGTTTATTGAGTATTGTATTGAGAAATTTAATGAGTATTGTGGAGAGGAGGGTGCTTTGTGCACTGTGCTGTATTAATACATATTTTTGGACTTTTATCTGGTGTCTGGAGTCTTGGACAGGGGTTCAAAGGAGCGATAGCGCCCCCTATCTGTCACTATATATATATAAAATATATGTTGTATAAACTTTTCAGGCAAAAAAATGTAAAAATTTATTTGAATGTAATCACTTATTTGTTTTTTGTTACGATGGATAGTTATTAAAAATATACTATTGATGTTTGTTTTTAAAACATGCATAAAATAAAGCAAAAAAGGTACCCACACCACTGGTGCTGTGGCAGTCTAGCAGGACGATTAATGGGTAAAGGAATGATGTAGTGTCTGAGTCCAGAGGTTGGAGTTGGAAAGGGAAGCACGACACCTTTGCTTTTGTCCTGCTGTCCAAGATGGGGAAATCTGTGGTGAAAGGAAGCTTATGTGGCTCTACCAGTTATGTTCAGTTTCAATGTTGTCTGTTGCCTGTGCTATGGAAGGGCAAATAAACAAAATATCCCTTAATCCTAGGAGTAAATGCATAGTTCTTGAAAAGAGCAGGAAATGTAAATAGCTGTCTTATTTAAAGAACAGGGAGTGAGGAATACATTGCCAATATGAAAATACTCGTAACTATTATTTTTAATATGCAGTACATATTAGTAGTAAGCAAAGTAGAATCTGACAAACATAAATGGAAGCCAATAATACCTGTCCATTAATTAATTGTTGAAATATGGCCAGTGGACAACAGAAGAAAGGAAAACAAAAATTCAAGTCAGCAGAATCCCTGGAAAAAATATACCTCTCGGGGGTTCCATGGTCAATTGTAAGAGAGATCATCAAAGACAAAGCCAGACACAGTCACAATCCTGGAAACCACAACCAACTAGCTGCCCACCCCCCTGGGCAATCTATAGTAGAGTCTGTGCTAGGTCCTCCAATCCCTTTCCTTAGTACGATTTCAATGTTTCCAATATCTGACATGACTTTTCCATGAGCGCTAGAACAGCTTGAACAACTTGGCAGTATAGTAGTTTCACAATCAAAAAAAATAAATGCAATTTAAAATTACATGGTAACTGCAACAAATAGCAGCTGTATCAATACAACACATTTTTGATGTCTTATGGGTAGTCTGAATAAACACAATGCAGTGCTCTGCCGTTAGTCTAGTTGAAGCCTTTCAGTTTTACCTTCATATGTGTGAATGTATTCATGTGTGTGTATGTGTATATAATATATATATATTGTGATGTTTGGGTTTTATAGCGCCCGACCCGGCACAGACTTACACAGAGGCACGTGTCAAAGTAACCGAAACCTTTTAATTTTCTTCAGCTGTGGGGGCACGCCTTCCCCGTGTCCCACAGGCCCAACACAGTCCCAAACACAAATAAGTCACAGACCACACTCTTTCTCTGGCACCACCAACACTCCTTCCAAGTAACCTCGTCCTCTTCCTCCCGATTCTGGCCCTGAGTGGTGGTTGTTGGTTCCTTTTATGGCCCTCCCAGAAGTGCTCCCGGTGCTTGCTCACCTGTTGCCAATTGCACTCCCGGATGGGGCTGAAGATTAGTCCTGCTGGGCTCCGTGCTCCATGCCACGCCCCCTGGCGGCCACCGCAGAACCCCACAGGGTTGTGGAGAACTCCACCTCCCAGAGAACCCTGCTGGAGGCTGATGCACCATCGTCCACCAGGGGGGCTGCCACCAAGTGTGGGGAGGTACTGAGGAGCCCATGACCCTGCCGCCCGTCACAATATATATATATATATATATATATATATATATATATAGAGAGAGAGAGAGAGAGAGAGAGAGAGAGGTCATCCAAAGGAATGTCAGGCTAAAAAAGGCCTTCCCTTTATACTTAAAGGCTGGAACAAGTGTGATCACTCCTTCTCTGTGGTTGCTTGGGTAAGAGGTGGTGCCTCGTTCCAGGCAATTGTGCTTTTATAGCCCAGAGACCTGAAGGAGCAGAGTTAGTTTTCTCTGAACTGTGAAGGAATAAGAAGATAAGACAGTTAGCAGCAGCTGCCCCTATTGGTCCAAGTTGGAACTATATACCTGGGAGAAACTCAGAAAGCGATTCTCTGAAGTGCATGTGTGACTATATAAACTGCTCAAAAAAATTAAAGGAACACTTTGAAAACACATCAGATCTCAATGGGAAAAAAACATGCTGGATATCTATACTGATATGGACTGGGTAATGTGTTAGGAACAAAAGGATGCCACATCGTTTGATGGAAATGAAAATTATTGACCTTATTATGCAGCAGGCTAGTCCATTTTGCCGAAATTTCATTGCAGCAACTCAGAATCGTACTAAGTAGTTTGCCCCCATGTACTTGTATGCATGTCTGACAACGTCGGGGCATGCTCCTAATGAGACTTCTAATGTTCTCCATGGCTTCTCCAGATCCTTTCACATCTGTCACATGTGCTCAGGGTGAACCTGCTTTCATCTGTGAAAAGTACAGGGTGCCAGTGGTGGATCTGTCAATTCTGGTTTTCTATGGCAAATGCCAATGAGCTTCATGGTGCAGGGCAGTGAGCACAGGGCCCACTAGAGGACGTCAGACCCTCAGGCCACCCTCATGAAGGTTGTTCCTGATTGTTTGGTCTGAGATATTCGCAACAGTGGCCTGCTGGAGGTCATTTTGTAGGTCTCTGGCAGCGATCATCCTGTTCCTCCTTGCTCAAAGGAGCAGATACCGGTCCTCCTGTTGGGTTAAGGACATTCTACAGCCCTATTCATCTCTCCTAGAGTAACTGCCTGTCTCCTGGAATCTCCTCCATGCCCTTGAGACTGTGCTGGGAGACATAGCAAACCTTCTGGCAATCGCACGTATTGATGTGCCATCCTGGAGAAGTTGGACTACCTATGCAACCTCTGTAGGGTCCAGGTATTGCCTCATGCTACCAGTAGTGACACTGACCATAGCCAAATGCAAAAAACTAATGGAAAAAACAGTCAGAAAAGATGAGCAGCGAAAAATGTCAGTGGCCTCCAGCTGTTAAACCATTCCTGTTTTGGGGGTTGTCTCATTGTTGCCCCTCTAGAACATCTGTTGTTAATTTCATTAAAACCAAAGCAGCTGAAACTGATTAACAACCCCCTCTGCTACTTAACTGACCAGATCAATATCCCAGAAGTTTAATTGACTTGATGCTATACTCTGATTAATTAATTTTTTGAACAGTATTTAGGTATATATATATA
>JANRMT010062806.1:50484468-50499746 GCA_026402145.1 Polypterus bichir lapradei
GTATATATATATATATATATATATAATTTTTTTTAATGATTTAGTAATTATTAAAATGTATATATTTGCATATAGGTGCTTTTTAATATCCGTAACAGTCTGTATGATGCGTGTGGGTATAGATTTTATAGTATTCACCACCATACTAAGTCAGTTAGATCTATTCACCAGGACACTCATGTATAAAACGTGCTTGCATTCAGAAACATGCATCAGTCATTTCTTATGCAAAAGTCAGGATTTATAAAACATAAACTTGGTGTGAAAATTGGATTAACATCATGGCAAATTTCGACCATGTATAAGTCCTACTATGCAATCTTTTTTGATGTTGGCATTTTAACAACACCAGGCAGGCAGCAGGACAATAAAGTGAACAGAAAATCTCACTTCATTGTACATTTTAATGACACATCAGTCACATTCCAATGTTCTTCAACGTTGTTACCTGGCATGTTCACTCAATGCAGCTCTCTTTAATGTTGGCAATAACGTCTAATGCATATGTTAATTGCCTTACTGTGCAGCTTATCTATTTTGTCAATAAAAAATGAGGTGCTGTGTGTTGTATAAGATAACTGACAATGGCAGCTTTAGCTCTTTTGGTGGATACTGCAAATGCCAGGCTATGCAAGGAGCAAAATTTTAGTGATTGTGATGATTTTTTGGCTCCTAGTGATGAAGCCGATTTAGACTTATTAGAGATGTCCTCTTGGAGTTGTATATTGAACTGAAACAGATACCATTGTGCAGAAATAACGCAATCCCGGTTCCGTTGCATGTTTTAACTACTGTAGGATATTTGGCAAGGGGCACTTTTCAACACAAACTGGCTAACTGGTCAGGAAACTTGCAGGCACCCCGAGACATCTTTATGGGATGGCATTCTTAAAATACTTCCTAGATATATCCAGTTTCCTCACATTTAAGATGAGCAAGCCAAGATCAAAAGGCAATTTGCAGCAATTGCTAATTTTCCTAATGTAATTGGTGTACTTGACTGCACACATGTTGTGATAAAAGCAGTATAACTGAATAAATTCCTTTTGAAAACAGAAAGCACTTTCATTCAATTAATATACAACTAATATGTGATGCTCAAATGTGCCTGACTAACGTTGTTGTGAAGTTTACCAAATAGTAGTGTGAGAAGCAGACTTCATGGTAATGGTGTGTGTGATGGTTGGCTTCTGGGTAAGTAAGCCTGATTGCCACTAGCTGTAGTGCATTACAAACAACTTGTATAATCTTTCTTTCCGGTGATAGGGGGTCTACCATAAGAGAGGATATAAAATAAAAGACACTCCCGCACATGATTGGTGATACAATAGCCCACTGGTTCATTAAAAAGTAGATGGCAGTCTTTGGAGTCATTGGGTGGGACACTGCTGTACAGGACCTCAAAGGTATGTTGCATTGTGAAGGCTTATGCAGTACTGCACAGTATAGTGCACAACCATGGACTACCTCCTGAGTAACTGGATGATCCAGACCCTGTCCCTCATGACATAATACAATGGCAATTGAAAAACAATTGGACATTGCACATCAAATGTGAAGAGATTTGTATATATTACAAAATTACAAAATGATTAGATTTTTTTTATAAAGTTCAATAAGAATATTCTTGTATTTCTGCCTATATAGCCTATGTCAATTCAAAAGTTTCATTTACTGCATTTTTTCCACTTTTTAAAGATGTCACTCAGGAACATGGCCAAATTTATTCATGAATTTAAAAAAGGCTTTTTTGAGGCATATAAAGATACTAATAGGAGGTGATAGCAAGTGTCTAAAAACACATGTGCATGAGTGCACTCTTTTAAGTTGATCAGAGATTGATGAAGGATCTTGGTATATGTGCAGTTTTATAAATCTGATTTTTCTGTGCATACACCATTTCTGTCTTTCAAGTGTAAGCAAATTTTTAGTATGGAATCTCCATCCATCCATTCATTATCTAACCCACTATATCCTAACTACAGGGTCATGGGGGTCTGCTGGAGCAAATCCCAGCCAACACAGGGAGCAAGACGGAAAATAAACCCTAGGCAGGGCGCTAGCCCACCGCAGGGCACACACACACACACACACACCAGGGACAATTTCAGAATCGCCAATGCACCTAACCTGCATGTCTTTGGACTGCGGGAGGAAATCGGAGCACCTGGAGGAAACCCATGCAGACACGGGGAGAAAATGCAAACTCCACACAGGGAGGACCCGGGAAGCGAGCCCAGGTCTTCTAACTGTGAGGTAGCAGCACTTCCATGGCGCCACCATGCCACCCGGTATGGAATCTAAGCAAGATTTTATACATGAGGCTTCAAGTGGTTTAAGTTAATACGCAACTTTGTTCCCTTTGACCAGCACCAAGATCCACATTACACTGGGGGTTAGTCTTAGTCTGTAACTGGTCTTTATCTATTGATGGTATGCAGCTCAGCAACAGCAATAAAACTGACAAAGTCTTGTTACTGTAAATATGCACTAAGATGAGATCTCCTGATGACCCTGTGCTGAATGAATAACTACAACAGACCCAGAGAGTCAACCAGTGTGGATTTTATAATTTAAAATACTGAATAATGTGTGTCCTCCTCCTATCTTTTGTGAGATCCATACTCATTCAGTTCCTATTAGCTGCTAACCTGTCGACCTGGTACATCCTAAAAAGAAGAAACATAATGTCAAAGAGAACACTCTAAGTCTTATTAGAGGTTAACTTACTGTATTTAGTCCATCAAGATAGTAATTAGTTGATAGATTGACAGAAGTTCTAATAAAATAACAAAAGACTTCCTAAAACAGAATTACAACAACAATAGTGTCAACGTGAAAAAAGGTTAAAATGCAAGGTTAACAAAATATCCAAAATGTCTATGGCTAAAATGTCTCAGCAATATGATTCGGAGAATCCTCAAGACTCAACCTGATGTTATTTTGCAGAATTTGGGGGAAGAGAACTGATGAGCTTGTTGGGTTGATTGACATCACCATCTCCATTAAAATTGTTCTAATATTCGAACATTATACTCTCCAGTTACTTTGAGAGTCCATGCAATCATTCTGTTTGTCAAAGTCTAAAAGTTATCTCTCAAAAATAATATCATGTTAAATAAGAATTGGGTATGGGTTTACATGCAGTTTCTTAACTTGTTTCTTTTAAACAAAGTCCTGATTTCTCATACTGTGTCATGGAACCAAAGGAAGTTGACGGGTCATTGCCTCTGTCGTTTGTAAATGTTGTGCATTGTTTAAACTATAGAATAATTTATACCCCTCAGTGACTTTTCAAAATGCACTGCATGATGCCAGAAGGATTTTTACTGTTTCATCTGCCTTAACCAATGGAATTCTTTCTTATACTTTTAGTCCCACTACAGCAGAACACCTGTTCATTGTTGTGAGCAGGCCTCTCACAGGGAATCATTGCCACTGCACAAGCAGCAGGGGGGAGCCGCGGCAGGAGAGCCAGCAACACAGGAGAAAGAAATCCCACGGGTACTACAACCATTTCAGGGGATGTTGGTTATTCCTACCTCAACAAGATATTGTATGTTTCGTTCAAGCATTTGATGCCTGTACAATTATTCACAAGCTTAAGGACAGGCTGTGCCATTGGTTAGGTGTTCTGGTTTATCGAGATTTAATCTGCAAAGGGGCTGTCACTCTTCCTCAATATACCCTTTTCCCAAGCTGACTGATGTAATACAATGTGTTCTAGATGTAAAGGGAACTTTTATATTACAAATTCAAGGGGCTCTCGTGTCACAGTATTGGAAAGAACCTGTTTGGCTAATCTAGAATTTCTGATGATTAATTGAAAATCATTTAATAAGTCAAAGGAATTTACATCTGTTATATTGATGGAAGTTAATATTCCTCCTCAAATAAATGTTGGTATTCAAAAGCAACTTTTAGAAGATCTGGTCACAGCCATCAAAAAAAAAACAAACATAACATATCCCTCGATTCTGGTATCTTAACTTCTCAAATACTGTATACAACAGTTTGTAAGATGTTCAGCTAGACAGAGGAAAAACTACTGCTACTGCACTATCCCAGATGCTTACAATGCAATTCTAAGCCAACCAAGACAGTCTGGACCATGCCATGATATATATTGTTTCTTCTTATAGACAGAAATGAAAACTCTCTAAGCAAGAAATAAAAACAGTGCATAAGTGGCCTAGTAGGCCTGTGGACAGACTACAGGGTGGCCTAGACTCAAAACTGTGCTGGTTTAGACACTGTTAGTATCAGCTTGTATCAGCTTGCCAGAAAAACTGTACTCCAACAAAAACAATTACTAAATACAATAAAGGCAAGCCATGGTTCTTTAAAGAACTAAAAAATGTTGAAGAGGAAGCTTTTAAAATGGAGGTAAAGGCTGCACAGTAAAAATCCACAATATAAGCTAGATAGAGCAATTAAGGATGCCAAATGCAACTAAAGAAAAAGCCTGAGGAGCAATTTTCTACTAATGGTTGTTACTCTGTTTGGAAAGGACTGTAATTTTTTTTACTGATTACAAATGCAGATCCTCCTGAATCTGACTGGTCCATCTCTTGCTATTCAGCTGAACTGCTTTTACTATAGTTTTGATAGGCACTCTTTCATATACAGGATCCTGCTCATGTATCTGCTCCACCAGATGTGTCAGACTTACAGTATATTTTGATTGTTCCTGCCCCATCCATATGACTAAGTATGAAGTTCATTTGCTCTGCTAAATACAAAACTGCAGTAAAGCAGCTTGTGCAAACACATCTCTTCTGCCACAATAAGACACTGCTGATGAGTTACTACCGGAGTTTATGGATATTCTTAACCAGACTTTGGCTGAATGCAATGTTCCTAACTGTTTCAACAAATATCCCATTTAAAAAAACATTTGCTGTCTTTCCCATTAGAGGCTAGTGGCACTGACTTGAGTAGCAATGAAAATGCTTTAGTCTGCTTGCTGTGCCAAGTGATCAGTAGAAGATGCAGCAAATATGTCTCCACAGGTACTTATACAACAGTTCTAACTGTGGTTTTTAATTAAGCATTTAACACACAATCATTCTAGAGCTCCTCAATAGAAAACGTCTCAGCATGAACTGTGCCAAATCCTTGTGGAACTCTGTCTATCTTAGACAAAGACATCAGATGGTAAAATTGGGCACACATGAGAGTCTGTCACCTCTCCCATTCTCCCTCTATTCCAGTGGTTTCACCTACAGTGACCTATCAGTAAAACACAGGATGTTTGCCAATGGTAATACCGTGATCCTCCTGGTCACAGATTTAGGTGGATTGGCTGGCCAGTTAATATGCCCTCAACTATTTGGACTTGAATATGTTAAGAACAGCTCAAAATGGTTATAGATATTAGGACATAAACCCCGCTTCTTATACTCGTTTTTTAAAAATAGTGTGTCACACACTTGAGGTGTGGAACTGGCTACTTGGCTCTGAAATGAAAGGCACAGGGAAGAGTAAGAATGTTACACCATCCTTAACTAAACTCCTTTTGTTTTCCTCATACTGAAGGATGATTTTCAGGACTAAGAATGAAACTACTCCTGGCCACTTGACGCTAGCCATGCCCCTTCTGCAGCAAGACAGAGACGTGACTAGAAGTCCATCATCATTATCAACAAGGACACTGCCTTCAAGAAGAATGCAAATCAAAGAAGAAGTCTCTAAAAGACCTTTGGTCCCATCTTTATGATGATCCCTTTAAGTGCCTGTTTGGGGACGAATTTTGTCGCTAATTAAACTAGGGTGCTAACAACCTCTTCAGCCTACTAAGATTGTCTTTTGATCCTCTCTCTCAGGTGCCACTCTTAAAAGGCTTGATTACTTTAAAGTTCATAGCAGCCCTATACTCTTATTGTGACTTGGGATGAAAACATATCTTCTCTTATTCAAAAACGTGGAACAGTGCAAGGTTGTTTTCTCAACTTGTCTAGTTTTATAGAACTGTCATTTGAAGGTACCTCATTTTTTCATAGCAAATTTAGTTTAGCTTCTCATTGAAAACAAACTGCAGCATGCTGCTTCAACATTACAACTGGTTTTTGGCATATACGATACTGTGGACTGTATAATTAGAGCCCATGCAGACCTGAGTAACCACCTAATTCAACTATTACCATCACAAAAATGTCACTAGTTACTCAGGACAAGAGGCGCCATCAGGTAAATAGGTTCTTTACTACTGCAGTTAGTCTGATCAATTAAAACCTTTGTTTCAGCCTTGCCTTATCAGATCTTAAAGCACATCTTTTTATTTTGTTTTTGTATATTATAGTAATGTTAGCAGTAGTAGTATGTAATATTGTGATAATGTTACACATTGCATATTGTACAGTTGTTTGTGTTTTACTGTATGATACTGATTCCTAGCAACTTCCTGGCAATGAAGTTCAAGTCATGCAGCTTTTGAAAAACCCAAAGCATCTGCTCAAGCCTTTTAAAGCACTTTGTCATTATGAGACATAGTAGAATAAATCACAAGAGCACAATAAAGCATTATATTATCTGATACTACTTGAACAAAGGTTACTTGTAATTGATCAGAGCAAAAAAGGACAACCTCCCGAACCACTCTGAAAAGGTTACGAGCAGACAGATGTGCTCAGGGAAAGTAACTAAGCAATGTCTGGAACAGGCCAGAGTCGACATACAGAACAACAAGAAAAGGAAAACTGTAGTCATCAAAGAGGAAAAAAAAACACAAATATTTCTGAGAAAACATAGCATAAAATCTAAACAAAGATAAAACATGGATGGCTTCTTCAAATAACGCTAAGACGAGTAATTGAGAACAGTTGAATCCAACATGCTCAAATCCTTTGCCTTGCAATTGAGAGGGCCACCCATAAATATAAAGACAAACAACATTTGAAAACATAATGCAGATCAGACCAAGCGCTCAAAATAGTGGATTACAAAGTTGCTGAAAACATCTCTAGGATCCACATTGGACACTGCTTCAATACACATCTTCGTGAACTCCTCGATGAGAGTGGAAAATGTAAGGCTTTAGCTTTAATAATAGTTTTTAGACCTAGGGAATATGTCTAAATTTGTGTTTAATAACAGATAAAGATGATCGATAATAGAGAGAGGCAGCAGGCAAAATAGCTATTGTTATTCTAGCCATGTTATTATGGTGGCAGTAGTTCTTTTTAATTTTCCTGCAATCGGGCATTGTTTTGTTTACACCATTAATTAAACAAAGATGGCCAGGTTGGCACCACAAAATTTATCCCTGTTTGAGCCTGTCATTCCCTCCGACAATCACAGTAGATAGATAATTATTGTAGACAAATTCACTGGCACATGCAATATTCATAGCTAAAAAATACAATGACAATGACAATATTTGGCATAAAGATTAAAGAGCTAATTTTCCATAGAGAAGCTCATGCACCTCTACATGTTGTGAATAATGCAGTTCACTTCTCTCATCATTGGGGGCACAAAATAGAATTACAGCAATAATGGCAGGACAGATAAAATACCATATTGCATATTACTCATGAGTTCATGTTGTGGGAGATCTGTATATTAATATGAGCTTCATGGTATCCCAAGAGAACAAAATACGGTTATGAGATCATTTTAATGTATGTATGTTTAGTAGGCACTCAATAATGAAAAATAGGTTGAGGGGGTTACAGAAGCAAGATCAGTTTAGATGTTTTCCCTGTGTCTGAATTGGTTTTCCTACCATATGGCAAACAATCTAGCAAGTTAGATTAATTGGTGATTTTAAATTGGTTCCATTTAAATTATGAGTGTATGTGTGTATGTGTGAGTAAGTCCCCATGATGGACTATTGTACTTTCTGGCTTGCATGGAATATTACCAGGGGCCCTAACCCCCTAAGAACATGAATTGGATTAATGAGATTTGTTCATGTTATGTATTGCCATTCAGCCATTTAAATGAGAAACAATGATTTCTGAGTTACACACCTATCAGTACACATTACATTAAATGGTGTTTACAGCAGAGACTGAGAACACATATCAAATTGTGAAGCACCTGTCAAAAAATGTATAACACAAAATATATAGTTTAACTGTGCTAGGAGATGTGTAGGAGATATTGGTGCCGCTCTGTTTTTTTTGCAGCCAAGTCTAACTGCAATTGTCGGACATTGCCTAGCCAAAAAAAAAAAAAAAAGAACATCACTGTCAGGACTTTGCCAAAGGCATATACTGGAGTAACAGAGTCAGACAGCTAATAATGGAAACAGATGTGCTGCATAGAATGGAACTTTCTCTGTTTGTTCAAAATGTTTCTGAACATTTAGGTATTCTAAAGCAAACTAAAGACCTGAGTTTGATACAAATGCTCTATCATGGTCATTGGGCACCTGCTATAGCCATAATGATGTAAAAGTTCCATAAACATTCAGTTTAATGCAGTTGACACTTATAACACTATCTTCACCTTGGCAGACCTGGAGGTCTCAAAAGCAGCTCACAATTCATCTGCCAAATAAAAGGGGAATTCACATTTAAAAAAAATTAAACAAAACCTCCTGAAACTAAAAGCACATTTACAAAAGATGGTGTCTTCAATGCTAAAGTATGAGGGGTTGAAAGAAATAACAAGACTTGTGAATGTATCAGACATTTACTGTATATAGACTAGGTGTCCGAGCTGCAGGATGGCACTGTCATTTATGTCTTTTCCTCTTTTGCACTCAGAAGCGAAGAAAGGAGCCTTGATGAATGACAATGTCACTTCTGCTTCCTTAAGAGCACCAATCCCTGGTCCCAAGGTATTTAAGAAACTAATCTGTTGGAAATAGATGGCTGAAGATCGATTTTTTACATTTTCCTTTTTTTCCTTGACTTCACCAACCTGTTAAATTAAACTGGCTTCACCAACTGGTGCTCTTTATGATTCATTTTCTAACCATATAATATATATACTCAGCAAAAAAAGAAACATCCCCTGACTTTCAGCTGTTTTTACTTTCAGTAGACTTAATGTGTAAATATTTGTATGAACACTAAAAGAGTCAACACCATAAGACATAAACTAAAAATGTTTCACAATGTGTCCCTGAATGAAGGGAGGCTCAAAATCAAAAGTACCAGTCAGTATCTGGTGTGGCCACCAGCTGTTTGAAGTACTGCAGTGCATCTCCTCCTCATGGACTGGACCAGATTTGTCAGTTCTTGCTGTGAGATGTTACCCCACTCTTCCACCAAGGCACCTGCAAGTTCCTGGACATTTCTGGGGGGAGTGGCCCTAGCCCTCACCCTGCGATCCAACAGGTCCCAGACATGCTCAATGGGATTGAGATCTGGGCTCTTCGCTGGCCATGGCAGAACACTGACATTGCTGTCATGCAGAAACTCACGCACTTTTTGGCACTCCTGTCTGGTCCAGCGAAGGTGGGTTTGTGCCCATAGGCGGCGTTGTTGCTGGTGATGTCTGGTAAGGACCTGCCTTACAACAGGCCTGCAAGCCCTCAGTCCAGCCTCTCTCAGCCTATTGCGGACAGTCTGAGCACTGATGGAGGGATTGTGTGTTCCTGGTGTGACTCGGGCAGTTGTTGTGGCCATCCTGTACCTGTCACGCAGGTGTGATATTCGGATGTACTGATCCTGTGCAGGTGTTGTTACACGTGGTCTTCCACTGCGAGGATGATCAGCTGTCCTTCCTGTCTCCCTGTAGCGCTGTCTTAGGCGTCTCACAGTGTGGACATGGCAATTTATTGCCCTAGCCACATCAGCAGTCCTCATGCCTCCCTGCAGCATGCCTAATGCACGTTCACGCAGATGAGCAGGGACCCTGGGCATCTTTCTTTGGGTGTTTTTCACAGTCGGTAGACAAGTCTCTTTAGTGTCCTGCGTTTTTAGAACTGTGACCTTAAATGCCTACTTTCTGTAAGCTGTTAAGGTCTTAACGACCATTCCACAGGTGCATGTTAATTAATTGATTATGGTTAATTGAACATGCATGGAAAACATTGTTTAAACAATTTACAATGAAGATCTGTAAAGTTATTTGGATTTTTAAAACATTATTGTTGAAATACACAGTCCTGAAAAAGGGACGTTTCTTTTTCTGCTGAGTATATATATATATCTATACTAATAAAAGGCAAAGCCCTCACTGACTCACTCACTCACTCACTCACTCACTCACTCACTCACTCACTCACTCACTCACAGACGCATCACTAATTCTCCAACTTCCCGTGTGGGTGGAAGGCTGAAATTTGGCAGGTTCATTCCTTACAGTTTCCTTACAAAAGTTGGGCAGGTTTCATTTCGAAATTCTATGCGTAATGGTCATAACTGGAAGCTGTTTTTCTCCATTTACTGTAACGGAGATGAGCTCGAAAGCCGTGGGGGCGGAGTTTCATGTGACATCATCACGCCTCCCACGTAATCACGCAGTATGTAGAAAACCAGGAAGAGCTCCAAAAAGCGCTGAAGAAAACATGCATTATATAATTGAGAAGGCAGCGAAACAATAAGAAGCGAGCGACTGACATATACAACCATATTCATGAGTGCTGCTACTACGGAAACAAAGCACGGTGTAAACCTAAACTTTAAATTAAGTTCACTGACTCACTCACTCACTCACTCACTCACTCACTCACTGACTCATCACTAATTCTCCAACTTCCCGTGTGGGTGGAAGGCTGAAATTTGGCAGGTTCATTCCTTACAGCTTCCTTACAAAAGTTGGGCAGGTTTCATTTTGAAATTCTACGCATAATGGTCATAACTGGAAGCTGTTTTTCTCCATTTACTGTAATGGAGATGAGCTCGAAAGCCGTGGGGCGGTGTTTCGTGTGACATCATCACACCTCCCACGTAATCACGCAGTACGTAGAAAACCAGGAAGAGCTCCAAAAAACGCTGAAGAAAACATGCATTATATAATTGAGAAGGCAGCGAAACAATAAGAAGCGAGCGAGTGACATATACAACCATATTCATGAGTGCTGTTACTACGGAAACAAAGCACGGTGTAAACCTAAACTTTAAATTAAGTTCATAGACAGGCTGCCGCTGCTGTTTGTAATTTAGTGCCTGCCCATATAATGCCGTCCGTCAGCGGCAATCCAATAGAAACACTGCCGCTAAATATTCACGGGTGAAGGACTGTGCTTTTGCAGAGGAAGATGAGATGGTCAGGGTGGTGTTTGGCACAAACTCAGTGAAACTGCGAGAGAAAGTTTTAAGTGCCGGGACTTAGGTAACATTAAATACAGCCGTGGACATAGCACGACATGGCACCAGCACAGCTGGGAAACTTCGATGCATGTACACCGAGCGGCTCACTTGAACTGACGCAGTGCACAGACAAAAAGCAACAGTTCCAAAGAGCGCTGAACAAAAAACAAATTACACAATTGAAAAGGCAGCAAAAAAATATGGCGTCTGATACATACAAGCATATTCATAAGTGCAGCTACTGCGGAAACAAAGCACACGGTGGAAAAAGTCAATGTCCCGCTAAAGGAAGACAGTGTAAAAAAAAAACCCGTGCATGCAGTGTGTCAGGTCTCAGATAAAGAAGACGAGCTGTTTATTGATGCAGTAAGAAACGAATCGATGAATGAAACCTGTTATCTTTACAACGATTGACAAACACGGAATGTAACTTGAACACAACACATCCTACAAATACAAACCTGATTGAAAGAAATAATGATAATCAAATCCTTGATGACAGCAACACTCAATAACACTCACAAAACAATTACTGTATATTGACAGTCATGTTACGTTATTTTTAAAATGTTCCCTTTTCTTTTTCATAGCTTCTTTAACACACTACTTCTCCGCTGCGATACGCGGGTATATATATATGTACTGTATATATATACCCAGATCTACATACTCGAATAATGGATACTTTATTCACCATCAATGATTGTTTTGGTAAAGCCATACTCAGTGCATTCATTAGATGAATGGTAAAAAAGTAAGAGCGAGGGGAGGGTGACTTATTGAGGCATGCAGGCAAAACCACAATAGCACGCAGGCTTGATGTACTGTAGTGCGCGTCAACTCGATCTGAATTGCGCGATCACATTCGAAAAAATATATCTTTTCAAGTTCTATTTAGTCCATATGTGTCAAACTCAAGGGCCACGGGCCACATCCGGCCCGGCGTGTAATTATATCATTTTATATACTGTATTATAGATATATATAGAGATCATTTTATATACTGTATTATTGTTATTAATGGCCCGGGTATATGAAGCGCTGGTAACACAATAAACTACAGATCCCATAATGCAGTGCTTCAGCTACCTTGCCGAACACTTACCGCGTTAATCAAGTCTAGCTTATGATGCTGCAAGTTATTGCGAAGCTAGCCCACACGATGCTGAAGAGAAAAGTTGATTCTGAAAATAGAGCCTTTAAAAACCGATGGGAGGCTGAGTATATGTTTACTGGCATTGCCGGTAAACCTGTGTGTCTCATTTGTGGAGCTAATGTGGCTGTAATTACAGAATTTAATCTAAGACGGCACTATGAGACAAAACATCAGGATAACCTGAAAGACCTGAATGCAATGCAGAAGATACAGAAAGCAGAAGAATTAAAGAAAAATCTGACACTTCAGCAGACGTTTTTACCCGTGCACAATCACAAAGTGATTTCAAGTGAAGCTGCTTTTATGGGAGACACAAATGCACCAGTGCAACTTGCCCCACTTTCCCTGTTGCCAAGTAATGTTGAACCAAGTCGGCACAACGGTGTTCCCAAATACGCACTTTGCTGATAAACTGAGCGCACTGTGCACTGAGTTCGCACGGCGCTTTGGTGACTTTGAAGAACAAAAAAAGAATTTTGAGTTGTTTTGCAACCCATTTGCCATCGATGTGGAAACTGCACCTGTGCAGATTCAGATGGAGGTGATTGAGCTGCAGTGTAATGGCACACTGAAGGCAAAGTACGATACTGCAGGGCCCGCACGGTTTATTCACTCCATTCCCACAGAAATGCTCCAGCTCCGTCTACATGCGGCTCGAACCTTGTGCATGTTTGGTAGCACATATCTGTGTGAGAAGCTCTTCTCGGCAATGAAGACTAACAAAACAGCACACAGGAGTCGCCTCACTGATGAGCACCTGCAGTCCATCCTGAGAATCTCCACAACACAGAACCTCACACCAAACATAAACGAACTTGTTGCCAAAAAAAGATGCCAGGCGTCCAGCTCTAAAATGACATATGAGCAAAGACAACTGAATGATTTGATTTGTTATTGCTGAAAGGAACACATTTTATTTATATTTCCAGGTTTTGTTATGCAGCATGTTCATATTTGAATTTGTATAATTTTGACAGGATATATTTTTATGAAGAGCAAAATCTTTTGGGATATTTAAAATCTAAGTTTATTTTTTATATAAAATTACATAAGAGTAAAGAAATTTGAATGTTTGTTCTTTTAACGTTTACTTTGTTTCTAACTTGTATAATTTAGACAGGATATATTTTTATGGAGAGCAAAATATTATAAGTTATTTAAGGTTTGAGTTGATTTATTCAGGAATAATATTCCTGTCTGTTTTTATTCATATTTATGTTCAAAAAAGTTAAGTTTTAAAAGTTTTAAAGTTTTAAAAGTTTAGTTTTAGTGTGTTCAATAAATCTTTATCCTGTTCGTCCCGCAACCTAAAGTGTGTTTTGGATTTTGGCCCCCTGTGCAATTGAGTTTGACACCCCTGATTTAGTCGACAAAAATATCTTTGGTTGGAATGTAAGGCGAATTTACTCTTTACATTTGTATGGTGAAGAAAAATTTATGCGATGATGCCTACATTTAACTTCCATTCCTACCAAAGATATTTCTGTCGACTAAATAAAAATTCCTTCTATTTAAAATTTAAATAGAACTTGAACAGATACGATAGTTCATAATATCCACGCAGACTTGCACGTAAGAGCGGGAGTCATCTGTTTTAACAAACAGCGTATTGCACTGATACGAAATAGCCTGCCCATTTAATTATTTAGGAATGGATAAATAAATTAAGATTTTGTAGAAATAATGTTTTTCATTTTTCTTCCTTGATGGATTCTGCCACCCCCAGCAACAGTTGCTCGCACCCCAAAGAGTGTATGTATATATATATATATATATATATACACTCACCTAAAGGATTATTAGGAACACCTGTTCAATTTCTCATTAATGCAAATATCTAATCAACCAATCACATGGCAGTTGCTTCAATGCATTTAGGGGTGTGGTTCTGGTCAAGACAATCTCCTGAACTCCAAACTGAATGTCAGAATGGGAAAGAAAGGTGATTTAAGCAATTTTGAGCGTGGCATGGTTGTTGGTGCCAGACGGGCCGGTCTGAGTATTTCACAATCTGCTCAGTTACTGGGATTTTCACGCACAACCATTTCTAGGGTTTACAAAGAATGGTGTGAAAAGGGAAAAACATCCAGTATGCGGCAGTCCTGTGGGCGAAAATGCCTTGTTGATGCTAGAGGTCAGAGGAGAATGGGCCGACTGATTCAAGCTGACAGAAGAGCAACTTTGACTGAAATAACCACTCGTTACAACCGAGGTATGCAGCAAAGCATTTGTGAAGCCACAACACGCACAACCTTGAGGCGGATGGGCTACAACAGCAGAAGACCCCACCGGATACCACTCATCTCCACTGCACTACCAAAATTGGACAGTTGAAGACTGGAAAAATGTTGCCTGGTCTGATGAGTCTCGATTTCTGTTGAGACATTCAAATGGTAGAGTCAGAATTTGGCGTAAACAGAATGAGAACATGGATCCATCATGCCTTGTTACCACTGTGCAGGCTGGTGGTGGTGGTGTAATGGTGTGGGGGATGTTTTCTTGGCACACTTTAGGCCCCTTAGTGCCAATTGGGCATCGTTTGAATGCCACGGGCTACCTGAGCATTGTTTCTGACCATGTCCATCCCTTCATGACCACCATGTACCCATCCTCTGATGGCTACTTCCAGCAGGATAATGCACCATGTCACAAAGCTCGAATCATTTCAAATTGGTTTCTTGAACATGACAATGAGTTCACTGTACTAAAATGGCCCCCACAGTCACCAGATCTCAACCCAATAGAGCATCTTTAGGATGTGGTGGAACGGGAGCTTTGTGCCCTGGATGTGCATCCCACAAATCTCCATCAACTGCAAGATGCTATCCTATCAATATGGGCCAACATTTCTAAAGAATGCTTTCAGCACCTTGTTGAATCAATGCCACGTAGAATTAAGGCAGTTCTGAAGG
>JANRMT010062806.1:50499846-50537598 GCA_026402145.1 Polypterus bichir lapradei
TGTGTGTGTATATATGTAGATATGTATGTATATGTATATATATGTTTTTATATGTGTGTGTGTGTATGTATATATATATGTACTTGTGTGTATATATGTGTGTGTATGTATGTATGTGTGTATGTATATGTATGTGTATATATGTAGATATATATGTATGTATATATGTGTGTGTGTATATATATATGTGTATATGTGTATATGTATAGATATGTATATATATATGTTTATATGTGTGTCTATATATATATATATATATATTTATATATATATATATATATATATATATATATATATGACAGCAACACTCATCACTCACAACAGTGACAAAACAATTACATTGACAATCATGTTACGTTATTTTCAAAATGTTTCCTTTTCTTTTTCATTACTTCTTTAACACACTACTTCTCCGCTGCAAAGCGCGGGTATTTTGCTAGTATATATATAAACGAGATATACACACACACTGTTGTGATAACCTTGTAAACTTTATGCACTTACAATACACTTTAGAATTACATTTTTCCAATAAAACCTATAATCACTTTATTTTTTTGTGGTAGAAGACTACTACAATTCTGGATGTTCTGTACTCCTTAAAGATCCAAGTCTCGTAAGCAGCTTCTGATCTGCTGCCTGAAAAATGAAAACCATGTGCTGCCACCCAATGGACAGGAGGGAAATGACAGCCCTAAAGTAAGTCTTCAGCTATAAAAAAAAAAGAGCACAGTTTTACTCTTCCGCCTGTGATGATGTGGCTGCCCCACTATATATGGGATGCCTCTTGTAAATCCTCTGCGTTCTCATCACACTGAACTGAAGGTCCTTTCTCAGTTTTAATAATTCCCTGGCTTTTGTCCATGTAGGGCTGCCCAGGAACTACAGGGATAAATGACCCTAGCTGTGTGTTTCTTTACTCACTAGCAATGTATTGTTGTAATGGTTCATCTTTTTGGGTTACAAATTCATTTTCTAATTCTGGTGCTTGAATTAAATTGTTCTCCTATGTTGATTGCTCTGTACTAAAACCCATGACAACATTACAAAAACACAATATTAGTATTTCCCATATGGGAGACTAAATATAGGAATTAAAAAGCAACAGGTTTAAAAAGGCAAGAATTTTAATCAATGGCGAGAATTTGATTCTAATTCTAAGAAAGTAGCTGAACTAACCATTGTTCCCTTAGGACGTCTAGGATGAATGCTGAAAAACAATAGAATCCTTTTGAGTTTAATGTAGTCAAGGACTTATGAACACTTCCTTCTTTACTCTACAGTGAAATTCCATCCTTTTTGTTTTTTATAAGTTCTTATTTCGTTTTTTTCTTTTAAAAATAAGAAACACATGAATATAATTTACAGTACCTGCTATTACTGCAATATTTGGCACTCACCATTGCAGGCTAGGCTTCCAGATCATGCATGCCTAGAACGTTGCTTTCTATCCAGCAAATGACAGAATATGATAAATTAGAAATAGAGCAAGGAGATATTTAATGGTCAGATGAAAAATTGAATTTTTTTACACAATTCCATCTTCACATTTTTGCTTAAATATCACAGCATCAACAAGATGTACAGCAAAGATATGAGCCAAAAAGATCAAAGCAAAACACTTCTGACACAGAGCTATGTCTTTAATGCATCTCAGCTATCCATGCCCAATGGTGATAAAACACAATATATAAAAATTTAAAATATCAAAAATAGAAAATAACACACTCAAGGAGGAGCAAACTGTCTAATTGTGATTTCTTGTCAGAATGGTCTTGTTTTTTCAGAGCGGGGATCAACAAGATGTGGTGCTAATGTTCTAATTTGAATAGTTCATTTAACAAGCTGTGGTGCTAATGTTCTAATTTGAATAGTTCATTTATGTTTACCCAAAACACATTAGACCAGGGGTCTCCAACTGCTGTCCTGGAGGTTCTGTGGTGGCTGCAGGTTTTCGTTCTAACTTTTTTCTTAATTAGTGACCTGTTTCTGCTCCTAATTTACTTCTTTTGAATTAATTTTATTTGACTTGCTTTTGAAGATTCAGACCCCTTAAATGTTTCTTTTTCTGTAATTAGCTGCCAAACAATAATGAGATACAAAATGAGCCAAAACATGACCAGCAAATTGTGTCAATCATACAGTATCTGAAAATAAAGAAAGATGAAGGTCTCAGAAATGTTGATCTGCTCAGGTCCCCAAAATATTTAACAGTGCTCTTAGAAAAGAGAAAATCAGTAATTTCAGAAATGTGTGCTATTGCACAATGAGAGCAGCAACAATCCATGGAATTATAAAACGGGTTTAATTAACAACAAGAATCAGCATCTAATTAAGCAACTGGTTGGAGTTTGAGGTCCTGACTTAGTTGGCCTTCTGTTGGCTCACTCACTTCACATTTCATTTCTGTTTGGGTGCCGTTTAAGGAAAGAATTGATGCAATTCAAAGGAACAATGAAATTCAGGGGAACAAATTGTTGAAAAATAAGTCAATTAAAGTTAATCAAAAAGTTAATTAGCAGCAAAAACAGTGCATTAATTAAGAAAAGGGTTAGAATGAAAACCTGCAGCCACTGGGGCCCTCCAGGATCAGAGATGGGGACCCTTGCATTAGACATTAGATGTGTCATCAGGGGCCTCATGTATAACACCGTGCGTAGAATTCGCACTATAACATGACGTAAGCACAAAAGCCAAAATGTGCTTATGCACAGAAAATTCCAGATGCAGGAATCTGTGCGTAATCCAACTTCCGCGTTCTTCCGCTCCATAAATCCCGATCAGCGTGAAAACTAATGCATGTGCACGCGTCTTCTGTCCCGGCCCGTCTCCTCCCAGAATTACACCTCTTTGAATATGCAAATCAATATAAATAGACCTTAAGCTCAGCGTTCTATGAAAAGGCAATGGCAAAAGCAAGAGGGAAAATATAAGGATTTCAGCGAATACCAAGTGGAGGCAAAGAAAAACGTACTGTTTGTTGGTTTATACAGTGGTATAATTAACAAAAGGAAGTTGATCGAGTGACATAGCGTGTTGGAGAAACTCAAAAGCTCAAGTTTACAAAGTCACACAGTGCCCGACATAAGAAAGAAGTTGTCACATATCAAAGCCGCCGTGAAAAGGCGAGACGTAGCCCACCACCTGATTGTCATATGAAGCTTATTAGGGTACAGTGAGAAAAAAAGGCACAGAGTAGGAACAAATCACGAAATGTTAACTTCAATCTCGAAATATCCACTTTAATCACGTAGTTTATTTTGTCATTAAAGTAGAACATAAACTTCATCTTAAAATCATTTAATTTACTAGTTTCTGAAATCCCATCGTAACTAAAGTAGCATGTTAAATGCTTTGTTTTGTATTTGATCTTCAATGTGCTGTATGTGTGTGAATCACTACATGCTTCCGTTCTTTCTCTTTCTCCGACAGGACACAGAATCCATTACATTCGTGATATTACAGCTCTCTGAATAATTTAAATAATGAGATGTATACATGATATCATTTTCATGATGATTAGAATGAAAGCATGTTATTAAGAACACGATGGCGCAGTGATTGTTCATGTCTCATACAACATGCTGCTGCGCCATGCACGACCTTCGATGAAATAATTTATTGTAGCAGTACTGTCTCTTTCAAACGTACTAACCTTCAATTCTTGTCCTTACTTTTTTTTCCCCAAATACCCAATCACCACACAATCAGCTCTGTAATAGATGTTAAGCCATCTGTAAGCTTACAACGATGATTCTTCAAAACTTTTAAGGAACATTGAAATATCTTCATAGTACATGTTTAATTATTCTATCCATCTATCTTTCCAGTGTCGCGCCAGTCTCAACAAATATACAGCGCGAGGCAGGAACAAAACGTGAACATGCAAGTGCTGCAGCACCGTGTCCTCACATGTTTAATTATTAACAATACAGATTATTTAAATGAAGTTAAAGTTTTATCTGTATAATATAATCAACATATTTTGCTGCATTTCATCTTACAAATGATACCGTCATCATATGTAAATACACGCTTTATAAAGTGGTGCAGGTTGTGTAATATTATAACTGTAGTGCAAGTTTACAGTGGGGTAATTGTACTTATAAGTACAAACAGTTCTACAAGGAGCAATTGATTGAGTGCGTTTATAGTTCTTGGGATGAAACTGTTTCTGAACCGTGAGGTCCTTTCAGGAAAGGCTTTGAAACATTTTGCCGTGGCTGAGGCAGCATGGGCTAGATGCTATATACCCATAATTCTCTTTCCGGTCAGCTGCTGCTGTGATTCCCCACTCAGATACAGTGATATAAATACTCCGAATGGTGCAGTGAGAGTAATATGGAAAAAGATGATCCGCTGTAGCAACCCTTAAAGGGAGCAGCTGAAAGAAGAAAAAGAAGAAGAAGAAGGTGCGGTGAGAGTAACAACGCTAAAGCAGTTATTGTATTTGGAATACTATGGCTATTCCCTGGATCATTATATTGTTACAAGTTAATTACAATCAGATGCATTACACTAATAAACAATATGCAGTTAGTTTCAGTGTATTTATAAAGCTGCGTCAGGAAAATAAAGAGTAACCACACAGGAACAGTAGTACTGCTTTGATGCTGGGTGCCGCCAGTCTGCAAAACCGAGTAGAGAACTTGCATACGACAAAGTATGAGGTACCGTGGAAAGTGCGTGGCTTTACGCCAAGTGTAGGTTTTATACATCGCGATTTGAACGTGGAAAAGTTCTTACGCAACATTTCTGTGCGTACGCACCATTCATATATAAGGCCCCAAGTGACTGAGGAGACCACTGCATTAAACTGACATGTCCCTGTAAGAACCTTCTTACTTTTGCAGCATGGGGGATTCTCCTACTAAAAAGCCCATTTTCAGATGGATATGCTCCTGACATCAAGGAATGCTATGATAAATATGTATAAGCATGCGCTGCTTTAAGGCTGGGATAAAATGGTTGCCAAAAAACACATAATTTAAATCTTTGCCCACCATCACTAGATAGTGTTTTGGATATTCAACAATACAAAATTTGAATCATGGGGTAGGCATTATGTCTTATTTGACCAATAATTATGTATTAACAACTTGTGATATTCATTAGGCCAGGCAATGGTTTTCCAGTCCATTTGTGACCAGTGATTCGGTTCCTTAGACCTCTGAAACCACTTTCTTGTTTGTTTCTGATATGAGTGGGACATGGTTGAATTTTAGACTACTATATCATACTCATGACATGATATTTTTATTTCAAATGTGAGGTAAAGCAAAAGAAAGGAATGGAGTTGACCAAGAGATGAGATGTCAGTAAACAAATGAAAAAATAAGTTGTTAACAGGAGGTCCATCAAATCTTTCATCAAAACAAAATTCCTTTCTAAACATCAAACTCTAAAGCCAGAAACTAGAAGTCCTTAACCCAAAGCGAACTACCTAAACTGGGGCGGCCAACTCCGATTTTGGAGAGCCTCAGAGGCTGCAGGATTTTGTTCCAATCTAATTATTTAACTAGAAGCCAATCCTCACCAATAACAAATCTTATTTAATTTTATTGCTTGTTAGTGTTTTAACTCTACTATGTTTTAAATCATAGTATTTTTTCCTTTCTAATGATGCATGTATCATTCAAGTGATTTGAAGTCTAAAAGGAAAGAGTAATTTTCAGTTCTTCACTTTGTCTTTAGTTTCCTTTTGAGTACTTAAACAATATAGTGAATGATGAATACACACAGGTGGAAATGGAGACAAGGTAGATGTAGAACTGCTGGTTACTTTGTAATTTGCACCTTATTGCTACTAAGGAGCAGTTAAAATAATAACACAATGGTTTAAGACTAAAATAAGCAGTTAAGGTTTCAAAATCTTAACAAGCGAGACAACTAAAATGAAGCAAAAAATGTCACTTGAGCAATACGTGCTTCATCATCAATGAATGATTTCTTATGAAGCAACTAGGTTGGAACAAAAACCTGAAACCACTGCGGCCGTCCAGGACTGACGTTGCTCAGCCCTGATTTAAAGGGTCTGTGGTCTTAAATAAGGGGCGGCACAGTGACACAGTGAGTAGCACTGTTGCCTTGCAGTTAGGTGATCTGGGTTCGCTTCCCAGGTCCTCCCTGCGTGGAGTTTGCATGTTCTCCCCGTGTCTGTGGGGGTTTCCTCAGGGTACTCCAGATTCCTCCCACAGTCCAAAGACATGCAGGTTAGGTGCATTGGCGATTCTAAATTGTCCCTAGTGTGTGTGTGTGTGCATGCCCTGCGGTGAGCTGGCACCCTGCCCAGGGTTTGTTTCCTGCCTTGCGCCCTCTGTTGGCTGGGATTGGCTCCAGCAGACCCCCCGTGACCTTGTAGTTAGGATATAGCGGGTTGGATAATGGATGGATGGATGGATGTCTTAAATAGCAAATAAATTAAATAAAGTTAATTAGTAGCAAAACTAGTCAGTAATTAAGAAAATAGCTAGAATGAAAACCTGTAGCCAGAGTGGCTCTCCAGGATCAGAGCTGGCCACCCTTGACCTAAACCATAGTCATTGAGAGAATTTCTTTGATTTATCTACAAATCTGACATCCGCTGCTCAAAATGGTGGCGTGCATGAAAAACAAAATATCCCTTCTTCAGCACCACTGCTGCTCTCTGTTATCAGAAGTCCATCTGTTACTCTGCACAAGTCATAGTAGCCTCTGTCAGCTATTTTATTTATTGATCTCCTTATGACCATAAGATGGCCACTGACTGGGTGATATTTTGGTAGTGATCTCACGTGGGACTCTAAAACAAACTACCACAACGTGTAGTTGAAGCAGAAACTTTGACAACCTTTAAGAAGAATCTGGATGAGATATTTGGATCATGTAGCTATTAGCTAAACAACAGGACTTGATGGACTGAATGGTCTTCTTTAGTTTCTCAAATTTCCTATGTTTCATTAAACTCGTAACACTGTTATACATATAAACCCCAACAGGCTTCATGGTCTAAATATTGTTTTGCTTCCTGTGTCCACTTCCCCATATAAAGCTAATTAACTCTTTGATCTTGGCTATCCTTCCTAATAATATTCCATACCTAGAATGCTGTCATTGATATGGAAAAAGGAAGTATTTGTAAAAAGTGTTGATCTCTGTAAATATATCTGGCTGTAGCTATAAATGTCTTGAAAAAGGTTATGTCTCACTATATTTGTGAGATTGTTCTTCTTTTCACAAATGGCCCACAGTTAAATTAAAACAGAGACAGCTTTACTGATGTAAAAAGTAAAAATATTCAGAGTATGATGGCTGCACACCAATGAAAATATTATGCAAAATATGCTATATGCACAAAACAGCCTGTATTTCATGCATGGTAGTAAGATCTTGGAAGACCTCAGCAAACACTTTTCAGTACTATAATGTAGTTGTATGCATAAATGAAAAAGTCTACTGTGGAATTTAAAATAAAAATGTCATCCCTAGAAGACATGAATACTGTTTGGAGAAGTAGCAAGCTACTCCCAGATATCAAGAAAACTGATTGGCAGCAATGTTTACTCATTTTGTCTGCATAAAATACAAGTTTCCTAGAAATTCACTTTTCTCCCCAATTAGATGGCCTTGCTAGGTTCAGGGCTTTCAGGTTAACACGAGAATCATTTCAGTCATGTTACTTACTCCATCCATTATTTGATCTCTGTCAATTTCTCGTGAAGCACCTTCAAAACTGTAAGTGCATTTTTACCAGTTTACATTTATTTATATACATGTGCATGTTAAATACTTTACCTCTGAAGCAGGACACACTTTGTAGAGACTGTGTGCAACTGGCGTGCTCATGTAGGAAAAGCTTGGTGGAAAAAGGGCAACAAAAGGACAGAGGAGGGTGGAATTCATTTAAGTTAAAATAGGAGCTGCTAATTCCAAGATGCACTGTATTTTGTTAATGGTATGCTAACAGTATAAGAGGCTGATCTTAAGGAATAAATTCCAGTAAGTTTCGTGTTTTGGAATAGACAGTATGCATTCACATTTTAAGATTGTACTTAACTGTCACATTTTATTTCTCTGACCGTAGGTCTCCATTGTGCTTCAACATGTAACATTTTCTGTGTAGCTTTAATTGTTTCCACATGTTTCCATCTGATGGAAGTGCAACCAGTTCTTTTCAAGACATCTTGATACGTCAACTATGACTTATAACTGTGTCTCACAGGCAAAACTTATTAAAGAACTTTTCAGAATTCTGTTCTGGGATGAATTTAGTAAGAAATGAAAGAATGTGACTGCAATGCGATAACCCCACTTCCAGCCTCCCTAGGATCCCTGGCCCAGCCTCCACAAATCTACTTCAACCACTTAGAGATGTCTCCGGTTTTCAATGTTGTATTTTGTACTTGGTCAGTAAAGGGATTAGAAAAAAGCCCTAGGATCCCACAGGTTCATTTTTCAGATCTCATATATTTATGCTATCTAGGTTAAAACAATTTATTCTTTAGGCAGCGTTTTGTTTTCTTTTTTGAACAAATAGTATGTGTAATAGAAGCAAGCTGACATTTTTTAATGTGCACAGTTTATTTAATAAATAAAAAACTAAAGGTGAATTAGGGTATTATGTTATCCTTATTTTACAGTATTTTCATGAAAGCCCAATGCAGATTAAATGCAGCTTTGATGTTCAACCAGTCAGCCGGAGATCAGTTGATAGAAGAGACCTTCATGATCTGGTTAGACACCTGGATTAAAAAGTGATGAGCTTTAAACATTTTCTTTGAACCATTTTTGGATGTGATGTAAATACTGATAGTTATCTATAAGTGTATCCATCATTGACCTTGAATCTACTCTCTATATATAAAAAGATTAGCAAAATCTTGCAACGTTTTCATGTAACGTTTTCATGCAATGTTCATTTTTCTTCAAAACCATAAGTCATCTTCACTAGGAGAATAAAACAATGATACTCTGATATCAATACAACCAATTTAACATGCATATGTCAAACAAAATACCTTATATACATCCTCTCCGTTAAGTATAGTAGTAGTTCAGTTGTGTCTTAGCAGTTGACAAATAAACCCTACGTAATGGCACACGCTTTCATACAGTAAAACTGCATAAACATTCAAATGCTGACAAAATCATGACTGGTGACCATGCAGGAGAAGTCTCTTTCCATGTATTAAGTTAGACACTGGCGATCCTTCAGCATGTAGATTACCATTCATCTCGCATAGATGACAATTTCCAATAGTTTTAGTATTTGCTATAATTATAAATCAATCTCAGGGCCAGAGTTTTGATCATATTGGAATATACCCTTGGACCAATAGCAACCGAGCTATCGAAGGAGGTGCTGGACCACCATAAGCAGCCAGGAGGGCACACCCCCCAGCACATTATATGAAGATTATGTACAATAAAAATGCAATAATGTACAATTGTGTATGTTATTTGTTAAAGAAGTGTGTTTTTCTTTCCTATTATTAGGGAGAGTAAGTGACTCTTGCTGTAACTATTTATACCCAGAATAATATTACGGAAGCAAAAGGTATACCAAATGATGTATTTATTAAGAATATAAAACATACATGAAAGAAGAAGTACAACAAAAATGCAAGCTGTAACTAAATATACCAACAATAACTCTTCTTCCTGTTACGACCCACTTGTACAGGTGCTGGCCCCTCTCTATCAGGTGGGGTGGCTTTGCAACTTGGCCAACAAAGAAGTCTCTTCTCACCTGTCGGTTCTTGGCTCATTTTCCTCCAACTCTCTTCCCAATTCTAGGATAAATGAAAGTTCTGACTTGAGGATATTGTAATCTTCTCCTGACCAGATCCCAAAACAAATTCTGGAGACAGGGACCACTTTGTTACGAGGACACAAGCCTAGAACACCCTCCTAACCCGAGCCTTCATTTGTTAATAAAGGCCCCTCAGCTACCAGTGACATAAAAGTAGTAACATAAAACTCTTCCTTTTACTCAGTGACAGCATGTTGCCTTTTTTGGCAAAAAGAGAGTCTTCCAATCCTTCCTGACATCACCCCAATTTTCCCACCTAGTGCCTACAAGTTGGTGATACAGCCTTCCCAACTTCAGAAAGAAGGTCTGAAATCCTGGACGCTGGCTTCTAGTGTTCTTGCAGGCCATTGAATCTTTCTGCCCAGCTACTTGATGCCCCACCCTGTTGTCCTGCTGGAACTTCCTCTACCAGCCTACGCTGGCATGCCTAGTTGTTGTTGCAGAGGTTTCCTGTGGGACTGTTTCCAACCCTGTGCAAACTTGGGGGTGTCTTGACTCACTGGCTGGCTAAAGCACATTGTATGCCTCACTAACCACTTCTTTTTAGAAAAAACAGATGGGTGGAAAAGCCAACTACTTTCAGAATACTGATGCAATATCCTCCTTTCTGTTAAATCAAAAGGAAATTTAAATTTAGTGTTAACTTCCCCTCACTTCACATTTCGCATATTTTTTTTCTTAAATATTCAAAATTATCACCACAGCTCTCTTACAAAAGTAACTTAGCCTGAAGCAACTTTGTTTCCTGAATTTGACTTTGTGACTTTTTAAACTATGTGGATTTTCTATTCGTTTAAATGCCTGTGAAGACCCCGCTATCAAGCATTCTACAGGAATTCATGATAATTATGATGGTAGGCCCTTAGGGGGGCTATTCCTGAGTTTCAATTATATAAATAGGCATACACTGTAATGAGTAGGGGCTTGTATTATGCATAGATTCATTTAGCTACATTTTATATATTATTTTGTTCTTTATTTTGTGTAGTTATGCACAAATAATATTATATTTATGACATCATCGTTTCACCTGTTTTTTGCTGTTGTTTCATTTATTGTTTAATGGCTAAGGACATGTTGTTTATGGTTACAAAGCTAGCTATGAAAATATTATTCAGGTTGCGTGGTCCATCGAAGTTTTAGATTAAAAACTTCTAAAAATCTTTTTAATTTCTAGCAATTTAGACAGGAAAAGGCTATTAGATGGTGTTTTTGACTCTGATTTTAGTGACTTGTTTTTTAAATTGGTGATTGGTGTTTTTTTGCCTCTCCTGGAATTTTGATCTCAGGGCCATCTCTTCATATGTTTTGGGTTAGCCCCTTACTACTTTTAATCTCTTGATCACTTTTTTACTTCCAGCTACAGCACTTGCATTTACTACAAAGTCCTTTCATAAACCCTCTGTCCAATGTTTAGGTGGAATGATGCATCTCCTAACTGACCTTTCTCTTGAATTTTTTTTCATGTAACATGCCATACAATCAAGTCAAACTTAACGAAACTAAATTCAATTCAACCCCCACCCATGAGAAAGAGAGGAAGGCCAACAGCCAGAGTAAAACTTTGAGAGTAGTAAAGAGGGAAAAAGGTCCTTCTCCCCAATATACAGTAAGTATTTATTCTAAAATATTATTGATTAGATCCTGCCAGATTTTAAAAAGTTTAAAACTCTAAGTGAGAATTTGATTTTTTTCCAGTTTCAAATAGAACATAACATCAGTTACCCGCTGACTTAAAAGAGGTAGGTTAGTATTCTTACAGTTAAGCAAGACAAGTCTATGTGTCAATAGTCAAGTAAAGGCAATCACAGTTTGTTTGTCCTTCTCCTCTTTAAGCTCATCATGGAGTACACCAAAAACAGCTGTTAATGAATTAGAAGGGATTGTGACTCCAAGGCTGTCTGATAGGCATTTAAAAATGTTTGTCCAGAATGTTGTTAATTTGGTTCACATGTGGCCCAATGAGGCTAGAGCTCGATTGCAACGTTTGAAGGTTGGACCTTTTAGACAATTTTAAATGAGACAGATGTGCTTGATAAAAGATTTTAAGTTGAATAATTGAATGTTTTGTGCATATGGAGCTAGAGTGAATTCTGAGCATGGCTGCCTTTCACTCCTTTTCTGAAATGTTTTGTGAGAGATCCTTTTCCCACTGTACTCTGGGATCTTTAAAAGGAAGGGACTTTAAAATGGTTTTACATATTATAGAATTGTTGTCTGAATCTTCAAGACTAATCAGTATTTCTTCTGAAATAGAAATAGGTGGGAGGTGATGAAAATTGGGCAGATTTGCTTAGCAAAGTTTCTGATTTGAAAATAGTGGAAAAATTGTGTCGATGAAAAGTTAAATTTGGAGTGTATTTGTTCAAAGGATGCAAAGACATTATTTATATATAAATATGTAAATTATTTAATTTCATATGTTTTCCAGCCATTAAAAACTGTAAGTTTGAGAGGGTGGAAAACGGTGTTTGTCATGTAGTGGTGCCACAGATAAAATATTCTCTAACTTAAATTGCTTCCTACATTGGTTCCCTATTCTGAGTGAATGAAGGACAATTGGGTTGTTAGTATATTGACGATACCTTGTATTTACTGGTGTGCAAAGCAAGGAATATAAAGAAGTACTGCAGGATTTAATTTCCATTGCTGACCAAGCTAGTGTGTGTTCATCTATCTGTGTCAATGTCCAGGTTTTTATAGCTTGTATATTTGTAAAATAATTATGGAAGAAGATGATGTGCTGTGGCAACCCCAAACGGGAGCAGCTGAAAGAAGAAGAAGAAGATATTTGTAATATAATTAAAAATTAGGAAGAGCCATGCCACCTTCTGATTTTGGTTGTTGTAAGGTCGCTCTTTGGATGCATGAATATTTCAAAGTCCAAATAAATGAAGTTATGGTTGAACCTAATTTCTTAAAAAATGATTTGTTAATAGGGCGGTACGGTGGTGCAGTGGTAGCGTTGCTGCCTTGCAGTAAGAAGACCTGGGTTTGCTTCCTGGGTCCTCCCTACGTGGAGTTAGCATGTTCTCCCCATGTCTGTGTGGGTTTCCTACCAAAGACATGCAGGTTAGGTGCATTGGCGATTCTAAATTGTCCCTAGTGTGTGCTTGGTGTGTGGGTGTGTGTGTGTTTGTTCCTGCCTTGCGCCCTTTGCTGGCTGGGATTGGCTCCAGCAGACCCCCATGACCCTGTGTTAGGATATAATGGTTGGGAAATGACTGACTGACTGAGTTGTTAATGTTTATGGGATTCTTGTATGTATTTTATTCCCACTATTGTCACTCTCTGTCTCTCTAGTGTTCTCTTTACTTCCCTGAAATTTTAGTCCCTAACCTTGCTCTTCTTATTTCCCATGCTCTCAAGATATGGCTTTAGGTTGAAGGACTATAGGCTCTTGTCTAGGATGTCACTCCTACAAGATGGCTCTCTAAACCATCTTATTCCCATCCTGCATCTGTCATGGCAACTGGGCTCCAGATATCCCAATAACTGTAGGCCAGGTTTTTTGTTGTTCTTCATCAAAACATTCAGTGCTGGTTTCTGCACTGTATGAAGCCTTGAATAAATCTGCCTCTATGTCTTTGCCATTACACTGACTTTGGAAATGTGAAAATCCCATCCTTTTCCACTTTATCCTGTAATATTTTTGGTAAAATAACTCCCCTTTCTCCTTGAAACCCTATTTAACAACATGTTTGATTTAAAGTTTGTATAGTACGTGTGTCTTACATCTTTAAAGTGTTAC
Organism: Polypterus bichir lapradei; assembly: GCA_026402145.1. Classification (NCBI taxonomy): domain Eukaryota; kingdom Metazoa; phylum Chordata; class Cladistia; order Polypteriformes; family Polypteridae; genus Polypterus; species Polypterus bichir. Next base: position 50,513,388 of record JANRMT010062806.1, read on the forward strand.
GCTGTTTGTCTGCCTAGTGATCCATGCTGCCACTTCTGTTCTCTAAGTGCCCCTTGTACTCCTTCCATATGTTTTTGGCACTACGGTTCCATCTCTTCCTTCTGGTTCTTCACTTCTGACTCAGTTTCCTCAATCCTCCGTATTGGTATTAATATCTCACCCCATCTCTTTCTCAACTCAGACCTCTATACTCGTCCTCTCATCTTTATACATCAGAGGCTTTTCTCTTTGGGCAATATTCTGGCCAAACTGACACTGGACACTTCCTGAAAATTCCCAGGGGCTCTCTCTTTTCTAATCTCTAGTAATCTTTCTATAATATAGTTTTTCTCAAGCTCTCTGTGTTGCAGATCAATAGCTTGTCCAACTCCAGCATCAATAAGTGATTATCTGTCGCTCATCTGGTTGTGAGTTGGATGGCAGTGTTAGGGCAGTGTGCAGGTTTTTAGCTACAGTAGCATGCTTTGGGCTCTGTGGGTGCATGGGCTGCAGTGCTGTGTAATCGCAGGGTGTTTGGAGTGGGGGTGAGCTGATTGCTTGATCAGTTGAGCTGTTCCAGTAGTCTGTGGGTCCTAATTAGGGTGCCACCCCCACAGGAGTACATACAAGGAGCCTGAGTAGAAGTGAAAGGAGATTGAGCCAAAAAATGAAAAAGAAAGAAAGAAAGAAAACAGTAAAAAAGAGCAGCAGGATCAAAGTTGAGCCGGTGCCGCTATGGAGAGGAGGCAAGCAGTTGGAAATGATTCACTGGGTGAAGTGAGCAAACAGTGCTCATAAGTTAGGGTCACTCCTGCTGTTTATGGGAGGGGGCAGGAGCAGCCAAATGCTTCAGGAGATCCCACAGAACTCTGAGGAATGATAGTGGTAGCAGGGCCCAGATGGTGGCAAGAACACAAGCCAGATAAAGGGTTAACTCTGTTTGCTGGAGGACATCTCAACTCACTTAGGAGACCGCAATGGGTGAGCAGAGGAGATGTCATTTTGTAAGGAGACACAGAGGCTAGCAATTTGTTTTAAATGGATCCTAACCATGTTTTTAACCTTGGATTTTAACTGTTCAGATTATTTATTTATTGGATTGTAACCTCTCTCAGTATACTGTTTTATGGATTATTTGCTTATTTATTATGGAAGAGATTGCGCTGCACTTTTTTTGAGCACTTTTGATGCACTTACTGTTGATGTTTGTGTGTCCTCATTGCCTAATCCATCCTCATTCAATGACTATTGATGACTCGGGTTCAATAAGGTAATGCCAGCTACTGGCAATGGGGACATCACATGAGGTTTAATTGTTTTCGCTTTTTTTCAGCCCCCTTTTTTGGCTCAGTGGTGTGACACCCATTCTCTATTGCTGATATCCTAGTACCTTCCTTATTCTTGTGGTTTTTCCCTTTTTTGTATTTACCTTCCTCACAGGGCTTGGAAAAAAATTGGAGTGGTGGCAGGAAAGCATTATTGGGAATGTTATTTTACTCTCTTTTAAAATCAATTGCAATCATTTAATTTCTTGTATCTGTTAAACTAAATAAAGCAAAATTTATAACAAAAGCATTACCTTAAATTAACTCTCTGTATCCTGTTAACTTTGTACTTTCTTGGCAATCCTTCAGATGTATTGTATGTGTATTGAAAATTTGTTAACCACCTTAGGTAAGGGCCCCTGATAAACAAAAAAGTAATACAGTATACTACTACTAAATAATAATCATGCTGCTTGAAAAATACCATTAATGAAATTATTAATGTCAATCATCTAAATGTATACATTTTTAGCAGAGACCTTACCATTTGAAATGAGTGATTATAATGCTTGAAATGTGACATGTGTAATGAAAAAAATCTAAAATAGAATATCAAGGTAACCAAACATTCCTATCTTTCAATATAAAACTTGAGACTTAAGGATGAAAAATTGTTTACTCCTTATCACTGACTCTGGGAAATGAGGTGTTTTACTTCTTCTGGGCTTGAGCTCAGCTTTTGATACAGATGATCACTTTATTTTGTTGAGACATTTAACACTTGTGGCTAGTTTACATCATATTTCAAGGACAGACCTGTCTCTGTTAAAATTAGTGATTTCTTTTCTGACTCATGGGTCTGTCTTGGGTGCTGTATTGCCCTTGCTTTATATGCTTCCTTTGGCATATATTTTGAACAAGCACAATATTATGTATCACTGCCAAACAGATGCTATTTACATTTATTTACCTCTAACCTCTGAAGATACTCAACAAACCTTTCTGAATGTTTTAATGAGATCAAAGCCTGACTTGCAGGAAGCTTTCATTAGCTTAATGGAATCAAAAGTGAACTGACTGTGGTAAGACCAGTAATGATGTATGGAGGTGAGGCATGGGCTGCAAAGGAATCACAGGAAGAGAAGTTAGATGTGGCAGTAATGAGAATGGTGAGATGAATGTGTGGAGTTACAAAAATGAACAGAATATGAAATGAGACCACAAAAGTAGGACAAGATATCTAAGAAAGTACAGGAAAGTGAGTATAAGTGGTATGGACTTATAATGTGGAGAGACAGTGAATATGTGTGCAAAAGAGTGATGGGAATGGAAGTACAGAGGAAGAGAAAGCGAAAGAGGCCAAAGCAAAGGTGGATGGATAAAGTAAAAGAAGATCTGAAGGAAAAGAGTTTGACTAGGGAGGAAGTGCAGGACTTAGCTGTATGGAGAACGGTTGATCAAGAACATTAACCCCACATTGAAGTGGGAAAAGATGAAGAAGAAGAAGAAGAAGATAAAGTCAATAATTTGCATTTAGGCTTTGGAAGTATCATCCCCAGCTCAACTGTTAATGGGTATTATTCTTAACCTGGAGTTCAAATTTGTCAGTCATATAAATTCAGTTTTCAGGGGCATCATCTGAAACTAATTTCTAAGCACAAGTATTTTGTCCTTGAAGGATTTAGAGATAGTCATGCCTTTACAACCTCCTGAAGGGATTATTGAAATGTACTTTACTTGGGTCTTAATTAGTTTGCGGTATCTCAGTTATACTGTATTAAGCACAGTGTGCAGCTGGTTGGATTCTCACTAGTACAGAGAAGATACTCCATATTTTCCACGTTTAGGGGTGCTCCATTGATTTCCTGAAAGGTACAAAATTCAAATTAAGTTTTTGCTCTTGGTTACAAGGCTCTGCATAGTCTGGCTCTCTGCTATCACATGGAGATACTTTGTCTAGCATCAACCTCATGGTCTTTAAGGTCTGAAGGACAAACACTTCTGACTATTCCTCACTTTCATATGAAATGAAAAGAGCGACCATCTCCTTTCAGTAGCTACTCCACAGCTTTGGAACAGTCTACTTCTGTTTTTTAGGACTGCTTCTTCTGTTAGGGCCTTTAAGGCCCAGCTCAAGACTTATTTGTTTTTCAAGGCTTTTCTAGGTTCTTGAGCCCTTATATTTTTTGTTAATTAATGTATTTTCTTTGCATGCATTTTGATTATTTTACTTTTATTCTCTTTAAATTGTATTTTTAGATTACTAATGCATTTTGCTTTAACTTTGTTTATTTAAAGATGCTATAAAATACATTGACATTGACATTAAGAACATTAGAAGTTTCACAAATGAGAAGTGACCAGTGATCCATCCAAAACTGGTGGGATTTAAAATAAGCCTGACTAGTGCATGGTTCAATTAGTATAAATGACATAAAGCATGCCAACATCACATAACTCTATGTCTGTTTTCAGAATTCCCATCACAGCATATTCTTCCAACTTGATACTTGTAAATGTACCATTTCATATATCAGAAATATAGCTTACCACTTGTGACACCCATCTTTGTGATTGTTTCAGTTTTTCTGATTACAGAGTATAGCAATACCAAGTAAAGTGTTTCATGAAATACAATAAAATATACTTAATGTACACTATAATAAATTTTAAAACTGGTTGAAAGCACTTTGCTAGACTTTGTATGACTTTTGAAGGTATCTGTATATGACATACCACTGATACAAGATCACAGTTTTATAAAGTTGTAGTTGAATTCAGAATGCTTTTTTTTAGAATACCATATCATATATGGGAACAAATAAAAGTATTTACATTGAAAATCCTGAAAGTTTTTTTCTGATGGCTCAGCTGGTTTAGTTTAAAAAGGCAATGTGTCATAGGACAACAATGCTTTGATGTCAGTTAAATACACTTGTTACATAATAATATTTTATTATATTACATATCAAGCTTACATCAACAAACGGAGGGGTACTAGAAAACAAATCTCAGGCTTTCACATTTTTTATAAACAAAACAAAAACATTTATATATTTTTGAAAATCTAATGAGATAAGTAACCTTTTAGTTCAAGGTTCACAAAACACCTTCATTTCATATGTGGCAATAGCCATGAAAACTTTGAAGAATCTGCAGCTGGTTTAACCAGAAGAAAATGAAAACACATTGCAACAAAAGCAAAAATGCAATATTTTTTTTCTATCCTCATGATGCAATGTCACCTTAAAAATTCTGGAAACTCCTCAGATTTAAAGTGCAGCTTTGTTATTAACTGAGAAAACTTTCCGCGCTTGTCAGTACCTGTCTGTGCTGTATGCCTCATATCCTATGGACCTCATGTGCAAATGAGTGCCATTTGAGAACTTGTGATGCTAATTCTAGATGATATGAACCTCATGAAGAACATCTCTTTCTTTTTCTGGCGTCTTGAATGTGGAGCATTTGATTACATATTTTTTCACACAAACACAATGCAAGATTTATGAAGGATAGACCTCAAGATGAAGCTCAGAAGTCACAGACCAAAATTGTGGTCAGGAAGAGGTAAAGTCAGGACCCTGGCAATTACAACATAATATTTTACTAAAACCAAAAACAAAGTCAAAATGTCAAAAAGAAAGTTTCAAAACCAGAAGATCCAACCTCTGGCCTGCGTTTCTTACGCCTAACTACAGCTACCAAAATTAGTATATTTAGATATGAGGTGAAGGTGCTGCCATCTTAACTACATTTCACACATCGACATCACGTATTGTGACACCATCATGTGTTTACCAAGTGGCGTTGTAATTATAAAAAATATTGCAGCAACAGTGATGGAAATGTAAACACAAAATGGTGATACAATCACAGCACCATCATAAGGAAAAAAAGAAACAAGAAACAGCAAAAACATTAATAATATTCATAACTGCAGATTTAGATGAGAGTTGGGGTAAAAAAATCAAGATTATCACTCTCTCTACCAAGGATGTTTGTCTTAAGTTATTATCAAATTCAAGGCAAAAAAAGCCTTGAGAATGATAAGGGCACACTTACGCCATACCCAAAAGCATAATGAATGCCAAAAAAGCGTCTAGTATAAATTAAAGCACACACATGAGAGATGGATATAAGGAGTATTAAAAATACATAAAAAGTAAAAACAACAAGCCATCATGCCCCTCTGTGCTTTTTTTTTTGCGGTTGGTTACCTATTCTACTTATTGGGATACTGATTTATTTCCCTCCTTAGTACCCTATTAAGCAACACTCTTCTTCAACACATCCCATGTCTGTATCTGTGATTGTCTGGCCTCACCTCCCACCAGCCAACTTCTTAACTCACCTCATGACTCCAGAATCACTTAAGACTCAACCAGGAATCACTTCCAACTGGAGCCTGCCTAGTTTTCCTTGGGTCAGAGTACATCTTTTGGATCTGCTGGGGGCATGTCAAACTGGTCCTACATGTTCCCGCAGCTCTGATCACCATTAAAGGCCCTGGCAAACTCAGATAGTCTGCCCATTACCCTGTATAGCAAGAACCCAGCTGTCCTGTTTAGGATCTCCTGTTGCTGTCTAACAGCTACATCTCTGTGCTCCTCGAGTAATTACGAAGGGGAGTCAAGCTAAAGTTAGGAAATGGGAATATTAGAAAATGGAATGAACCTTAACAACACTGATAATGTCATTTCTCAATGTATTCTCCACCCTTCTCAATGCACTTAAGCCACCTGTCTGAAAGTGCCTGGATTCCAGCAGAACAAAAGGTTTTGTCTTGTCCTCACAACCACTTGTACACCTGAGTTATTGTCGAACACTACATGCCGAGGGGTACTACAGTCATTCCCCCTCGTACTTCTAGTACAGGAATACAGGGCAAACTACTAAAGTATATATGCAATTGGAATATAGGACATGCCATATTTAACCCACCACCTCAGCACAATGTCTGTTGCCTCTTCAAGTGTTTTTATCTGCTTTTCTGTCAGGGCTCTTCCTGCCATGTGTGTCCCAAGTAGGTCACCAACCACAACCCCCTCATCTCTCTGGCTTTCTAGAAGTGTTCCTCTGCCATTAACAGTTTCAAATGGATTTTTGATGTGCCCCATTCTCTCTAGGTTTTTCCCTTTTTTTTGGTATACTATTCTCTGATTTTGATATCTGGTCTTTTTCATCTTTTTATTAGTGTCTGCCAAATGCATTTCTGTTTTGACTTGTAGTATGGTTTTAATTTTTCATTGTACCAAGAGATTTTTTTTTATATAATTTGTTATAATATTGCAATCTTGTTTGCTTATTAAAGCATTTGGTAAAAGTGTATGCTTAGAATGCTTTTATAAAAATGAAGATTAATGGATTGAAAGGAATCCAGAGGATTTATGGCCGCAGTTAAAAATAAACAGTAACACTGAAAAAGCTGTGTGAGTTTATGGATTTTGTAAAATTATGTAGCAGTTTATGTCATCTATTGGGAATTCTGTACGTGTTACTCAAAAAACCTACGATTAAATTAGCAGACCGTTGTTCACATGTCATGTTTTAAAAGTCCTTCTGGCTTTTACTCTAGTGCAACAAAATACTAAAATTCTCACAAACAAAAAAATGCAGTTCAATACAATGCTTTGATAGTTTATAAAAAATGACTTTTTTCAGCACACACTTTCCCCTCTGTGGGAGTTCAGGACCTGTCCCTTTTTAGCAGAACCAGACACGGCCTCATAATCACTGAGAGCAGACGACTGCTATCAAAAGGTATTTCTCCTTGTTCTTCAGCAGGCACAAGGGGACAGCTGGAACTGGAGCAGGCACACCTCCTTTTAATGTCCGTCTCTTGGGCTTGCTGTACACTTAAAAAGTCTTCTGAATGCCTTCCACTTCTGTTGTTAGCTTACTAAATTTAGCTCTTTTAGGTCCCTTTGGTGTTTAACGATGATAAAAAGTGAAGATTACATGTCACAGAATGCACATGAGAAAGACTTTCAGAATACAAAAGAAAATAAGTGGGTCATTAACCTCAATTTGAACATTGGAAACATAGCAATTTAAAAGGGCATTTGTTTGTTTGAACGGGTATCTGAAACGTTTAGGGAGAATTTTGAGGCTTTCAAACAATGAGCAAGTCAGTATGAATTCATTTTGGTTTCTCACTGCAGTTTGTTTATGTTGGATAATCAGTAGAGTGATGTCGTTTTACAATTATATTTCTATAGTAATTGGCTGGATCTGGAAGAGAATTCTGAAGGTGAGAAGGAAGTAGTTGCTTATTTACATTAAGAATAGAGTACATACTTACAGTAATCAGGTACTAAGAGTAAAACATAAGAAACATAAAAACTTGACAAACAAGATGAGACCATTCAGTCCATCAAACCCGTCTGCTTAGCTAACAGGTAAGCTGTCCCAATATCTCATCCAGATTCTTCTCAAAGGTTGTCAAGGTTTCTTCTTCAACTGCATGTCTTGATAGTTTGTTCCAAAATCCCACAACTCTCTGCATAAACAAGTACTTCCTGGCTACAGTCTTAAATGCACTTCTCCTTAGTTTCCTCTGATGTCCTTGAGTATGCAATTCACCCTTAAGCTGAAAGAATTCCGCTGGGCCTATTTTTTCAATGCCTTTGAGGATTTTAAATACTTGGATTAGGCCTCCACACAGTCTCTTCTGCTCGAGACTAAACAGATTTACATCTCTCAGTTCTTGCGACCTGGGATGCACCTGGTTGGTGTCCTCTGTACAGCTTCAAGTGCTGCTATGTCTTTCTTGTAGTGTGGTGACCAAGCAGCATACTGTACTACAGATGTGGTCTTACTAGGGGATAGTTTGAGCATAACATCCCTTGACACAAATTCAACAGTTTTTATGATATAACCTAACATTTTATTTGCCTTTTTAATCACTTCTGTACATTGCTTAGTCAATGAAAATGTTTTAACATAAACCCCTAAATCCTTTTCAGAGGTTGCTTCCTCTAGGACAGTGCCCCCCATCTTACATTTATAACTGATGTTCTTTTTGCACTTTGCACTTTTCTATATTAAAGTACATTTTCCAGGTGTTTGCCCAGTTCTGCAGCTTGTCTGGGTCATTTTAAATTCTTTTTATTGCCTTCTCAGTGTCTGCAATCCCACCACTTTTTTAATGTTCAAAAAACAAAACATCTAGGTATCTGAGATAGAAGGATAGCTTCAGACTTTTGGAATATTGTGGTGAAATTGTTCCAGAGATCTAAAACTCAAGGACCAAACTGCATTCAAAGAATATTCTTATCTTTGTTTATCTGAAGATCATTTAAGTATAACATGTTGGGACTTTCTCGAAGTAGATGGGATATGTATGGCTTTTTATTTTTACAAGCACATTCAAAAGTGTCAGATGAGTTATTAAAGTGAATTTGCCCTCTTTCAACTTGACTTAGGTAGCATTTGTCTTCATTCACTGTCAGGAATATATAATAAAAAGTGCTATTACTGATCTTATTGAGACTACTACTGTATAATGTGACATAATAAATCTCTGGCTCAAGGACAGGCTGATTGCAACACATTAATGTTTATGAAAAACACTGAACCTCATAAGTACTGACTTGGGATTCAGTCTGTTGGGGCCCAACTAAGATTTGCAGTTTCTGCTTTCATTCCAAGTATCACAAGGAGCTGAACTAATCAGTGTTGATCTTTGCATAAAAAAGAAAAAAAAGAAAAGCCAAACCTTTTAATTTTCCTTTTTGCTTCATTTTGTTAACAAACTCTAAATATGCCATTAGTATTGTGAGGTGTAATTTTATATACAGTATCTTATAAAGTAGTTTTATTGAATATGGCGATATTGAAATGAAGGATTAAGGGCTGAGGGTGTTTAGGAAGTCTCATATTGACCTACTGTACATTTAATGCTTATTACTGCATGGTTATGTGAATATGAAGTTGCACATAATTGTTTGAATAATAAAATAATTTTTTTATAAACTCAACTTGCAGGTAATTTGCAAATGTTAAGTAAATATATCAGGATAAACAACCTGTTCTCATCAAAACTTAATTATATTGTGATGGAGGTTGCACATGGGTGGGTGTCCTGTCCGGCATGGGGCAAGGAACAATACCCGGGCAGGAGGCCAGTGTGATGCTAGGATGGGGAAACAGGACTGCATGCACTCCCAATATGCTAGGTGGCAGCATCCCTGGGCAACACTACCTGCAAGAATACATGAAAGCCATGCTGGGAATTGTAGTCCCATGGGGCAGCCTTGTTGTTTTTTGTTTTTTTTTGTGTTCTTTATTTCACCTTATACAATTTCTCGTATTTGGAATTTGTTAGTTTTCGCATACCACTTGGGGTCAGAGCGCGGGGTCAGCCATTGTACAGCACCCCTAGAGCAATTGAAGGTTAAGGGTCTTGCTCAAGGGTCCAGCAGAGTAGGATCTCTTTTGGCACTGACGGGGATTTGAACCGGCAACCTTCGGGATACCAGCACAGATCCTTAGCCTCAGAGCCACCACTCTGCCCACTGGTTCTGTGGGTGCCACCAGGGGGTACTGCTAGGATACATTATTCCTACTTTGTGGGGCTTCCATTTGACCCAGAAGAACTTCCAACAAGTTATGCCCTAGCACCGGAAGTATACCTGGGTCCAAGATAAAAGAAGCCACTCAACCTCATCCAGGCAAGATGGAGTCAGGTGAAAGAGGGCAAAGCTTGCCTGGAGGAGTGGAAGGAAAAAGAGAGAAGAAGAGAATTTTGCCTATGTTTATAATTCCAAGAAGCTTTTTTGTAAGGTATTTGCATAAATAAACATATATTTGCACAGGGACTTGTGTCTGTGAAGTTGTGTCTGTGGTTTGGGATGCTGCAACACAACCTACTGGTCACATCATGTATATACTGTACCATATTATATATTATTATATACTACAATATAAACACAATATATACTGTATTTCAATATATAATATAAGTTAATATAATTATACTATTACAGTTTATAAAGCCACTTGTTAATTAACTGACTGACAAGAAATTTTTGGCTTATTTGCTGTCACCCTAAGAAAAAATAGTTTTCACTAATTTATCTATGGCTTTAGCACTGAGGCCCATAAAAATCCAGCCTCATTAAAATGTTATTTTAAATCAGAGAAAATCACAGTGATGTTTCACAAAGGTCAAAAAGATTGATCTTAGTGCCTGTCTAAGGCAGTTGCAGAATAGCACAGATTACAGCATGTCTGACTGCAATTCTGTAGCATCAAGGCTTAAGTCCTGCCTTTATCTTGATCTTATTTATGACATCTGGCCTGAAGAAAGGGCCTGAGTTGTCTCAAAAGCTTGCATATTGTAATGTTTTAAGTTAGCCAATAAAAGGTGTCTATTTTGCTTGACTTCTCATTACATTCATAACGGCTAATATGATACATCACCCTTTACTGCCTTTTATACAAAATATTTGCAGATGAATTATTATCAACACTATTTAAGTAATTTCAAAAGTAGCAAGTTCAAAAAAAACTGTCTGTTACCACAAAATATCTTATCATAGGAGCAATGAAAGAGATATTTGCAACAGTCTTCTCATGTATCCACATTAAGATCTGCACTTATTTTATATAATTTCATTGACAGGAACTAGAAGTATAATGACACCTTTTGAATTAATTTGTGTGTTCCATTGTCATTTACTGAGTTCTGTAATTTAAATTGATTACTCAAGAAATCAGCTTTCATCTATCTATCCCTACATTGTCCATTATTAGTTCTTCTCTGTATTAGTTCTTCTCAATTACTTAGCTGGGCATTTATGATACTCATGAAGTTCATAGGTCCGTCTTTAGTTTTATTACCCAACCACAGCATTATCTTATATTACTTTATACTGATTCAGAAATTTAAAGTGATGGTTTCCAATCGGAGCGTGATTTATCAATAAATATTACTGATTGTACTTTATTATGTATGTTTATGTTACAGTCTAGGGGGTTCCCCCTGATCTTTTCGCTTGCCACCAGACCGGCCTGCTCTACGTACCAGCCACTTCACATCCCTCTTGCTCGTGTTGTGAAGAAGGGGACTGAAAGCACCCCAAGAAGACGTGGTTTCTCCTCCGAAACCACCTCTTCAACGGTGATACAATGGGAAACAAATGCAGTTTTTTTTTTTAACTCCTCTCCTCAGCTGCTGGCTTGCTGCTGCTGCTGCCATGCCATGTGATCTGCATCTCGCGTGGTGCTTCAAGCATTTAAAAGCCTGTACAGCAGCTGTCCTACTCTTTAACTTTTATTTTCAGCCCCAGGCATGGTTAAATCTTTCGGCACAAAGTCTCATCTTGCGGGACGTGAGTTCTTGATATTTTTCAGTTTAGAATTTAAAAACGGAATAAGAATCTGAAAATCTAATAACATCACATTAAAGTTTGATAAATTCTGAAAAGAATGATACCAAACATATATATGTAGGTTTTAAAATAAGTCCGATTTAAAGTATGACAAAAAAAAGTGACATGAAGACATCACATAAAATCGTTGCACTTTTAGGCTTAGGATTTTATATATATAGAGTAGATGACATTTAATGTACTTCAAGAAAACAAATAAAAATACTCTTCAGATACGCATGTATTGGAACTTATTTTAAAGAGCAAACAGCACCTCTGTATGTTATGAACTGTATTAACTTGTATAGTTAATGTCACTCAATTTATTAGGCATTGGATCAATACAGGCCCCATTCAGCATTCCTGTAGAAATTCTGAAATTTTAACATAAGCTAGTAGGTATCACAGTGTTCAACATTTTCCATCAATCTTGGGCATGGTTGTCATCAATTATGTTCATAAAAAAGAATGACAGAGGATGGAATCATTTTCCGGCTAGTATTTCCTGGCAAAAACATTCATGCTTCCAATTGTAGCAGTAATCTCAACTAATCTAAACTATTTAAATTTCTGTGGAAAAATAAAAACATTCCCTTCTAAAATTAAGCAAATCAGAGTGTTGTCATCAGCATATTTCAGCTGTTTAACTGATGGATACTTGGAAGTCTGATTGCAAGAAAATGCAGAGAAAAGAAATTGAAAAAGAACTGAAGTAACTCTGGGCTCCCTATGTAAATTTACTACAAGAAATTTTTGGAATGATTGTTTCATATGCAGTATTAAGGCCTGCAATGACCTTCTTCAGTTGACGGATCATGTAAAAACATATCTAATATATCTGATTTAAAGGTGTACAGTACAAGAATTAGACCCTTAAATGTTTTCCTTATCTTAGGAATAAATGCCACTGGTCTTGTCATTAAGGCAGGAAATGAACTGTTTTTGTGGATTAGGATAATTGTGGTTGCCTTAAACAGACACTGCTTTTTATTAAACTATGGACTGTTTGAATATGTCTGTAAACACAGGTGGCTGCTCATCAACACAGTGTTTTAGTGTGAAGACAGAGATATTATTTGGTCCAGCTGCTCTCTGGCAGCTCTGATGCTGAAGCAATAAAAATAGAGGGCCTCTTGATCTGTGATGCAGAGTTGTAAGGAGGAAATGGGTGGATATGGGGGACATCATGAGGTGTGCAGCCACATAAGGGTTACTAAGCGGTAGTGGGATGCCAACCCGGCGTGCAGTGAGGTCAGTCAAGTACAGGGTAAAATCGCATGTATAGTAAGCAATATTTTTTGCAGATTTTTCTAGAGTGAGATTCAATCATTGATGAAACAGTGATAACCCATTTTTTATTGTGTAACCCCCTGTGTAAATGTTTACATTTATATTGTGAGTCACAGTTTGTTTTAGTTGGATATAGCAATGAGTTTACTTCAGAATCCACTTAACACATTTTTTTGTATCTGAATTAGTTGACATTCATTTTTTTTTAAATGTAAAAATAAAAAAGTCTATCAAGAAAGTCTCTGCCAATTTTGTGAAAAAGAACCACTGTGTCCTTCACTGACAGTTTTTCTCCATTTACACCATGTTTCTGTAGGGGGGTCTCATTATGAAGTGCGCATGAGAAGGGAAACTTTGTTCTGGCTTACAATAGTATCTTCTTGCAAATAATTACAATAAGCTGTCTAGCTTTGTCATGATCTTTCTATCAGCTCCAGGGGGACACCATCTGCACTTTAGATTGCTTCACATCTGTGCTGCTACACTTGTCTTTCTTGTCATTATTCAGAATCACAGGGCGACCACATCTATTTAATTAACAAACAGCATGAATCCATGTAACAGGCTGAACAGTAACTCTCCCTTATTGGTGCACCCAGTAGAGACAAACTTGACTAAGCCATTTCCCAGGGAAGAGCTGCTGGTTTCAGGGTGAGCAGACCCTCAAAATGGGAAACTGGACAAAAAACTAAAATTCCCAGAATAAATTTACAAATCCCCTTACAGGGAGTGGTAGTGGGTAACCATAGACTGCTGGCTGAATGATAAAGGACAGACAAAAAATCTTTATGAAAAGCAAAAATTTATTTTACAAAATGCTTTGTAATTCCAAAATGTTCCAACGTGCAGAAAAAGTCACAAAATGGATATGCCCGATGCAACCCTATAGCAATCAATGTCCCAAAAACAGAATGCGATAATTGTGGTCAAAAACAAAGCAGAGGTCAGAAATCCTGTAAATGATAAATCATTAAAGACAAGAGAACTCACCACACCCAGCATAAAATGAAAAACAGCAGGTCTAGCGTGCCTTTATAGGGCTGAAGGTGGCTCCACAAAGAGAGAGACAGGTAGCCCCTCCTCTTGGGGGACCACCCCAATGCACAAGAGACATAGCACAGCATGTGACAACACTTAGAAACTAAACTGCATGACCTATATTACTAAACAAAGGTTGTATATATGCACGGATGCCAGAGGCCAGAAGCAAGCCATGCACAATACAACCACCGCCCGAACGCACACAATACAACCGCCACCTGAACGCGTACAATACAACCGCCACCCAAACGCGAATGCGCACACCACTGCATATACAACCTTTGTTTAGTAATGTAGATCTCCAAGCCGGGTGCTGCCGTCATGGTCACTTAAGCACGTGAATCAACCGCCGTCACCATCAGGGAACTAGGTGGCGCCGAAAACACATGCGCAGAGTGCCTCAGCGCCCCAGAGTCAAACCCAGCGGCTCCCCAGAGTCAGTAGGTGGCACCCAAACAACACAACACAACCTGTAGGGATTTACCTATCTGAGCCTGTATTTGGACATGGACAACTTTATGTTGCCTTTTCAAGAGTCTGGTGTTCATGTGACATTAAAGTGAAGGTTTTAACTACTCCATACCAGGCAGAGCTGATTCAAGGACAGCAAACCATCTTTACCAAAAATGTTGTTTATAAGGAAATTTTTGATTAACTATGTTGAATTTACCATTTTATGAATTTTTGTTTCCAGTTTACTTCATTTAAACCTTTGCATTCCAATATTGTTTTTTACTTATGAGTGCAGCAACTCAAAGACATTTTGGACTTAAATGATATAACAATTACATTTCAATTTTAGTTTTAATAAATTGGTCAATTTTAGTACAAATATATTTATTTAATTAAATGAAAACTTTCCCAGGACGTTCCCACCCTCCATGATTTGTCATCCCTCCAAAGATCGGACGGAATAAAAAGTGATTGCCATTGTTGGATTTTCGATTCTTTACAGAATCGGGGGTTTACTGTTAATTAAATAATATAAATGGAACATAAATAAGCCTGATAGACACATAAAACATACTTTAAATTACACAAAGAGGACATAAAAAAGGAATTTAAACTGAGAATAAAGAACACAATCAAGCCAAACCAGGACACCTATACATTACATTTCAGTTGTTCAGCATTTCCATGTCACTTTGTTTGAAGATGTCCTTTCTGGTTTCCACTTTATATGCCAGTGGTTTCCAGTCCCAATACTGGGTGGACCCTGTGGCTATAAGTTTTTGTTTCAAACAGTTTCACAATCAGTGAGCCATTTTACCTCAGACTGATGCCATTGTTTCTTTATTTAACAGATTATTTTTCTTGTCTTATTCTGCTTTTAAAAAACAAAGATACAAAAAACACAGTTATCTCTATGTAACATACATAAACATATATTCCAATAAAATGTATGATTTGGAAATTTCAACTTGCCTAGCACCCAACTAAACTTTTATTTAAGTTTATTCAATGAAATGCAGAAAATCCAAAAAAGGAAACCAAAATACAACAAAAGCACAAATAAAAAACAAAAAATAAACTCAATCCTACAAAAAGCCAAGTCCAAATCCGCAAACCCAAAAAATACAAACATACAACAGAGCCAAACTGAAAAACAACCCCAAAAAGATTAAAATTAAAATGCTCTAATGCCCAACGGACTCACAGACAGAAAGCACAAAAGGACAAAACAAGGACGTGAGCAAGCAGAGCTAAGCTACTGTAGGCAGGCATAAAGTTCAATTAATGTTCAATGCATCATTGTGGTCTGTGTATTCAATAATAAACTTTGCACTCAGATAACCTGCTTATGAAATATTATTCTTTCATCTACCATTTCTCCTTATGACTATGCTACTTTGCTTGTTTATACTTTTTAATATATACCCTTGCTTTTGTTTTCATTATTATACAGTACTGTCAGACAACATTTCTTGGCATGTGCCAGGAGGAACACTGATAAGGTCCTCTGTTTTCAGAGGCTTTTGTGGTATAATAATCTCTTAGGCCCTGTTCACACTGCTATGTTTTCATTTTAAAACGCATTAACCTCCATTTCTGCCTTTCGTCCACACTAACCCACCATTTTAAATGGTAAATAATAAACACTTATGAAAACGTTCTCCAGAACCAAACACATCTGAAAATATTGCCTCAATGCTGTAATGTGGAGGGGTGAATATTTTGTCTTCTTTTTTCGGCTGCTCCCGTTAGGACTTGGCTCAGCTGATCATCTTTTTCCATATCTTCCTGTCCTCTACATCTTGCTCTGTTACACTCATCACCTACGTGTCCTCTCTCACCACATCCATAAACCTTCTCTTAGGCCTTCCTGTTTTCCCTGTTCCCTGGCAGCTCTAGCCTTAGCACCCTTCTCTCAGTTCATCCAGCATCTCTCCTCTGCACATGTCCAAACCAATGCAATCTTGCCTCTCTGACTTTGTTTCCAAACCATCCAGCCTGAGCTGATCCGCTAATGTACTCATTCCTAATCCTATCCATCCTTTTCACACCCAATGAAAATCTTAACAACTTTAACTCTGCCACCTCCAGCTCTGTCTCCTGTTTTTTGGTCAGTGCCACCGTCTCCAACCCATATAACATAGCTGGTCTCACTACCGTCCTGTAGACCTTCCCTTTCACACTTTGTGATACCCGTCTGTAACAAATTACTCCTGACACTCTTCTCCACCCATTCCAACAGACTCTAATTGCGGTCTGAATTATTTATGCTTATTATGTAGCCTTTCATTCCTGACTGGAAGGAACCATAATCCAATACTCTGGACACAGAAGAGTTGCTTTCTATGGTGAAGCTAACACTCCCTCTTAGAGACAGCTAGCTAATGCCACAGCAGGAAACTTTGACAGCAGGTGGTGTTACACCTTGAATGACCTAAATGCGTGAGGTTAAAGAGAACTGGGCAAAATTACAAAGAAAACAGAAAATTTAAATGGGGACAAAAAGGGAGTGCGGTTAAAATACAAGAACCAAGAAAAATGAAAAATACTGTAACACTTAAGCAAAAACTTATACAAAGTCCTGATGTAAAAATAACTAAAAGACACATAGAAAAGCCTAATAGTCAGGGAAAGACATAACATTTCGTCCAGTGATATACTTGGCACTCTATCTCCAAATAGTATCTGTTTCTATGTCAATTGATGGAGTACAGTATGGTACTCAGAACTGCACATCCAGCAAACAGGCTCACTTGAACTCTGCACAATATGAACATAATGTATTTTAATGTATATCCAATAATTTACATATTTGCTTTTTAAATTTCTTCTGTGTGCTCCCTAGGGGATAAACCCCTAAATATTTTAGCAAATGTCTTGATAATGCTGGTTGTGTTGTGGGTTAAATGAAGTGCAATTTGGAACTTCCTCTCTTTAACATCTTCATGTATAAACTTTATTTATCAGCATTGCCTGCCTGTTGTCTACGTATTAGGAATTTTAGTATCCATTTGCAAATGAGATTACACAAGCTCTGATCTGTACATCTCAGGACCAGCTTAAAGGAAGCAATTGTGCTGAAGGGGAGCTATAATCATGAAGAAGCATTTCAACAAAAGTTACCCTGCAAGCAGGTGATTCACTGACCTGTTTATCTTATAGTCTGGAAAAGACTACACACAATATAGCAGATGCAGCCACACAAGTGCATCATACCACCACTCTATGTGACAGAGCATTTTGGAAGACATATTTCTTCTCAATACTAACAGAAAAGAATTTAGATTCTAATAGTATCCATACTCATGGTAGCAAAATGTTGCTGTTTGTAAGAACATAACATTCTAATAAATTTGATAAATCAGACATAACTTTTCAGTTCATCAAGCTAATTTGCTTTATTATTCCCTATAATATTTCCTACATTGTCCTAATATCTCATCCAGGTACCTTTTAAAAGCTTTCTCGTTCAGCGGCAACATGATTCTGTTGTCTGTTTTAGAGGCCCCAAACCACTTGTTTGAAGAAAAACCAGTGTGATTCTGTCTTAAATGTACATCCCCTTAATTTCAGCCTTAATTTAGCTGGAAATGGCTTATATGAGAGGTGGTGTAAGAATGAAAGGATCCTGCAATAGGAAAGATGTTCTCACCACTAACAGCTCCTAACTTCTCCCTTGCTTCCAGCAAAGACAATGATTCACTGTAAAAAAAAATGAAGAGACTTTTACAAGAAATTGTACCACAATCCCCCACCCACCCATCCACCTACTTTTAGAAGCCTGTTCCAGCATTGAGGTCCCCAGAGATAACTGCCAGTATCAATGGGCACAACACAGGGATTTATACTGATCGTAATGGCAGTTCACTGTAAATTACACAAACTCAGACACCCACTCTCAGTGCCAGTTTAGAGCCACCATTATAGCATATACTAGCAAAATACCCGCGCTTCGCAGCGGCGAAGTACTGCCTTAAAATTTTTATTAAGAAGAAAATTTAACCTTTTTACACTGATGGAAAATATGCCAATAATTATTTGTTAAGGATCTCTTTGTATACCATGTTGTCAGTTCGGCCCTCCGGTTGTAACATGATCAAGCTGTGTGCTGAGCTTACTCTTGAGCATGTAACTTATAGTTGGCCATGTGAACAGTAATCTTGTCTCAAATCTCACAGCTTGGATTGCTGCTGTCATAATCGGTTTGAGTTTCATGGTTTGTTTCAATTACGATAGTATTTGCAGGATTTGTTGTGTTGAAGTGACATTCGGCATCTGTCAAGCGTTGTAAGCACACAACCGGTTTCATCGATAAAATCACATCCAGATTTTGAGAGTTTAAACATTCATAAACATCAAAGTGTCCACTACTGAAATCGTCACCTGTGAATCTAAGATGTTTAAGAGGCATTGGCGGTTGTTGAAAGGTGTAAAATATTTGGTCATTTCGGTACACTTGAAAGAGACAACCGAACAATTCAGCGGCAGCCATCAACTCACATTCAGAACCATAGGTGAAGGGCTTAAGCATTTCACTCTTATAGTGCTCCTGTGTAGTATAATTATCTCCTGTACCGTCATCAGTCCACACCTTAAACCTGTCCCAGTCATTCAGTACATAAGACACAATGTTCCTCCGGATATCAAGAGTGAGCCTGATATGGCCGTGCAATATGTAACAAAGAGAATGGAAAAGGTAGGTGCCATCTCCGGGCATAGAAACCACTCAGTAAGTGACAGTTCTTTAATCGATGGTGATCACCTCGATAGACATGGTAATGGGGGTTGGAATGATAAAGGAAATGGGTACCTGAGCAATGTAAAGTAAGTCTAAAATACCTATACAATAACTACTGTATAATTATAATAAACAAACAATAAAACAGCGGAGAAGCCGTGGATTAAACAAAAAGGCTGTAGTTATCAGTAGGGAGACGTGAATCCCGTGGCGAAGCAAGGAAGGGAATGTAGAGACCGGAGCGACGGATGGTCTTATATAGGCAGGCAGCCAACAACGTGGGAGGCGTTGGGATGGGGGACCCAACGCCACCTCACACGGTGACCGAGCTGCAGGCTATGGACGTATATATGTACGTAAGTAGGATTCAGTTAGCGTTGGGAACCCGTGTTACAAATTTCTTGAAGATGGGCCCATAAGTAACAAAGACTGTTGAAAAGTTCAACATGGCGGCTGACAGTGGCGTCATACCACCGAAATAAGTATGTACATTGGTTTCGGTTAGCGCAGGGAAGCCGCCTACCAAATTTCGAGAAGATCGGGCCATAAATAAGAAAGTTCAATATGGCGGACGTTGTTGACCGTTATGACCGTTACGCGTAGAATTTCGAAATGAAACCTGCTTAACTTTTGTAAGTAAGCTGTAAGGAATGGGCCTGCCAAATTTCAGCCTTCTACCTACACGGGAAGTTGGAAAATTGGTGACATTGGAAAGTTCAATATGGCGGCCGACAGTGGCGTCATACCATCGAAATAAGTAAGTACATCAGTTTCGGTTAGCGCAGGGAAGCTGCCTACCAAATTTCGTGAAGATGGGGCCATAAATAAGAAAGTTCAACATGGCGGACGTTGTTGACCGTTATCAACCGTTATGACCGTTACGTGTAGAATTTCGAAATGAAACCTGCTTAACTTTTGTAAGTAAGCTGTAAGGAATAAGCCTGCCAAATTTCAGCTTTCTACCTACATGGGAAGTTGGAGAATTAGTGATGAGTCAGTGAGTGAGTGAGTGAGTGAGTGAGTCAGTCAGTCAGTCAGTCAGTCAGTCAGTGAGGGCTTTGCCTTTTATTAGTATAGATTTGAATCATCCCAAACAAACACAGAGAGTGCATTTCTGGGAATCAGAGTTGGGTTGAAACTTTGTAAAACCATTACAACCTTCTATACAAAGTAAGCAAGGTAAACTAAAACGTAAGGTCATTTTGGTTTGAGCCAAGCCTAATATTTTAAGATAAAAGATATGTGTATTTTTAAACTTAGCATTAAGAATATAGATTGGGCCATTCAGCCCAACAAAGCTTGCCAGTCCTGTCCACTTAATTCATCTAAAAAACATCAACTCTAGTTTTGAAAGTCCCTAACGTCTTACTGTCAAACACACTACTTGGTAGCTTATTCCAAGTGTCTATCATTCTCTGTGTAAAGAAAAACTTCCTAATGTTTGTGTGAAATTTACCCATAACAAGTTTCTAACTGTGTCCCTGAGTTCTTGATGAACTCATTTTAAAATAAGTCTTGATCCACTGCACTAATTCATAATTTTAAACATTTCGATCATGTCACCTGTTAATCTTCTTTTGCTTAAACTGATAAGGCTGAGCTCTTTTAATCTTTCTTCATAATTCATCCTCTGTAGCCCTGGAATTATACTAGTTGCTCTTCTCTGGACCTTTTCTAGTGCTGCTATGTCCTTTTTGTAGCCTGGAGACCAAAACTGCACACAGTACTCAAGATGAGGCCTCACCAGTGCATTATAAAGGTTGAGCATAACCTCCTTGAACTTGTACTCCACACACCGTGCTATATATCCTAACATTCTGTTTGCCTCCTTAATGGCTTCTGAACACTATTGGAAAGTTGAGAGCACAGAGTGCACTACGACTCCTAAATCCTTCTCATAAGGTGTGTTTTTGATTTTAAGACCTCCAATTGTGTATTCAAACCTAACATTTTTACTTCCTATGTGTAATACTTTACATTTACTGACATTAAATTTCATCTGCCACAAATCTTCCCAAGCCTGTATGCTGTCCAAGTCCTTCTGTAAAGATATAACAGATTCCAAATTATCTACCAATCCACCTATCTTGGCATCATCTGCAAACTTAACCAGCTTGTTACTTATACTCTTATTGTAAATCATTTATATATATTAAAAATAACAGCAGCCCTAGCACTGATCCCTGTGGAATATCACTCTTAACATCAGCAAATTCAGATAAGGTTCCTCACACCATCACCCTCTGATTCCTTTGTCTGAAAAAAATTTAGATCAAAGGTTTATATATGTACTAGGTAACCTCCTTAAAAACTCAAGGGTAAATATCATCTGGTCTTGGTGATTTGTTTAATTTTAGTCTATTTAATCTGAGCAGTACTTCTCCCTCTACAATCTCCAAATTCTTCAGTACCTTCTTAGTAGTCCTGTTTACCGCTGTGCGGTTATTCACTTCCTCACTTGTGAAGACCTTGGAAAAACGCAAATTTAGAGCGTCCGCTATTTCACTGTATGTA
This sequence comes from Polypterus bichir lapradei, assembly GCA_026402145.1. NCBI lineage: Eukaryota > Metazoa > Chordata > Cladistia > Polypteriformes > Polypteridae > Polypterus > Polypterus bichir. The sequence continues at coordinate 50,535,041 of JANRMT010062806.1, forward strand.
TCTTTTAATTCCCTTTTACTATTTCTGATGCACTTCACCTCCCTGCACCCGCCCACCCCCCCCATTCCCTAGTTTAAACAATCCTCAACTAGCCTACTCATACGCCTCCCCAATACATTGGTGTACATCGGGTTCAGATGTAATCTGTTGTGGCGGAACAGGTCCCATCTGTTCAAAAAGGAGTCCCAATGCCCCATAAACCTATACCCTTCTACCCGGCACCAAGATTTGAGTCACGCATTAAGCCTTCTAATCTCCTTAATCTTACCTGGACTGGCACTTGGCAAGGCAGAACTTCAGAGAAGACTACCTTGTCAGTCAGTTCTGCTTCTCAGCCTGGCACCTAACTCTTTGAATTTGGATTGCAGAACTGATGGACTACCCTTAAGTATGTCATTTGTTCCAACATGGACAATGACAATTGAATCCACCCCAACCCTGGCCAAGAGCCTATCCACCCTTCCAGGGAGGTCCCTCACCTATGCACCTGGAAGGCAACACTCTGTGCGAGACTCTCTGTCTCTGGAGCAAACTTACCCCAACTATCACTATCTCTCTCGTTCTGGGAATATGTTTTGAGGTGGCTTGTTGGGGCTCCTCATCCCTGCCTACCACCTCACAATCATCAGAGACATTGTCCAGCTCTGCAAGGACCTGAAAACAGTTAGACACTTCTAATTCTGGGGTTGATGTCCTCAGACAATGTGAACCCTTTACCTTATTCCTTGTGACCGTGGCCCACCTGTCTGGTCTGGAATCTCCTCCTGCACTGCCTTACGGGTACACACTATCTCTCTAAAGGACACCTGGGCCAGGTCCGCCAATTCTCTACTACAAAGTAGGCCAGCCAACTCCTCCTCCAGTTTATCGACCCTGAGCTGAAGGTACTGGATCAGCTGGCAACTCCTCCAGATTTAGCCCTCATAGACGACTGGCTATTCCAAGCCATCATCTAAAAAGTCCAACATCCAACTTGCATTTCAGTGGCCTCGTTATTAAAGTTTGATTTAGGATTACGAAAAACTGCCTTAATGTTTTCTTTTTTTAATTCAAATGAAATGATTTAACTTAAATGGGAAAAAGTTAAAAATTTAAGCCAAATAAAATAGATTATAGAACTGCTACAGCTATTTTACACTTTCCGCCCCCATAAGCTCCTGAACTATTCTTCATCTCAACTGCCTGCTGTTTGTTCTTCTATGACGTTAACTTTATTTTTCTGTGTCTGTTTTTTCTAACTTTGCGCTTCTCTTATTCCTTACTTACGTATTCCTTGATATCAGATAGGTGTACCTGACATGTGAGTGCTGCTTTAAATTAATTCTACTACATGCAGTAACAATTGGGAAGTTTATCTTGAATTGAATGGTGATTGGTAATTTCACACTTCCTTTTTCTTTTTCCTCCCTAGTGCTTTTTTTTAATTTAAAACTTTATTTTGATGGGCTTCTTCTTCATTATTCTGGGTTAAAGCAAACAGAGTACCAGTAGGTGGTCTATCACATTGGCTGCACTGAAGTAGGGTTTTACATAGCTTAATATAAACATTTCACTTTTTAGTGCAGCTATACATTTAACTTTTATTGCTTTAATGTTTGATCCATATAACATTATTTAAGAACTGTATCACATAAATTGAAAAATTTTAATACTATACACCTGCACAAAAATGTACTTTAGTGGTTTTAACAACTGCAGCTATTTTTATGCTAGGAAACGTAGCTATAAATAACAAAGAATAAATAAACATATATAAATGTGAAACTCCTTAAACAGATGAGTGGAATAAGGATAACAATCTAAGGACTAAAGGGACACTATCAGGAACTTTATAACAAGTCCAAACATGGCAGAGAAACGGGATCAGTTTGCTTTCAGAAGGTGCACAAATGAAGCAAAAAGCAATATTATGAGACAATAGGTTAATTGTTTGCTCTTCTGTTTCTAATCTCCTTTCTTGATCATTTTTTAATTGTCCAAGGAATCTGTTAATCTTATTAAATTTAGGTTTCAACATTTTGTTTGAATGTTATATTCTTATTTTGCACTGTTTCTTTTGCTATTTGTCTTTTCCCTGGAGTTGCTATTCTATGTACTCATCGTCTGGGATGTTGTTTACGGTAGCAGGAGATGTGCTTACATAATTCGTGACCCCTGTGCTAATTCATAATGAGTTAAAAGGTTACCCTTTCTAAATTTCCGCATCTAATTTTTGTGTGCAGTTTTGTTTTTTTTAAAAAATCTCTTAAAAATTCCCAGAATCGATTAGGTCCAGATCTAGAATGCTCTGGGGGGGCAATAAGAAATTTTGAGTGTGCACTTTTTCACACAATTGACTGCATAACAGCACAGTAATGGCTTGTGACCAGAGAGTGGGGCACACAGACTTAAATATTTTTAATACTTTATTTTAATATTTTTAAAACCGCATTATGTTCTCATAGTCATCTACCCAATCAGGAAAGACATATTATTACTACTATTATTATTTATGATTTCTCTAAGGTGCTTTAGATAGATAGATAGATAGATAGATAGATAGATAGATAGATAGATAG
>JANRMT010062806.1:50537608-50600962 GCA_026402145.1 Polypterus bichir lapradei
TAGATAGATAGATAGATAGATAGATAGATAGATAGATAGATAGATAGATAGATAGATAGATAGTGATAATTAAACATAAACTTTGAATTATCTATTGGCAAATTAAAGGCAAACTTGGAAGTCATACTCATGAGCTGATAAAAACATAAGAATGGAACATGTAGCATGAATAGTAATATAGTGGAGGGAATCCTCCCAAAAGAGGAAAAAAAAACATTAAAATTTACTAAACCATAAACAAACTGGCTTTGAAAACAAAGGTGGGAAACTGTTTTTTGATAAGCAAAAGTGGAAAAAATTGAAAGCTACTAATGATCCTGCTAGAACCTCTAACCAGTCATCATAGCACCAGTCTTCTGTTTTTTGGGCAAAAGCTCTAACAAACTCTTCCATGACTATTCAGTCAGTCAGTCAGTCAGTCAGGCAGTCATTCTCCAACCCGCTATATCCTAACACAGGGTCACGGGGGTCTGTGGGAGCCAGTCCCAGCCAGCACAGTTCGCAAGGCAGGAACAAAACCTGGGCAGGGTGCCAGCCCACCGCAGGGCTATTCCATGACAATTATTATTCATTTTTTATGAGCCAAAATCACCTAATTTTTGCAGAATTGGCACTCCAGCCACCATAAAAAACCTCTCCCTGTTCCATTCCATCTGAACTAGTGTGGTGCTGAGGTGTCACTCATTGCATAGCTGCATTCGGGTCCTAATCTGGGATCCTGAGTTGGTTTATCATGTGGTGGGTGCGACAATACTCTGTATCAACGTGTGCTCCTAACCTCTCATTCTCTCTCTCTGTACATAATAATGATGACAAAAAGAATGGAATGACCCAGAAAGGTTAACAAAGTTTTTGCACATGGCTCCCCCTGGACTGCATGAACCACTGCTAAGTGCAGTTGATGGTTATAGCAGTGAACATATGGAATGTGATTACCAAGCTTCTGTTGCAACAATGCCTGCACCCCACCCTTGTTCTCACTCATGACTGAGGCCCCATCATAATATTGCCTGATTATATTAGCCCTCAGTGGACAGGTTTCTGATTATTTATGTGGTTACAGTCCAGCAAACCAATTAAATGTTCCTCAGGAATAGAGCTGCTCAAAAATCATATTACTACTGATAGATTCTCTATGTTACACCTATCTCGAGTCCCATCACTTTTGATACAGAATCCAGGAATGTCTGCTATTTCCTATTTCTTTTTCACTTCATGCAAAACTAAACTAGAAAGAATGTCAATAATCTCATTTTGTATGATTTTTGATGTATACTTTGGGTTTTGATGAATGCTTGTTGCTATTTCAGTAAGTTTGGAATCATTGGACAATGTAAATTTAAATAAATTAATGAAAATTACCAGGCCGGGTGGATTCAGTTGTCCCACAAAAAGAAAGCTCATTTACATAAAAAACAGAAATACTTCCCCTATGCTTTTAATGTAGTTTTGATTTTTTTTTTGACCTGTATTTCTCCCAATAAACATGATATAGTTTCACCAGCTTTTTCTCTGTATTTCACTTCTGGCAATTTCTTTGCAGCATTTAAGTGGCATTGACTAGATGCATGGTTTTGGATCCCCTTTCTTATTCCAGCATGGCTTTTCAATTAATATATCCTGTCTTGGTGAACACCATCTGTGTCAGTCATGCCAGTAACCAAGTTCCAACAGGGAAAAGAAAAGCATGCTTCCAACTTGACTGACTATTCCAACCACAGCCGTGATTAATACCAGCTCAGATTAAAAGCTTGAGATGTCTGACTAAACATTTGCTTAGAAAAGTCTTTTAGTATTGGTTGTGACAGTTTTCTATTATTCTGATCACTTAGCTAATTTTTCAGTTGCAAAAACTACACGGCTACCTGCAATGTGTTGGAGTGAAATGGACAGGGAAGGTGTAACATTACTGTCTGACCTGTCCATTTGATCTAAAGTTGTTGGTCCTGAAGCCTGGATGTTAGAGCCAAAAGCAGCAGTGCCCAAATTGCTGGTAACAAGCTTTGACTTTGGAACCAAAAATCGCTGCATTGTGTTCATGGTTGTGCCACTTCTTTATGATACAGATCAATGACAGTAACATTTTTTGTCACACACAATGATTTGGAGGTAAGGACTCACAAATCGGTCAGGTCAGGTCAGGTTGGGGAGCATGCAATGGTACAGCATGTTGCTGCTACCACCACATGACAAAACCACTTGGGATCCTGATTGGCATCTCCCCAAGCAGACACGCGGTCCAGTCCCACCCTCTGGAAATGACCATCTATTTTTCGCAGCCAGGTGTTACGTGGGCGTCCCCTTGGCCTGGTCCAGCTGCTTGGAGGATTCTAAGAGCCGAATCACCCTCAGGGAATGGCATCACATGGCCATAGTGCATTAACTGAAGCCCCCTCGAAATAAAGGTAATGTGGTTCATTCTTAAAAAATGGCTTGTTTGACACAAACTAAAATCAACATATCCAAGGATTCTCTGAAGAGACACAGGTCTGAAGGAGTCCAGTCTTCTTCTCAGGTCACTGGATAGTGTCCATGCCTCGCAACCATATAGCAAAGTAGGAAGCACCAGAACTCTGAAGACTTGGACCTTCGTCCTTTTGCAAAGATATCAGGTGCACCACACATTCCTTTCCAGTGACCTCATGGCGCGGCGCCCCCCCCCCCCCCCCCCATGCCCTCCCAATATATTTACTGACTTTAGGAATAGTCAACAGAGACGTGAATGTCGCTGCAAAGGCAAGTAAACCTCTCATCGCAATCGACACTGTCTGTGCAAACAGACACACCACTGATGGCTGTGCCCAAGAGGTCGTTAAAAGACTGTACCTTGTTTTTTTATCCAGGACATTCACAAGCCTGGACACTCAGACTCTTCACTTGAGAGCCCCAATCAGAGCCTCCATTGACTCCGCGAATATCACAGCATCATTGGCAAAGTCAAGATTGGTGTATCTTTCTTCACCAACAGATGCTTCACAACCCTGCTAAACAACCAGTCCATGCAAGCACTGAACAGGATAGGAGCAAGAACACACCCCTGACAAACCCCAAAATCAAGTGGGAAGAATGCAGAGGTTCTGCCTTCACTCTGCACAGCACACACAGTACCAGTGTACAGGCTGGCTATGATATTTAGCAACTCGGGGGGGATCCCACAAAGTCTCAGGATGTCCCACAGGGCAACTTGATCAACTGTGTGGAACTCTTTACAAAAATCGTTCAAGGCTGCAAAGAAACTCTGCTGATATACACATTTGCGCTTGATGAGAACCCTCAGTGCCAGGACGCGATTGATGGTAGACTTCTTAGGTATAAAACCAAGCTGCTTCGGTCGCTGATAGGTGAGCAAGTGATCACAGATCCTATTGAAGATGACCCTAGCAAGGACCTTACCCCGCACCAAGAGCAGTGTTATCCTCCTGTAGCTGCTACAACCCAGGTGATCACCCTTCCCTTTCCAGATAGGGATGACAAGTCCCATTTTCCAGTCAGTTGGGATGACGCCCGTCTCTCAGATGGAAGCAAAGGGGCAGTCTTTCTACCAGCCTGGAGAAGCTCACCCCAGATACCACAGATCCCTGCAACCTTCCCTACCTTCAGCTGGCTCACTACCTGTGCAATCTCAGTGAGATTGAGTGGTTCACAGCTAATTGTCTGACCAGCCCCAAGAAACCAGCATTGTTGGTTGTCTTGGTAGAGCTCTACTCTCTAGCTCTGCTTTCCCCTTATATATTCTTATATGCGTAGCCTTTGTCAGAATGCCTCAAATCCCATAGACTTACCACTGTTTATTAGGTATGGTACTTTATAACTTCTCCCCACCTTCCCTTCTACATCTATAACCTCAGGCAATTACATAGAGTAAAAGGACAAACAGGAGTTAAGTTACAACTTAAATAATGTATTATTAATAATATTCATAAAATAATAACAATTAGCAAAGTACATTTGAATATTGGCAAACATACAACCTTATAAATGCTGATGTGTAGTTTCAGGCGGCACACAGACTTGTTAGTTACTTAAAAATGTCTCTAGTTAAGTCATCATTTTCAGTCAGTTTTCTTCAGAACAGGCTGGATGCCTGACTCAATATGGCTGCCAAGTTGTGCTTCTCAGTGTGGTCTTTTTTCGGTTCATGGTGTGTGAGATGCTCCTTCATCGTGATGGTGTGAGAGAGAGAAGGAGGGGTAAAGCAACTGAATTTATACATTCTTTATCTAAATCCTTACACCAATAGAGTATTGTACTATAGAATGGCCCCTGATTCAAACCAATACCAAACAACCATACTTCAGACTAGTGGGGGCACACAATACCTTTCACACATGCCCCCAAAACCATTTGTTGAGCTGATGCTTGCCAGCTAGGTAATGTGGCTTTCCTGTGGCAGATGATTGAGTCCTGCAGAGAATCACTTGCCAAACTGGTTTTAGGCACTTTCCCCGACCCTGTCATTAAATCCACTATCTTGACTCAGTCTTAAAGGGGGGGTGGGGGTGGTGGTTAAACATCAAACCATTGCTGTTCTTATCAATAATATACAGTAACACTAATATTACATTGCTTAGTCTAAATTACAATTAAAGACATACAAAAAATGTATCAACTTATATATAAAATTTCACACCACAACAGGGGAAATATGGTTGCTGATCACTTCTTTTTTACTGGCAGCCTGGACAATGAAGCCCATTGAAATCACTTCAGGATTGGCCTAGGAGGTATTGCTTCACCTGTCCTATGGGCTATTTAAATACCAACAACACAGGACTTTGGCATTCATTTATGAACCGGATTCAAGAGAGAATGAAGCTCCAAGAGACATACGAAAGAAAGCCTAGGAAGAGACAGTATTATGTGAGCAATGTCTATCATTCCCTTCTTGCTTGTTTGGACCTTTTGATTTCCCTTCTCATATTTTGCCCCATTAAATGGAGTATCAACTTGTTGCCAACTTTTTATCCTCTCCCCTTTGTTTTCTCTTTATTACATTCTACACACGGCGTTTTTTCCAAATTTGCTTGTCATCAATGTTGCCAGTTACTAAATTGTAGTTTTTATACTGTTAACATTTAAGTAGCAAGAAAAAAGTAACAAATGCACTAAAATAAAATATGTATGCTAACAAATTAAACAAAATACTGGCTCTTGTGAAAAACATGATTTTTGTTTTAAGAATTTGATTTCAAAGTAGTCTGCATCATTCAAGTGTAAAAGGTGCTGACACTGAAATTAACTGACGTCAAGACATAGAAAGGAGAAACTATGCTGTCTGCTTTATAAAAGACCCATAATGCTTCCATAGCCCTGTGTGTTTACATGATCAAATGATTATAAAACTGACCAATATGAATGAAAGGACTATACATGAATATAGGGAGTCTATAATGTTTTGTAGCACTGCACCAGTGCTTACCAGCTTTGATTTAATGGATTCTTGCTTTTTACATCACTCTTTCAGGTAGCTCCCTGTCCTTGGGAGGACAGCACCGTTTCCACATTACCCATGCGACTCTGGAGTCTTCCCATTTTTATAGGCCCTCAATTAGCTCGCTCTGAAGGTGCAAAGGTGTATGCAATTCAATGGTGGTGCCATCCACAGGTTGATGTGCCGTTACAGTATTTTGACCACCGTAGTTGCCATTCATCACCAGGTTACAACAACAACAAAGCAGCCATAAAGGATGTGCATCTTTAGAGATAAAAGGGTATAGCCTGGTCTGACAAGCCAGGGGAATTAAACATCTTTACTCTTGAACAGACAACACTAAGTAAGGCAGGTTCTTGATATTCTGAGACAGATAAGTGCGGATAATAGAATTTTATTTAAAATGATTGCTAATTTTACACCTAAAGATTTAGATCCAAGTTAAACTGTGCAGTATAAGAATACATATCTATGTATCTAAAAGCCTTGCTGTGAAAACACATTGTTCTTCTAAATATATTTAAAATAAATTATGATTTTACAAAATACAGTTGTCCATCCATCCATCCAGAAAGTATGCAGTTATATATATTAGATTTGTCCAAATGACCATGTAACTTCTGTCAACTATTTATTTAATACTAGTATGACTTCATTTTGAAACATTCTCTGCTAATTTGTAGGAAATCCCAGCATGCTTTACTGAAAATATGAACAAACTTTTCACAAATCCCGATGAGATTTCTTGCACTCTCAGAAGCTGACTTCGGATTTTCATTTATTGATCTTCATTGGGGACATCAGGTGACTTCTTTGGGGAAGGCAAATATTAAAAAAATGTGCTCAAATGAACCAGACATTTTGTACATTGGGTTATTAATGTATTTGGTATATCAAAATTCACTTTTCTCTCATTTACATGCATTTTGGGAATAATAAAACATCATAAAATATGTTTTTAATTCCAAAAGTACAGTGCCATTTTGTGTACTTAGGCAACATTTTGATTGGAATCCAAGCTTTGCAGGAGATTTCCACATGATTTATTAAGCAGTTCTGGTCTTTCTGCAAAACAGCCCCCTATGGAGTTTCGCTTCCTTCCATTTTGAATTAAGGGTCCCAAGTGGTTTCCTAGTCCTAGACTCAGACATTCTGTTTGTGTCCTTTTCCTCCTTGTACGCTCGCACAAATGGGTTTAACACTGCGTCAGATGTCTACTTTTAAAATATTACTTAAATATTAAAATAACAATTATAATAATATCAGGTACCCCTTCTGATATAGGGTCTTGTTGAATCTTCAACTCTGGCGTGCCTTGTTCTACATGCTATTATTATTTATAATCATGCAATAAAAACTCTTGATTGTTCATTTACATTTTCCTTCCTCCTTTTCTATGAATTCGTACTTGAATTGGGGGTTTTCCACCTAAAGGATTCTGGTGTTGACCATGTTTGTTCCTCACCTTCTGGTTTAGTTTTGTTTTTATTATATTATTTGGGGCCATGTTAGCTGCTGTTGTGATTTTTTACCAGCAGCATCATTTTGAGATTCTATTATGAGACCATAATGTAATACAATTCTCAGTTTTTTGTAAGAGTGCAGATGCAAAGACTAAAATTGTTAAGTTGAACTTTGGTAGGGTTAATTTTGAGCAGATGCAACAAAGTCTAAGTAGGATACACTGGGATAAGCTTTTAAGACAGTCGAGGAGCAGTGGAACAGGTTTAAAAATGTTTTACATGTAATGCAGGACAGATACATACCTAAATTTGGAATTAATAGAAAACTAAAAAAAAACTCCACGGTGGATTAATAAAGATTTAAAAAAGAAGTTGCAAAGGAAAAAACTACTGTATAAGTCATATCAGACTAATGACTGCAAATGAAGCGTATGAGAACATGAGGGCAACCATTAAGAAGGATATCAGGGAGGCTAAAAGACAGTTGGAGAGAAATATAGCAGATAAGGCGAAAGAAGACCCCAAGAGATTCTTTCAGTATTTCAGTAGTAAAAGAACAGTTAAGGAGGAGGTCAAGTGCATCAGAAATAGTAAAGGGGAATTAAAAGATACAGACAATATGAAATAGCAGATGCCCTAAACTTACATTTTTCTGAGGTGTTTACAAGTGAGCAAGTGGATAACCTCCCAGAGGTAAAAGCGACTACTAAGGAGGTACTGAGGGATTTGGAAATTGTAGAGGGAGAAGTGCTGCTCAGATTAAATAAGATGAAATCAAACAAATCACCAGGACCAGATAATATTTATCCTCGTGTTCTTAAGGAGGGTAGTGAGTACATATATAAACCCTTGACACATATTTTTAGGAAGTCACTGCGCACTGGAGAGATTCCGAAGGACTGGAAAATGGCAAATATTATCCCATTATATAAAGAGGGTGACAGAGCAGATCCAAGCAACTATAGGCCAGTAAGCTTAACATGCATCACAGGAAAATTAATGGATGGAATTATTAAGGATAGGATTGAGCAACACATGGCAAGGACAGGAGTTATTCTGAACAGTCAGCATGGGTTCAGAAAAGGGAGGTCGTGTTTTACTAACATGCTAGAATTCTATGACGAGGCAACAAAACGATACGATCAAAGTGGAGGTTATGATATTATTTATCTGGACTTTCAGAAAGCATTTAATAAGGTGCCACATGAGAGGTTGGGCATCAAGTTAAAAGAAGTGGGAGTTCAGGGTGATGTTTTTAGATGGGTGCAGAATTGGCTCAGACACAGGAAACAGAGGGTGATGGTGCGAGGAACCTCATCAGAACTGTCCTATGTTAAGAGTGGTGTTCCAAAGGGGTCAGTGCTAGGGCCGCTGCTATTTTTAATATATATAAATGATTTAGATAGGAACATAAGTAACAAGCTGGTTAAGTTTGCAGATGATACCAAGATAGGTGGATTAGCAGATAATTTGGAATCCTTTATATCATTACAGAAGGACATCGATAGCATACAGGCTTGGGCAGATTTGTGGCAGATGAAATTTAATGTCAGTAAATGTAAAGTATTACACATAGGAAGTAAAAATGTTAGGTTTGAATACACAATGGCCGGTTGGAAAATTGAGAGTACACCTAATGAGAAGGATTTAGGAGTCATAGTGGACTCTAAGCTATCAACTTCCCGACAGTGTTCAGAAGCCATTAAGAAGGCTAACAGAATGTTAGGATATATAGCATGATGTGTGGAGTACAAGTCCAAGGAGGTTATGCTCAACCTTTATAATGCACTGGCAAGGCCTCATCTGGAGTACTGTGTGCAGTTTTGGTCTCCAGGCTACAAAAAGGACATAGCAGCGCTAGAAAAGGTCCGGAGAAGAGCGACTAAGCTGATTCCAGGGCTACAGGGGTTGAATTATGAGGAAAGATTAAAAGAACTGATCCTTTACAGTTTAAGCAAAAGAAGATTAAGAGGTGACATGATTGAAGTGTTTAAAATTATGAAGGGAATTAGTACAGTGGATCGAGACTTGTATTTTAAAATGAGTTCATCAAGAACACAGGGACACAGTTGGAAACTTGTTAAGGGTAAATTTCGCACTAACATTAGGAAGTTTTTCTTTACACAAACAACGATAGACACTTGGAATAAGCTATCAAGTAGTGTGGTAGACAGTAAGACGTTAGGGACTTTCAAAACTCGACTTGATGTTTTCTTGGAGGAAATAAGTGGATAGGACTGGCGAGCTTTGTTGGGCTGAATGGCCTGTTCTCGTCTAGAGTGTTCTAATGTTCTAATGTTATAGTTATTGTCAGGACATGTCCCACAAGTTTGTGAACCATCAGTCAAAACGTGTTGGGATAAAAGTTCACCTTCAAAGATTCATTTCCTCAGTCGATTTCATGGATTCAAATCAAAACCTTTGCCTTTGTTAAATCTCTTTTCCTAACGATCTTTCTGGTTAAGAACTTTAGTTCCTGCTTTTCTACTTAGTTTTTTGTTTTTTCCTGAGCTGCTGATCTTCCTGTTTTCAATTCATCTTTGTCTTTTGATGTCATCTTTTCTCCTGGTTACTTTGAAAACCCAACATGTTCTCCATTACAGCACAACATCTAAGCTACTGTGATAATCTCTTTCTCTCTTATAACGCTAAACTACATCCATAATTCAAAATATTTTGTATAATAAGCTTAAATCCCAAATTTATATTAATAAATGCCTAGTTACAATTGAAAGGGGCAAATCATTAACCATTCAAAGAGAAAAACAGACTGATAGGCAGATACAGTATAATTATAGGGTCATTATTGTCATATAAACCAAAATTCAAACTTGCAAGTGCTAATCAACAGGTAACATTGCTACAATCCGGCATCAAAGCGTCTGCCTTTCTTACCTGAAAAATTTCAGAACACATTTTACAACACTACAGTATCTATCATTAAGAGACATAGTGATTTAGTAGTTGTTTTAAATGATTATGTACTGACAGTAGCAGAAGTAAATATGTGCATTAACCACTCAAACCTAACACATTTTTAAAGAAGATGTAGTTACACAATATCTGCCAACATGGATCCTGAAGCTACCCCATGAATTCAGCATTCGGAGTATGGATTGACTGCCTAGACATTATCCTCTGAGTTTTATATTTAAAACTTCTATTCTAAGTATTTACATTTGCACAAGCTTAATATCGTTTTCTATTTTTGCACCGTTGACGGTGTAGTTTTTTCCTGTCAGAAAGTTACAAAATGTAGGCTTATTTTTAACTGGAAATCATCAGAAACAGGCAACTCACTCTTGCTTAAACAGTTACACAATAGAGACTGAGACATTTATTTTAGAGAACGTATTTCATCACACACTGTTGAATTGTTTTGGGGAATTGAGATGCAAAGACCCTCTGTTTCTAAATACAAAAGCAATTACTTTGAAAACCTTTCCAAAGTCTCAAGGTTAGCTCAGATCATGCAAAGCCAGCCTTAACACGCATTGTAGTGTGGAATCGAATCAGAGCTCAAGCACTGTGTTTACCAACAGCTACCCCAAACACTTGAAGCTGTAATAGGATACATTGACAATCTTGCAAATTAAAAGTGGTCCAATTTAAATTTTCTCTTTTTCACAATGCACATATAATTTTGGATTGTGTTATAAAAAAAATAAAAAAGCATGATTGTAACATTTTAAAACCAGTACAGATTAAACTAAGGGAGATGCAGAGGTCCACTGCTTATCTTGCCTCACTCTTCAACACTCAGTGTGTTTGCACAATCTCCCCGTACTGGAATGGATCCTCAGCAGGGGTTCTGCTTTTCCATCAGATGTGAAGTTGAGTTGATATCCTGTTCAGAATCCTCTCTGTAGGTTTTTCTCTGTGCCCCAGTCAACACTAATTACTGCCAATTTACCAGCAACCCAGTGGTCAACCATTTACTACAGGTATGGATGAAATCTAGGACAGGTTTTAAGGCAGATCAGCTCTTATGTGTAGCCTCTGTGCCCTCTAATGTCCCATTTCAGTCTTCTTTAACCTTTGCACTCTTCAGTCTATGGGATTCACTATGGATTGTATGTCAGATCTTTATTTTTATAATGCATATCTTTTGAACTGCCTGTGAAAGTCTGTGTGTTGGCTATGGTAGCTAAAATGAACATTGCTGACCCTGAAAAGGCCCTTTAAATTGTGATTTTAAATCTATCATAATAACAAAAGGAAAATCAGAAATATGTCAGTTACTTTCTATTGTCTTTAATGAGAAAGAAAGGCAACTTTTGTTAGCTGCAAAGAATGCTCAACATTTATAGCACGAGGCAGCAGTAAGACAGGGGTATCAGGTTGCAAAAGTAATCCAGAATGGGGTCAGGATCACAATAATACTTTTATAGTGCCAGAGAAACATTTACAAACCTGTTTGTTGTACAATTGTAGATCAAAGAGCAGTGAGTGAGTGTTTAAGGAGCACAATCTTGTCTGTTTTACTTGATGATACAATCAAATGGTTCAGAAAGAAAAGCTTTGCTGCAAACTGCAAAATATTAGTTCTGTGGTGCTGTGCATAGTTTTTACTTAGCATTTTGTTTACTAAAACCTCAGTGGATTTAAAAATACGCAGTTAAAGATAAATTTGTCATGAGAATGAGAAATAATGATGAACTTAGCCAAGTTAATATGTGGAAATGTAAAAATGCTTGGTAAACAAATATCAGTCATCTTGCCTTAAATTTGACCCAATATAAATAATATTTGTAAAACTCACCAGGCATACATGATTCACTAACAACAGAAATCTTTAAGAATTTTGTTCAAATCTGAGAAATTAGTCCTAAATCAGAATACAAAATCCTAAATGTAAACCAGAAACTCTTATTTAAAACAGAAGCAAGAAAATGCCTTACTTGCCTTACACCTTACTTGATGGATTCATAAAGTCTTAACAATAACATTTTTATTTTTATAGGATGTTTTCATGCACAAGGATGTAGCTCAAAGTTCTTTACAAGAAATCAAAGAAAACCAAACATAAAATAGATACAAAAAGGAATTAATAAATGGCATACCTAAAATATTAAACAGGAATGCACATTTACTGTTGTCACACACGTTTGAATAGGAGGCAGCTGAAGGGCTTGGAGATAAATGATAATACATCTGCCCAGGGTGTGGTGGGGTGCACTAACGCTCTTTCTAAGTTCCCTGCAGACCTTTCCCGGGAAATCCCACCAGGAGCCACTGCCTTGACTCGGGATACCCCACTTCCGGCCCCGGCCCCAGGCCTCGAGGACGACATCACTTCCTCCAGACTTCCTATAAAGCCTCACCCCTTTTCCCTGGAATTCAGATCTGTTTTGGACTCTGTCTTGTAAACTTGACTCAAACTCAAAACATTTACTTTTTGCAGCCAGGATACAGAATTATATGGGTGGCTGCCCCAAACCTTGCCATGTCTCTTGTCTCTTCGTATTACACTGTACATAACACAGGTCTAAAAGTATTAGGTAAAGTACAGTTTTTATCATTAGGGACATGAAAACAATCTATAAATAAGTCAAATGTTATGGTCAGATGACCAGGGAGGACAGAAAAAAAAAATACTCCAGAGATGAGATATTGGAGAAAAAATAAATACATCTGCAAGGGTTCTAAAGCCAAAAGACTGTGTAGCCCCCACTAGGCTTTCTGTGTAAGAAGGGACACAAAAATTACCAGAAACAGTCAATGGCATTCAGTTGAAGCTATTAATTACCTCACTTGGTATCAACTTCCAAAAGTCTTGCTAAACAGTCAGCAAAGTGGTATTGTGCTAAGTTGATCAAGATGTGTGTTTCTGACATTTATTCTACAGTCATGCAGTTGACTTTGTTGATTTTTTCTGAAGAGAAAAAAAAACACATCCGGTCATATCAAACATCAAGACAATGGTGATCACATTTTTTAACATTAATGGACTTGTTTATAAAGAGTCTCCAAGTGAACAAACTGTTAATCAACAACATTACGCTAAACTGCTGAGGTGTCTGTTGGAAAAAGCATCTGCATTCTGCAGCCATGACAGTGCACCTATGCACACCAGGTTGTCAGTCAAAGAGTGTTTGACCAAAAACAATGTGGTTGTTGCTTTCACAAGAACTATTTTTTGTTCTCGAAGTTAAAATTGAGACTGAAGGGCAGATGATTTGCTACTGTGGAAGAAATCCAGGAAAAAAATCACAGGAGGTGCTAGACACGATAAGAAGAGATGAGTATAGGAAATGTTTCCGGGAATGGATGAAGCACTGGGACAAGTGTATTGCATCTTGAGATGTGTATTTTGATGCCGACTAAGGTGGAACTGCGGTACATTATATAAAAAAGTTGTGTTTTTTTTTTCATTTACGGGAGTTTTTGGGTCCCCTCCTCATAAAAGTACTATTTTTCAAGCTTTGACTTAAAAGATTCAGTGTATCCCACCGACAGCTTTCATTCGAACATCACGGCAGCCGCACTGTACTTTGATCAATTGGTGGTGATGTTGATAAAACTAAAAAAAGATAACAGAAAAGTGTAGATTATTAATAATTGCAAATGAAGAATATGATATTTGTATGCATATAAGATATTACAAATAGGATTAAAATACTGCCATGATAATGAAAACTAAAAAAAAGAGAGTTGCCCTTAATTTTGGAAAAAATGTAAACGGTCATGGTTTGACTTTTGGGACCACACCTTGATCATCAAGCCACAGCAACCGTGAAATGGTGACGATCACCAAGAAAAAAATAGCAATACAATTTTTTAAAGACATAACATTAAAAAATGAACAATTTTTTAAACAACATAAAGCAACAAATCAAAATACCAATACATTCCCTGACATTTAAAACCTTTATAAAGCTGAGATTTAAGATTGGAAAAAATGTGCAAAGCTCAGGAATATTAACAATAGTAACAATAATCTTGAGTTACCAAAACACACAACCCAGCAATTGGTGAAGTATTTAAAATATTAATGATATGTATTTGGCCAGAAAGCTAGAGAACTGAAAGAGTGGTGAAGAAACCCTTCTGTCCACACCTCAGTGACAGTCCCAACATTACAGATTGTATGGAAAGAAGTCACTAGAAGTTGGTGCTGCAAGTATTATTATAACTGTTGTGAGTTGCCAACTCACTATACTCAAAAAGGTCTTCACTGTAAAAAGTAGGCTTCAGAGCTCTAGTGAGGCCTAGCAACAAAGTGAACCCTGCCTTATACTCGAGACGCAGGCTTACTCAGGCCAGAACAAGGGTTAAAGCTTATTTGAAAACTAATGGCAAAAAACAAGAAGAGAGTCATTAGTACCTCTCTGGCCCAAGAACAAAACCTATTTTATTCACTATTTCATTCAAACAATATTAAAAAAATATAAATGAGAAAAGTTTTAAAAATGGAAAAGATAAAATAGAAATCTGAAAACCAGTTATCAAATTCAAAATGAAGAGTAGAAGTCCATAAACCAAACAAAATCAAAATGAGAGCTTACAATAATCACAAATCAAAACCCCAAATCCAACCAGAACACTCCTAAACTATTTGTAATGTTGTTTACTGTTATTATTCAATGGCACTATTAGCATCTAGGAATTTTAGCAGGAAGCAGTTTAGAAAATTGCTGTCAGGCTCAGTTTTCAGGAAGTTTCAGCTAAACACTGAATGAATAGTAATGCTCATAACACACTGGGGAGAAAAACAACAGCATTTTGCAGCATTTTTACTGGAAGTCACTGCCTCTTCCTCTGGAATTAGCCAGGAGTGAAGCAGGGAGCTTAAAAACTACACAGTCTTCACTGATCTGGTCAAGTAGCACCCTGAGCTGTATGTTTTTATTTTTTTTAAAACTGTCAGCCAATTGGTATTGTGCTAAGTTGATCGAGATGCATGTTTCTGTTTTTTATTCTACAGTCACACAGTTGCCTTTGTTGATTTTTTTTGAACTTGAATCAAACATCAAGACAATGGTATTTTTTAACGTTAATGGATTTGTGTATAAAGAGTTTCATGTACTAAAGTGACTTTAGCTGCAGGTGGAAATCCCATTTTACTTTATGGTGCCAAACAGAGTTGCGTTTTGGAGCAGCAGTCTATTAGCCAGCGAAAGTGCTGTGAAGAAGCTGTCTGTTGTTATGGTCCTGCCTTTGTCCAGTCTGATAGTAGTCACGAGACATCGTATTTTTGATTGCCGGTACAACAAATAGTTCTCAGCCGGCATCAGCCACAGTACCAACTGTGGTCATTGCTGCTCTTGTGAAGAGAATGAAGATAAACGGCATCAACTCAGAGAGGGAGAGGCAAATTCATTGTACCATGTGAACGTCACTGAGAGAATAAAACTAAATAATGAAAAAAGCTCTAGCTTTTAAAAATAGCCAAAATTTACAGCGGGTGTTACATCCTCAAGTCAAATGTATTTTTTTATTATATTATAGTAATGATAATAATAGCAGCTCACTACTCAAAACACAGAGCACCGGAGCTCAAACCTGCAACCTCTCGGTTATAAGGCAGCAGCTCATACCTCTGCACCATCCAGGAATACGCATGAACTTTCTGTCAATTGACATTTGAGCTTGGGTTTTTAACTCATTGACAGCAACATGTAAATTGAACAATTTTTTTTTTTTACTTTGGTTATATTCTTGAAAAAAAAGCGCACGTGTTTATTTGATATTTGGACTAAAGTCTTCACACATTATACACTTCATGTCATTATCAGTATAACATGGAAAAAGTTTCTCCTTTAGGTATGTGTTCCCCATTTCTTGCTTTGCATTTATTTCCTTTCATCCTACACTTACCCAAGTCTTTATAGACACAGAACACACACGAAATTCATGTGTTCCAAATAACGATATACTGTATTATTTACCATATACACCTCCAGGCACCACACATGCAGATAAGGAGCCTTGGCTTTAGCTAGGAGACGTTGTTGCCCATGAGCTGAGCTCCGTCAAGGGGAGTGATGGAACAGCAGGCTGCTTGTTGCTTATTGACACATTTACAAAACAAAAGACGCTGATGGAGGGGTGTAAAGGAATTTAAGTTGGGCCGGGATTACGAGTTTTTTTCATAGGCTTCAGGGATTCTAGTGTTAATGATGATTCCTGTTGCAACATTTGAATTTTACTGAATGGTGGAAAAAGACAAAGACAGAAAAGTTAGGTATTGTAACTGCTGGTTCTGGTCAGTACAAATGACAATAAAATGGTATTCATGTATGATTAATGTTAATTATGTTTTAATGGTAATAATCATTAACTTACGAGTTTGTTTGCTCTTTGTGACTGTTTTAATCAGTATGGTATGTCTGTGTTGTCATGCTTGATTTCACTGAGAGCTTAGGCAGTTCCACCCTCTAAAAGTGTGTTTTCCATTTAATTATGTCTTTGCTCAGAAAATTACACAATCATTCAGAAATGTTACAGATGTGGATTACAAAACAATTAAAAAATATTTACTATTATAAATTATCTTTCAGAATAAGTGTAAATGGTGATTATTGTTAAATAATTTATTTTGCAAAAAATACTAGTGAGGAATCTTATAACAGTCATTCTATCTTAATTTCATAAATGGAGCGGAATGATTAATCAGCGCTCATCAATGGCATGAATACTTACCTTATTTACACTCTCAATGTTTTTTTTGTCCTAATAAAGTGATGACTAAAGCCAATGTTAGTTTTAGAGAGAAGGGATGTCAAACGTGATGGTCACAGTTGCTGATCCTGAGTATGGTGATTTATATAAAGAGACAGAAAGAAGAGATAGAACTGTATTTGTGCCCAGGGGTAAATTTGGCTTTTTACAGATGCTCTTTAAATAAATAAATAGATAAATAGATAGATAGACAGATAAGTAAGTAAAATAAATAAATATACACACACATTTTTGTCTAAACACACACTGGAATGACTATAAAGCAAGAAAATTCAAAAGAAAAAAATTATGTGACTGTGTGCCAATTTTCCAACCTTGTTTCTAATTTTGAAGTATCACTGAGATTTTTAATCATTGCAACCTCAAAATTGTATTCCCCAAGTTTCATCAAAACATCTCCTGTGCCACGAGAGGAGATTGCAACAAGTGTCAACAAACATTGCTGAGGCATACAAGGCCCTTTCGTTCTATCATCTTGGACAATCGGATTACCTCTCCCTGCTCCTGCTCCACAAATACACATCATCGGATATGGGAGACCTTCAGTGAGGATGGTGTAAGTCAGGCCTGAAGAGGCAGACTCTACTCTACATTAGAGGATACTGACTGGAGCTTGTTTGCCACTAATACCACTCTGGACTCTGAAATGGACAATGAAAGATTCACTTCTTCTGTTCTAGATTACATGAATACAAGCATTAAGTCACAATGCACAGGAAAATTAAGACCTTCCCTAACCAGAAGCATTGGATGAATAGGGAGGTTAGATCCCTGCTGAAATCAGGCAATGCCACTTTCAGATCTGGCAACACTGAGAGCTACAGGACCAATCTGAAAAAGGGCATCAAGAGAGTCAAACAGAAATAAAAAAAAACAAATTGAGGATCATTTCAAGAACTCTGATCCCAGACACACGTGGCTTAGCATCCAGATCATCACAGATTACAGGAAAGTGAATACAACCTCAACAACAAATAATGTCTCCCTTTCTGACAAGCTAAGCAACTTTTATGCTCATTTTGATCGGGACAATAAAACACTTGCAACCAAAACTGCCCCTTCCCAAGCCAACCAGCCCCTTGGACTTACCACCTTCACTGTACAATCTGCACTGAGTGAAGTGAATGCACACAGGGCTGCTGGTCCTGGTGGCATACCAGGGTGTGTGCTTAAAGCCTGCGCTGGGCAGCTGTCTGAGGTCTTCAGTAACATCTTCAATCTGTCTTTGGCCCAGGCTGTTGTCCCTGCATGTCTTAAGTCCACAGTGATTGTACCAGTGCCTAAACTATCCTCTCCAGGGAGCCTGAATAACTACTACCCTGTTGCACTTACCCCTATTATCACCAAGTACTAGTTTGCCTATTGTCCCAATAGGTCAGTAGTGGATGCCATATCCTCAGCTATTCACTCTGCCCAGACACACCTGGAAAACAACTCCTACATTAGGATATTATTTGTTGATTTTAGCTCTGCATTTAACACTGCCATCCCCTCCAATCAGGTAACTAAACTCAGAAAAGTCGGCATCAGCACCTCTCTTTGTAATTGGACACGGGACTTTCTAACCAACAGACCCCAGTCTGTCGGGTTAAACAACCACACATCCTCTACCCTGATCCTGAATAGTGTGTCCCTTTATACAGCTCCAACTCTATCATAAAGTTTGCAGATGATACAACTGTAATAGGTAATTCGGGGAAAATTGTTGTTTAACTGCAACTTTCTGCCTTCTCGTTCTGGCTCTAATAGTATTTGTTTTGGGCCATTTGTGGTGTTAAAGAAGAGATTTGTGTCAATGTGCAATAAAGCAAAGATAAAAGTGTCAGAAGTTAATTCTCTTTTTTACTTAACTAATCCCTTGCAGAGGAGATGAATTCAGCTGCAAGCTTTTCTCTCTTAACTGCTAGCTAGAAACCTGGAGTGCTTCCAGAAATATTGCTTCCATTAACAATTTGGACTGTTGTTCGGGAAGGCTACATTTTTAAACAAGAGATGGTCCCTAAGGGATTCTTTTATTTTATCGAATCATTTAGAAGTACAACATTATGGCACTACTTGTAGCTGTGGTTCGGCAATCCTGAACTGCACTCCATGTAACATATATAAATTATTATTATTTCTTTATTGTCACGGAGTCTTCAGGCTATGACATCCACTTAAGTATAACATGTCTCAGTCACAAAATTCCATTACATATGATGTCCATAGTCATAAAACAGAGTGATAAATGTTGATCTTCCACCAGAGGTCCTTGTGTTAGTAATTTGGTTCCTATAAAATCACATTACAAAAATAAAAATATCAAAATTGAATTAAAACTGCCCCCAAAAATGTTGTCTACATGCATAACCAGCAGACTCTGTTAACTCAGTGCAGGGCTTTACTTGGTAAATGGAGTTCACTCAACATGCAGAGGTAAAGATCAGAGCAAGAACAAAGGAAGTGGCGCTGCAGTGTGGTCTCATGTGGAAGATGTTTAACTGCAGAGTGAACCTTAATGCCTAAAGTTGACCCTCTGAGACTCTCGCTAAGTCATTTCATTTGCCTGTTCTTCAATTATAATATACAGCTACAGTGGATCTCTGGCTTTTGTAAGAGCCTCTGAATGGTGATCACACCATCTGGACACTGTACAAAACAAAGGGCATTTACACTTTTATTTGCAATACTGTGTGCAAATAAATGACCTAGCAGTATTTTATAACATGAAATAACTGATGTTTTAAAATTTAACATAATATTTTAGTGGTAGTACAAAAACTAAGACTGCTGCTTCAGAAAAGAAAGGAACACATGCCATAACTTTGTCCATTGTGCTTATAGTTCACAATGGTCTTGCATTACCAACTGTAGCTTTTATTAATGCTGTGTTAAGAATTAGTGAAACATAAATTCTTACATGTAAGAAAATTCTATTTGTGATAGTTCAAGAAATTCAAAGCTAAGACACAGTTCTGTTTTGCTGTCTGCTGATCTTCCAGCTCATCGTCCTTCTGCTACAGTGCTTGGAGCTGACACTAATCCCAAATTCCCAGTACCCTAAAGAAATAAAAAAAATATTGGTACGCCTTGCGAGATTACTTTAAATACTATCATTCATTTAAATGTACTTGAAATCCTATTAGGAAAATTTTGTATTAAGGGGAATTGTAATTTTGGGAAAGGGTTAAGGGCAGGTCAACAAGCTTTTTAAATTGTAAAAAAAACTTTATTTTTAGCCAACTGTTTTATAGGAATAAATTTAATAATAATAGAGAACTACTCATCTACTGAAAATGTGGTATCTACGCTTGGTCAGAAAAACTCATGGCAAAGTGTTTTCATGGTTTCAAAATGCTGATTCCTACACTCTTGCTCTGTTTTGTCACTTACTTCAGTCTTACTGCACTGAATGAGATTTCCATATTTAGAGGTCAAGCTTTTGGGGTGGGTATATTGCAATCCCATTTGCCATTTTGCACTAATCTGTTCCGCTGTTATTGCTGAGGATATTCAAGTTAATTGAAATTAAGTCAGACTGGAGAAGAAGTCTTCAAAATTGACTTGATTTGTATATATTAAGAAAGCCATAAAATGGGTTTTATTGTTTTCTAAAATTAATTTTGTTTGTTTTGAGAAAATTAGACTGATTCTGAAATACTTTCCATGGAAGCCAAGGAAATTGTTGAACCCAGTTGCTATTAGATGTAGGGAATTAAATCAGTAGCGACAAAGTTGCCAACAAATTTAAAGAGATTTTTCTGAGAGATCTGTAACTTGAAACAAGAATGAAAAAATGCCAAAATCAACACAATAAATAGAAATCACACTCTGAACAACAGCGACAATCTAAATATGTTTAGAACGTTGTTAAGTCTTTTCAAAGAGAAAGTCTTTTTTTACTTTGGAAGTTAAGCAATTCATGCCACCATCTTAAATAGTAGCAGCACAATGACATTATGAGCAAAACAAGGCGTGAGCCCCATGACTGGTATTGAGCATCACAAAAACCACACACAAAAAGTAGCGGTAACCAAAACTAAACTGACCACAAAAAGGCACTGTCATGAGTAAACAGTCAAAATAAACATTCATTTTTTCACAAACAGTCATGGAAAACAGTCCCATCTAACTGTAACACCTGACTTAATAATATGAAATTTCTTCACGGTGAAGTCAAGTGAAGTGGCTCTATTTTCATACCGTCCATATACAGTATTGCAGCATACCGTGGCACAAGGTAACGTTCTCTAGGACCACGCGGCATGTAACTCCTTTCTGTTAAAACTAAGGTATAAGCAACTTTCACTAACAGTAAAAATGCAACTAACTATATAAATATATATACTGTATATATATATATATATATATATACAGTGGAACCTCGGGTCACGAACGTCTTGGAACACGTACAAATCGGATTATGACCAAAAAGTTTGCCAAACTTTTGCATCTCTTCTCGTCGACACACTCAGGTGACAAACAAGCCAGTTTCCCTTCCGGTTCGTACGCGCTGATGATTTCCCCACGTGTTCAGTCTCTCCCTGTGCTTCGCTGTGAACTCTTTGTGCTCTATTTCATTTCCCTTCCGGTTCACTTTACGCACTTGTTCATTCTCTCCCTGTACAGTGCATTGTTCTCGGTCAGACTTTACCTTAAAACTGTAATCTCCTCTCCACCCAGCTTCCTGCTCACTTCCTTCATGCCAGAACTCGACTCATGCAAGGTTAGTTTTTATGGTTGTTTATGGTTAGTTTTTGTATAAATTCAGGATTTTTCAAATGTTCATTTTTTCCCTGTTCTTAAAACTCATTAAAAAATGTGTTTACAGCGAGCGAATCGTAAGGCTGTAGCGTGAACTCTTACAATGTTAGTTTTCTCTGTTCAAGGTTTTCTCAGTGTTATTCAATGTTTTTACGTTTAGTTTACTATTACACTGTGCATTCTATGGTATAATTAACTATTTTTGTGCTTAAAAATCTTTAAAAATATATATTTACATACAGTTCGTACGGTCTGGAATGGATTAATTGTATTTACATACAATGCTATATTGGAAATTACTTCAGGTCACGACCAAATCGGGTTGCGACCAGAGTTTTGGAACAAATTACGTTTGTGACCCGAGGTTCCACTGTATATATACAGTATATATTTGTAGCTGCAAATCCACAAAGGGAGAAAGTGAATCACATTATCTTAAAATAGTTTTTTATCCCTAAGCTTTCAGGAGTCGTCATCAGAACAAAATGATTTGACAGGCAGGAATTCAAGACAATATATAGCAAATAAGGAGGGGAGGCTAGGTGGATTTAGGGAGGCGGGGGATTAATGAGGTGGGTACAGAGGGTGTTGGTCATAAAGTGTTAATGGCATTTTATTGGATAGCCACAATTCAGCCAATTCTCTGGCACATTTACATGGAACTCATTGCAAGTAAAATTCAAGGCTAATACTAAAAGTACCACAGCCATCCCATCATAAGCTTGTAGGTGGGAGTAGGATGTGGTCATTTTGCTCAGGTGTACAACAGGTTTGCATGTAAAGACACTGACATTAAAAGAAAGCAATTCCAACTTGTTTTGTCCACAAATTCAACATGTTAAGTGAAGTTTGTTCATTCTGATGCCCCCCTGGTTAAGGCAGCAGCATACTAGGGTCAGAATGATTCATTCATTAGATATTTTAGCACATAGTGAATTATTTCTGTTCCTGGGTTAATAAACATAAATCAGGATGATTTAACTTATTTCCCTAGGCAGTAACATGGACCATGGACTGAGTCAGTATTTAAGTGGCTAGATAGTACATTTTAGTTTTAATTGTAATGTACTCACTCTTTTACCAGTACTCATTCACTCATTTCAAGTTTAGTCAAACAAGAGTTAGCAAGATTTCTGAAAGCTCTGTTGCTGTTGGAATATATTAATGTTGGTCAAATGGCAAAGATTTCGTAGTAATACTGGTTTCATAATTTCTGTTTGATTTTTTGGAATAGTATAAGAAAGCACTTTCTCAGTTCTACAGGAATGTTGAACAGAACCTTAGTATCCTTCATAAAAAGAGAAACTGGCCTTGGGGTGCAGGCTCTATTTTTTTTTTTTTTTTTTGAGAAAAAAGTAATTTATTCTTGTTATATTGTCCAACCCATTCTATCTTCAACCTTGGCTGATGTTCATTATTTAAAAAGGTCTGCTGTAAGAAGGCTATCTCTGACTTAAATAAAAGAAGACATGATAACAGTTTTTCCTTTTCTTTCTAATTCATTGTTCAGTTCCTTAACATTCCAACTTATTACAAGTTGAAAACTTTCACATGCTGAACCCTATAACCACTGACATCTGAAACCAGCTACATAATAAATGGCTTTCCCTCTTTAGCCTCCCCAGATAAGCTTCAGAGTCCAGGACCTTTGACATGACACACCAAATGGCACAACAGGAACAGTTAGGTATCTCCTTCGACAATGTAATGATGAAAAACATCTAGAATGGCATTAGTAAAGTTACTTTTTGTCACATAAGGAAGCAGGGTACAGCTAAAATGTTAGTATTTGGTAATATTTCTATATCACTAATGTGTAAAAAATGTAGCTGATTATTTTGTATAGTTATCATTTCTCACATATATATAAACAGAAGTGAAATAATAAAATAGCCATATAATACAATCTTAGTAATATCGATTAGATTAATTGCTAGAGTATAACAAAAACATACAACTCAAATTAGAATTATGCAGCTTCCCACATTTACAAAAGAGAAACAGGTTATTATAGAATATTAATGCTCATAAAAATACTGTCAATGATAGCCACAGTCATCATAAAACATCGCTGTGAGTGTTGAGTGGGCCCTATGGTTGTAATTGTTTTGAGACACAGGGTCTGCTGAGATTATTATGAAGAAAAATGAGCTAGGAGATGAAAACACAAGTCAACATCATAGTCAAGGAACAGACAAAAAAACATCTTGTTAGCAAAAAATCAAACTGATAAACCCAAAATGAAAGTCCAAGTCAAAAAAGGAGTCCAAAAGCCTAGCGCTAGGCCCTACTTGAAACTGAAGCTAGCTAAGAATTGCACGTGCATCCATGGATGAATTACAAGTGTTGTGACCTCCGCCATGTTTTATTGGGTCTCTTTCTGTGATGTAAGAAATGCAACTGAAACAGTCACTTAATGCCACTCGGAGTGTTACATAAACAATAAGGACAGGACATGAAATTGATGACCGCTCAGAACTGGGTTGTTTCATTTTTTAATTTAATCTATTTAGAAATGTCCATTGCTATAATTAATAATGCTTCACCTAAATCTATCAACCTGTGGAAGTCGGCTGCTGATGCATTAAAAGCCTATATATAGCTTCTCTTTTACTTTTTATTTTTGCACCTTGGCTGTCATGATTTTGTTAAATTTGTTTTTCTATGGTGTAATTTTATGTTCAGGTTAGGATGGTTATTATTTTTTTGTACTACATTGCTATCACATTTGTTATTTGAAACATTTGTTTGTTTTTGGAAAATAGATACAAATTTTTACCACAAAAAAAAAATGTTAAAATGAGTTGCAATAAAAAAACAGACTTCAAATATGTAATCCTGTGCCTAAAAAACATAAAACATAAAATGAAATACGCCTATAAAATGCGTCTCAGTGTATTTCAAGGCACTGCACTGCATTAAACACGTTTGAGAATGCTCTTTTGTGATCATCATTATTGGCTTCGATTTTCTTATTGTGAAACTGCAAAGCTGTATAGTACATATGTGCTGTATACTCTCATCCTGTAGTCCTAAATGACAAAGTATCAACACAGAGGAGAGACTATACTATTACAGTAATCCCTCGCTATATCGCGCTTCGACTTTCGCGGCTTCACTCTATCGTGGATTTTAAATGTAAGCATATCTAAATATATATCACGGATTTTTCGCTGGTTTGCGGATTTCTGCGGACAATGGGGCTTTTAATTTATGGCACATGCTACCTCAGTTTGTTTGACCAGTTGATTTCATACAAGGGACGCTATTGGCGGATGGCTTAGAAGCTACCCAATCAGAGCATGTATTACATATTAACTAAAACTCCTCAATGATATACGATGTGCTTCCCACGCGGTGCTTGATTGTTTGCTTTTCTCGTTCTCTCTCACTCTCTCTGACATGCTCTGCGCCTGACGGAGGGGGTGTGAGCAGAGGGGCTGTTTGCACAGAGGCTGTTTGCCTAGAGGATATGGACGCTCCTCTACAAAATGCCGCTTTATCGCGGTGCTTTGGCATACTTAAAAGCACGTATTGATTTTTTGATTGTTTGCTTTTATCTCGCTCTCTCTCTCTGACATTCTCTGCTCCTGACGGCGCTCCTTTGAAGAGAAGATATGTTTGCATTCTTTTAATTGTGAGAAAGAACTGTCATCTCTGCCTTGTCATGGAGCACAGTTTAAACTTTTGACTAAAGGGTGTTATTTCATGTCTAGAGGGTTCTAATAATGTTAACAGTGTGGGAGAGTTTATAAGGGCTTAAAATATATAAAAATAACCATACAAACATATGGTTTCTACTTTGCGGATTTTCATCTATCGCGGGGGGTTCTGGAACGCAACCCCCGCGATCGAGGAGAGATTACTGTATTTATTTGTAATATCAGTAAATAGTATTAATTTAATTTTCTTCTTTTGGCTGCTCCCATTAGGGGTTGCCACAGTGGATCATCTTATTCTATATTTTCTACCTGCATGTCCTTTATCACCACATCCATAAACCTTCTCTTAGGCCTTCCTCTTTTCCTCTTGCCTGGCAGCTCTATCCTTAACATTCTTCTCCCAATGTGCCCAGCATCTCTCCTCTGCACATGTCCAAACCAGCACAATCTTGCCTGTCTAGCTTTGTCTCCAAACTGTACTTATTTCTAATCCTATCCATCCTCGTCACACCCAATGCAAATCTTAGCATCTTTAACTCTACAACCTCTATCTCTGTCTCCTGTTTTTTGGTCAGTGCCACCGTCTCCAAACCCTATAACAAAGCTGGTCTCACTACCGTCCTGTAGACCTTCCCATTCACTCTTGCTGGTTCCCGTCTGTCACAAATCACTCCTGACACTCTTTTCCACTCAACCCACCCTGCCTGCACTCTCTTTGTCACCTCTCTTCCACAATCTCTGTTACTCTGTACAAGTATTTAAACTCCTCCACCTTTGCTAGCTCTACTCCCTGCATCCTCACCATTCCTCCATATCCCTCTCATTCACACACATGTATTCTGTCTTGTTTCTACTGGCCTTCATTCCTCTCCTCTCTGTAGCATATCTCCACCATTCCAGGGTCTCCTCAACCTGCTCCCTACTATCGCTACAGATCACAATGTCATCAGCAAACATCATAGTCCACGAGGACTTCTGTCTAATCTGTTAACATGTCCACCACCATTGCAAATAAGAAAGGGCTCAGAGCCGATCCCTGATGTAATCCCACCTCCACATTGAATGTATCTGTCAACTCCTACTGCAGACCTCACCACTGTCACACTTGCCTCATACATATCATGTACAACTCTTACATACTTCTCTTCTACTCCCGACTTCCTCATACAATACCACAGCTCCTCTCGGGGAACCCTGTCAAATGCCTTCTCCAGGTCCACAAAGATGCAATGCAACTCCTTCTGGCCTTCTCTATACTTCTTCATCAACACCCGCAGAGCAAACATTGCATCTGTGGTGCTCTTTCCTGGCATGAAACCATACTGCTGCTCATTAATCATCACCTCACTTCTTAACCTAGCTTCCACTACTCTTTCCCATAACTTCATGCTGTGGCTCATCAATTTTACCCTCCTTTAGTTATTACAGCTCTGCACATCCCCCTTATTCTTAAAAATCAGTACCAGTACATTTCTTCTCCACTCCTCAGGCATCCTCTCACTTTCCAAGATTGCCTTAAACAATCTGGTTAAAAAGTCCACTGCCATCTCTCTTAAACACCTCCATGCTTTCACAAGTATATCATCTGGACCAACAGCCTTTCCATTCTTCATACTCTTCAGAGCTGTCCTTACTTCCTCCTTGCTAATCTTTTGCACGTCCTGATTCACTATCGCCACATAATGTTAAAATATAGTGTTGATAATGTTCATGATACTCCATATATAGTAATGCCATTCTATCATAAAGGAAATGTCTACAGCTTATTTCAATATGAAGATTCACATACAAAGTATAATTCCATCAGACTGCATGAAGAGTTTTCAAGGCCATCTCAGGCACATTAAACACATTTGTTGTCACTTTTAGTGTAATTTGATACATAAGGCCACATTTAACTATTGACTTTTGTAGTCGCGGCATCATACCATTTCAGGATTATCCTTTCTATGATCCCAGTGTTGAAATCTTACCTTTCAACATAAGTAGCTCTTTTCCATCACTATTACAAAAAATAGATGTTTTGCCAGAAATTTTAGGTGTTTAACAATATAGACTCTCAGAAACCACAAGCTCTGAGCAAATGGCTTAGAGTTTACAGTTATTTCCAGATCATATCTTTGTTACCTTTTGTTTTATGATCTGGTGACATATCATACCCATTTGCATCTGATGATGAGACATGAGTCACTGTTAGGCCTCTCCATGTGGATGAACAATGGCAGCCAACTAGGCTAGCAGTCAGCTAGAACCAGGATGTGAACTTCTTGCTCAGGTCTCTTCTTCCTGCATCAAGGCCTGTATTCATTTCCAGGTTCAGCATATGTTCTTATTTCCTTTACTCAAAGCCATTGTGAATCTGAGTATGGACTGTATATGCAGGGTGTTCCTCATATTCAGTCCTGAAGGGCTGCAGTGTCTGTTGCAGATTTTTCGTTTCTGAGAATATCATCTAAATGATGATAAAACTGATTAGTAATTCTCTGTCCTTCACTTCTTTTTCTGCCATTTCACTAAAGATATTTTATTATAGCAAATCCTTCATGATGAACACATTCGGGTGTAAATGGAACAGAGTTTGATGGTGAATGGTTGCTTCCTTTGTTATTTATACCTCATTGAAAATTGGCAAATATGCAAGAAGCAGTTAAAAATGTGTGTTTTAGGACTAAAAGAAGAAATAAAAGGATCGGGAATCTTAACAACTAAAGTGAAGCCCAACAAGTTTACTCAAGCAGTAATTGCTTCAGAAATGTCATTAAGAAATGGAGCATACTCTGCTATCTGTTAAAAAACCCTGTATGGCTGCCATTTAATAATAAAGCAAATTTAATAATGAATTTTACTTGTACTTACTTGTAAGCTCTAATACACTACTTCATAAACTGGCTTGAGGTTCACTTTCACTGAAGAGGCTGCAGTGACGTGCAGATTTATCTGTTTAGGATTGTTGATTTGTTTTTGGGTTGGATGGAAAGGCAGGTTGTTACACTGCAACTGTCTGTGGAAAATATGGGGAAAGCATCATCAGAAAGCTTACTTGGAAAATCAAGTTTTCTATCATGTTCCTGTGGGCTCTCTGCCTTCATCTTTCATGTTGGCCCTAACAGCTGCAGAACACAGCAGCATTTTTTTCCAATGTCTTTCGTGATTAAAGAATTTACAAAAGGTGACAGCCTTTCCCCAGCAGTTAGAACTGAAACATGAAAATGGATTGTGAAGTGCTGATTATGTTTTAACGTATAGTAATTTATGACATATTACACTTTGTACTTTGGATTGAATTGTGTTGTGTCTGTTGCGGATATCATTTTAAACTTAATAATTCTTAATTAAAAAAGTAAATGTGGGACCACAGTAAGCTTTTCAATAATATGGGCTTTACCATCTGGACCTCAAGTCCCCATTGCACAATCACAGCCATCACACCACTGACTCACATTCGTTTATTAATGATGATTTCAGCCATAACAAATCAGCTGATAAGAACCGAATGTTCATGGGAAGATATTTAATAGAACAGAGCTTAATTTAGAGGCTTTCCAACATAAACACACACTATGCACCTTAGGATATCAATTCATTTTTATTTTCCAGTAGAATATCACAATTGGGACACTCTTTCACTGATAAATGATCATTTTTGACAAAAAAAAGAAAAATTTGTATCTTAATTTTTGTCTTTTCCTGGCAGAGTGCCCCTTAATAGAAGATATTCCTTATGTTCGCTGGGAAAATATCCAATATAAATCTGGTTGTGAAACCATTTCATACTTATAAGAGAGAATTTCATAAATTCACACTCATTTTTCCAATTACAGTATGCCAAAACCGGTAATGACACGGGACACCCAAGATCCTCTCTTCTGCAGTCACCCATTGTTATTCAAAATACTTTAAACTCAGATATAACATCAGTATGGAACCCAAGCAGAGTGTGAGATTCTATGTTTTGGTATCATCTGTGAGCACCATGTCAACAGAGTGATGAGCCAGATAAAAGGAAGTCACTGAAAATGGCAGTAGCAGATGTCAGTGAGCACATGTACTGTAGTTGTCTGCTTCCACCACATTTTCAAAGTCACTGACCGAAAAGAAGATCTGTGACCCTCCCTCCCAACTAGCTCTGCCTACCTCTCCACCTTCTGCTACTCCCGCTTCACTCTGTGATGGGCTCAAGAAACTCAGAATGGGTGATGCCTTCAATCATTCAACATGGCATTTCTTAGCTGAGACCCCAACTCTTTCAAAGCCTTACCTGTCTTCATTTTTATCTTGTTCAGTTTTGTGTAAAGGGTTAGACATGCCATATGGTAGTGCCAGGGTAAGCAAAAATATGAGTTTAAGAAAAACTCAGTTTCGACATGGGGCAGCACAATTGCCCCATAATTAGATTCACCATGCCAGCCACTGGGACAGTGTTGTCATTATTTCAAATGATGTGACTTCACTCTAATATCTGAAGAAGCTGTGGATGTGTAATCCTGGGCCTGGTCCTTGCAAGTATCTGGACATATTTTTTTACTGTGGATTAATCCCAGAGATGCCAATGTTAGGGCATTAGAAATGTGATTTATATACATGGGTGTGCACGTGGGGTGGCACGGTGGCGCAGTGGTAGCGCTGCTGCCTCGCAGTTAGCAGACCCGGGTTCACTTCATGTTTGCATGTTCTCCCTGTGTCTGCGTGGGTTTCCTCCAGGTATTCCGGTTTCCTCCCACAGTCCAAAAACATGCAGGTTAGGTGCATTGACGATCCTAAATTGTGCTTGGTGTGTGTGTGTGTCCTGCAGTGGGCTGGCGGGGGTTTGTTTCCTGCCTTGCTCCAGCAGACCCCTGTGACCCTGTAGTTAGGATATAGCAGGTTGGATGATGAATGAATGGATGGATGTGCATGTGAGCCTGCCAGTGGACTGGTGTCGGGTTGAGGGTTGGGTGCAGCCTGTGGGCACAACGGGCTCCATCCCTCAGTCACCCTGAATTGGTCTAAACAGTCTGAACAGTATCATCTCCAGACAGAGGAGCAGCTTCAGCGACAGACTGCTGTCACTGTCCTGCTCCACTGACAGACTGAGGAGACCGTTCCTCCCCCACACTATGCAACTCTTCAATTCCACCCGGGGGGGTAAATGTTAAAAGTTAACATTATACAAAGTTATTGTCTGTTTTACCTGCATTTTGTTTTTTATCAGTATACTGCTACTGGAGTATGTGAATTTCCCCTTGGGATTAATAAAGTATCTATCTATCTAAGCACTTTAATGTCCACCATGATAGTATTGACTTGATTTGATTAACTTCTTTTTAGCCCAATATCTGAAAAAGAATTATGGTTGTAACAGTCAAAATTGGACTGAATGACCTGAAAGGTAGAACAGTATGTGTAGAAAGTCAGATTTGGAAACAGTTGTACTGTTAGCTTCATGTAAAGTCTTTAACTTTAGCATTCATGCGTTCTTTCATTTTCTCAATCAATTTACTCCAGTACAGTATCACCAAGTGTGCAAGGTAGAACTGTAAATGAGGCGCCAGTCCACCACTGGGCAAAGCCATTGGCACATTCATAATGAGCAAATTTATGTAAAAATTCAAAATGCAAGTATTGGGGATATGAGAGAGAAAACACAAAATGCAAATGGGTAGAATGTGCACACTGAGGTTTAGGGTTCTGAAGCTGTGAGGTTCTGTGCAATATTTAATATTGTTGTGATAAGTCAGAGAAGCAAGGCAGAGCAAGAGTTATCACCACAGTCACCGAGGTTGAGTCCCAGTCACTAGGTTGTAAATATTGTACTTACTGCCCAGGGTCACAAAGACTTTCTTTACATATTATGGCTCCCTTTCACACATTAGTCATTATTATCTCAAAATGGCCCACAGTGTTAGTGTATGAATAAGTACACCCTATGAGAGACCAGCATCCCTAGAATGGCTTGCATTTTAGGCCTGTGACTTCACAGAATCCTGTAATAGTCAAAAAGGGCTAAAAAATTAATGGACTCTTTAATTAAAGAAAAAAATATCAGGAATGCTTTAATGAAAATATAGAGTGACAGTATATAAATAACATAGGGTGTGACTTATGAAGCATTCAATGACAGTAACAAAAGGTTATTTTTAAAAAAAACTTTATTTCCAAATCGTATACAAAGATATTAAAAACCTTGCATATAAATATCTTACACATAAAAAACATTCAGACAAGCCTATTAAAGCAGTATAAATTAAGGATGGTCATGCAAAAATTAAAATATATTTACATAAAGAGATAAGTGCTGTACAGAAATCACAAAAATGTTCCTAAATTACTTAATCCCTTTTGTAACAGAAGAAAGAAGGAAAATAATCACCAATGAACACAGATGGTGCTCGGTCCAAAAGGAGGATCTGAAACAAGCACTGGACTGTGAATGGCTACAGACTGATTCAAATGAAAGCTGTGCTCACCTCCTGACAGCTTCCATGGCTATAGGACTAGGACTTTTATACTGTACATACAAAGTCAGTGCTGCAAAGCCAAAAAAGCCGGAAAACATTCTGTCTGCTTTTAATAACTTTCATTACAGCACGCTGCCTGCAAGTTTAATAATTCCAAAAGGCTACATTTATTTTTTATTCAATCGTGAAGACAGGAAGTGCTACAGAGTGTGGACAGCACAAAGTTGACTTTAAAGACATTCGTCTAAGAAGGTTGAAACTTCTCTGCTTATTTTTAATAGTTTGAATTTTGGAACCTATCAAGAAAAATGGTACCAAGTATCCTAAAAACTAAAATTAATATTTTGGTCATACTTTAAGGGTAATAAAGGTGTGTTTGAAATGAAGTTTAAAGATGCATTAATAAAATAGAAAATGGATAAGAAAACAGTAATGAAATGATTTAGGCTCTGGAAATATTGGTGAGAATAACAAAATATCATATCTGTTCATTCCTAAATTCAACAGAGTATTTAGCCCTAGATTTATCATAGGTTTAGCAAAGTTGACAAATTTGCAAAAACAAAAAAGACTTGAAATTATATTGTATACTGTATACTATAATCTTTCAACAAGCAGGTAGCCACCCATATGATCATATCTAAATGGAACATATCAGTGCAAACATAACCACATCCTTACTACTACGCTCTTAGCGCCATAATGTAGCTAATCTTGTACAGACAGCCTCATGCTCTCATAGATACTGTCCTACTGGGGATTGAATTGGACCAATGCACAGTTTCTACGGTACATTAATAATAAATATTAAATGTGTGACTGAAAAGCGGACTAAAGATTGTGTTCTGCCAGTTTACATTTGTGTACTGGACGTTAAGCCAGCTTCTCTGAATCAGACTGTCCAAAGAACATTGAAGGAAAGGCACTGAGATGAGGGAAGATGGGAGTCAATATCTGCCAACAACATCGACCTTCTCCCAGATTATAGTCAACTTGGAGAAGGCAGATGTGCGTGAAAAATTAGTGATTGCTTGCCTATGACAGAGTGTCGCCATTTTATTTCTGTTTTCTGTTAAGAGCTCTAGGAAACTTTAGCTATGTGAGTAGCTAGTTAAAAGAGAAGATAAGTTACGATTCACGGCCTAATTGAAAAGGAATTACTAATATTGTAGAATGCAACTAATATAGTTAAAAAAAGTAACACATGCTCCATAAAAGCACCATTCATTACCACAAAAAAGTATCTTTTAACCCCAACAACCTGTACAAAAATACAAAATAAAACCAACTGGAAGACAATATTAAGTAATGGGAAAACATCTCTTAAAAATGTAAACATTTATATAATATTATCCTTTCATTTTATCAAATGCCTCAATGCATAATCATTTAGCTATAATCAGCACTGCTGTTAAAGCATAAACATAACCATAACAATTGTGATTTTCATATTATACAGTATTAGTCATTTATTTCTCATTATAAAAAGAAATTAACAACTGCTGTTCAAATAATGTTGTGAAATAAATGCCCTGAAATTTCTGATATTGTTTTTCTGCTTAATATTGGTACTGTAGTACATTGCTGCTGCGATGAGATGTCTGGGAATGAGCTGAAAGTTTTTATCATTGCTTTTGTTGCTCCTTAGAGAGGCTGAAAAGGAAATGATGACTATGGCTACCATACTGATTGGCTAGGGCACCTTTCATCATTGCTCACCATCTTACACCAATTCAAGCATCTTGTTGAAACTCTTCTGCCTCTTCCAGGTACTCAATCATTTCACACCCTCACTGCAAAAAGCTGGAATGAATGGCCCTCTGGATTTTTCTTGCTGTTGAGAAAGCAACATAAACAATAACATTCAAATTTAGCCTAAAATATCAGTAAAGTCCTTATTTATGTTCATAAGCGATGGATACAGGCCACCAAAGAGTACGTGTGGATGCTTGCGTGTGTGTGGGCCCATACACTGGTGACTTATTAATTTAACTCATGATGGTGATTTAAGGTAGAAATTTAAGTTAAATGAGTTGCAAGACTCTCAGATTCAATTATCTGGCCTAGCACTGAAATTGTTGTCTTTACCAAAGTTGGGTGTAGTAATTCTTGAGAATAGTTGATTGGGTCTCATATGTAAAGTTGGATTTAGCATGTATATTTTTTGTGAGCTTAAAAAGAGCTTTAATAATTAATATTTTTTAAAAGGTTGTCTTGTTTATTCAGTAAAGGTTGTAACTTAAGTTCATTTGCATTGCCTACCTTTGTTATTAATAACTTGTAAGTGTATGTTTGGTTTGAACTAAAGCCCTGTAGTTAACTGTGCAAGTTAAACAGTTATTCCCTAACACAGTTCATAACAGGAGAGGATCAATATATCTTTAGATTTGTTAGACATGGGAGAAGAAACTCAGGGCCCTATTCCCAGGTTACTCTTAGGCAGCAGTAACATGGCATTTAGGAGGGAAGGGGTGTTACATTTATTACATATTTCGATGTCTTTATGAAGAAGGAAATGGCTTGTAAACAACACTGAAACGCAGACTTTCAACTTGCAATACCCTGTCATAAACGGCATAGGTTTACATGACTTGTCAACAAATGTCTAAAATTATGAAATGTATAAAACTATTAAAAAAAAAAAAAACACATAGAATTAAAATGATTTTAATGATTTAAGCAAACAGCTCAAAGAAGTACTTCCCTATGTGGTAATGATATGTTTGGAAAAACTAACAATAGCTTACTTTGATCGAAGAGTTCTGTGAGTCCTAGGCACAGCTCCATCTGCCAACTAAAATGAACAGGTCGATGGATGGTCATGTCTCTGGCTCTGCACATTGACCTTGACAATCAGGGCACTGTTTATTAATTAGTTTGCAGTTCAACATAAGTGCTGCCTTTAATCTGAATTCCAGTTGCAAATGGGTATTGTCACAACAAGCTGACAATCTTATAGATTATAAACCCTCGAGGGCTACTGTCTCCGTCCAAGGTTGTTCTTACTCTTTATTAATTACTATGCTGGGTCTGCCTATGGGAATTAGTGGCCATCAGTGGTGCTACAACAGCAACATTTAAAAGGACAAAGAAACTCGCTGAGGACTTAAGACATAATAACATCTTCCATTTATGAGGGAGCATCCCCTTCACCACCTAATAGTTAATGTGTGGTGAACATGCTGGTTCAGTAGTGGCTGCCATCGCATCATTCAGGTGGGTGCTACACACTGGTGGTGGTTGAAGTGGTTCCCCTCTGTCTATGTAAAGCACTTTAAGTAGAAAGAAAAGCACTATATAAATGTAATTAATTAGTATTATTATGTAGTTCATTAGTTTTATTTCCCTTTTTATTTATTCAGAAAGAACAAATACAACTCAAATTTCCAATGTACTATTTACATGAACTGAGCTTTTGTATCTGTTAACTAATAAATTGAACAGCATAAGCTGTCTCTTTTCATGAGTTTGAGGGTAACTACAATTCCCTTACTGGGTGATGTACAGTATTGGCGTCCCCATCAAAGCTAAACAAATCACTGTTTAAAACAAGTTAACTTTCAGTCCACGTGGACAGCACAACTTTAACATATGCCAACAGCCGGACAACAGAATAAGCAACAACTTCTTCATGCCAAGAAGTGCTGCAGTGAAGGTGCTGACTTCGTAGTAGCTTCCATCCCAGGTAAAGCAACAGCTGACTAAAATTCAACTTGTCATTGCGGTGTTTGAACAGAAAAAGGCCTGAAATCACACACAAGGAAAACGCTAACACGTCAGCAATCTATGGCACATCATTTCAGAACATTTTGGTAAATTCTACACACATGTATATAAGTAGAAGGAGTGAATCATTATTTGGTTTAACACACTAACACTTCAAATTGCTGTGATGGAAATACTCAAACCTAGACCATGTGGTCAAAAGCCAACCATCTGGCAACCTCACAGTGTATAAATGCAGGACAACTATAAATATAAATAAAAATCATCAAATGTGCTGACAGGCCACATGGTCAAACTGGTATTGGCAATGACCGCTAGACTTGCATCGCTAAGAACTGAAATGGCCATCTCTTTATTTAAACATCAGTGACTCACAACCACCAAACCAACTAATAATAATATTTAAACATCACTGAGTCACATTCTCCCACTCATCTAATAATAATAGAAGCAATTCTGGAAAAAGAGATGTATTAAGCAAACCATATTGTGCAGTGGTTTAAGCAGGTAGTATAGTAGACTTGAGCATGTTTTTAGGCAAATTTTCAGATCCGTTTGTTTTTTTAAGTGGAGAGTTCAGTCTAGAGAAGGCGTGTTTGTCAGGGACTTCTAGACTCTGGTGATGAACACAGATTGTTGAAACAGGACATGACCTGAACAGAATCTAAATGGTTTTCAAACTAATTCCTGCTAATTTACATTTCTATATGTCTTCTTAATATGGTGCCCCTCTATATACATAAGCATATAGGATGCCAAAGAGGGCAATGTGAAACATTTCCAAAAGCATACCTGCAGTAATTGATTTTTGCAAGTTTTAGAAATGCTCATTTATTTATGAGACAGTTTATAGTCCCATGAAAGGATTTGAAAAACTGAAAACGCTTAAATGAAAATTAACTTTAGTACCTAGAACATTTTCTTTTGACTTTGACATATTATTACATTTTTTTTTCTTAGAATTCATTGACTTGTAAATTTTATAAAGAATTTGAAATGCTGTTTTACCAATTCTTAATGTAATGTTTGTTTGTAAATATTTAAAAGAACCTTCCTCTGAAGCACACTTGTGTAAAACTAATAGTTATTTGTGACTATTATTTATTGTGTTTGGATGCATGACAAGAAAACCAAGAATTGCAACATAAAGCAAGGCCAGGACATACTATTAAATTTCATTTTTTTTACTTCAGAAATGTGTGGTATTTGTCACCATACACAATCAGGTCAAAATAAGCAGATGTGCTGTCAGCTGTATAGGCATCAGAGCCATTTAAGTGCAAAGAAATGTGCACAATCGAAATAAAACCCTCGTTTAGCTAACACCTCAATAAACATCTGCACAAAGCTTGTGAAAGTTTACAGCAGGCTCCAGTTTTAGAAATGGTGCCCTACAGCATTGACCGCATGCCAAAACTGAAGAAACTATTTAGATGAGTGAAGCACAAATGGTGTTGCTGTAAACTGTTTCTAACTAGATTGTAATTCCAAATGCCATATAAGCAGCATATCCAACAAGCAAGAATGAAACCTCTCATTAAATCAAGTTTAACTCAATTTAGCTTGCAAAAAGAAGCTAGAAAACATTCTTTGTTTTCATTTTACCTTTGTTTTAAAATGGATATGTATGCCACAGTATTTCAGAAATGTGAAGCAATTTTCTGTAATTCGTTATATTAAATACTTCATATATTTTATATTCATGTTAACTTTGTTTGTTCTCACCATCACTATGTAGACATTCCTTCAGGCACTCAAGTTTTCCTCCAACACCAAAAAAAGACATAACTAGCAACTCCAAATTGTCCCTTTGTGGGCTTTGCAAATGGCTTTGTACCCATTGTTTCTGGGATATGCTGTGATCCTCTTGTTAATGACTAAGATCAGAAAACAATAGCCTGACTCATTTTAACTAACCAAAAGGCAACACCAAATGCACCAAATGTAGGACATTAAGGTCAATTGACTACAGCATCAAAAGACCACACTGTGCTCCCCTTCTGTCAGCTAAAAACAGGAGGACGAGGTTATATTGGCCATGAAGCCACACAAAATAAATGACTGAAGATTGGAAAATGTTGCTTCATCTGGCAAATCTTGAACTCTGCTGTGACGTGCAGATGGAAGTGTCACAATTTAGAATAAACAGAACGATTATATAGATTAATCCTGCCTTGTGTCAAGGGCAGGATGGCTGTGGCAGTTTACTGAAAGAGTGAGGGGAATGTTTTATTTGCACACATTAGGCCTCTTAATATCAACAGCGAACCACATTAATTCTGCAGACTACCTAGGCATTGTCGTTATGTGCATCTCTTTACTGACACAGTTTATGCTTTTTGAAACAAATATAGTACATCTAACAGAATAATGCATTATGTCACAAAGCTTGCCCCATCTGAAGACTTCCACCAATATGGCAGTTGCTTTAGTTCTTTAATACCTTACATGGTCTTCAGATGAATCAGAGTAGTTTTGAGATGAGCAAGAACAAGAGATTTGCAACATGAATGTGTGGTTAAAAAATGTACATGACCTACAAAATTCTACCATGTCAACAAAGACCAAAATCCCTAAAAAATGTTTCTTGCATCTTGGATGAAGGACAAATGGGACATTGACTGTCAGAGCCTACATAGGTGTATGTAACAAAGCTAATATGCAAACAGTATACAGTATATACAGGGTGGGTTTAAGTCCAAATTCCAACTGCCCAAGGTCATGGTCATTACCTGAAACTGGAAAAATAGAGGAAATTTCCATGAATATGAGGAAAATTGCTATATCCATGGAAAGTTCTACCATTGGCAATAAAACTTAGTCTGCTATTAGGAGGCATCAATTCACTGTGCTCCAAAATTACTAAATGCATCAAGTGGAAATAATCATTTTGTACAATGAATTTAATTACTATTATTTTCAAAGTAATGAAATTGTTTTACTTAAATAAGTATGCATGATTTGATATACATAGATTTAAGTAAAAATTTTCAAGTTAAACTTTTAAACAAAGGCAATAGTTGTTTCCCAGTCTCATCTAATCTGCATTGCTTTAGGCTGTTTCCCACTGCAGGAACTTTGTTTTCAGGAACATGTAGGTACGATGTGGGTCCTGGGCCACTTCTGAACCCTGACCATTTTCGTGTATTGCATTCCCACCACACAACTGGAACTGTAACCTTTATGCAAAATATGTGATGTGCAAAGGTTGAACTGTAGATAGTTCAATACACAGCAGTACCACCACAACAAAGGAGAACATGGTGTTGCTAGTTCTTGCGCTGTATGTTATCACAAATGCATTTATTGCTATTGTAGAGAATCAATTTAAGGAATTAGTCAAAGGGTTAAAAAACAAAGGAAAGCTAAGGCACAAAAGAGAAGATTTAAAGAGATGATTGCTTTTAATTTGCATTTTAGAGATTCAAAATTCTGAGGCAGAAAAAAAGGCAATGTTAACGTTATTCATTACACATACATTCATTGGTACTGAAATGAATTTCAGATTGAAAAATAGATGGCACCAGTGCTTGTGGTCAAACAATCAGCACAATTAATTTTTCCAGGCCCTGCACATGATAGTTCCTTGTTGAACACTGAAGTAGGAGCTAAAAAGAGTAGCAGGAACTACCTACTAGGAACCATAAGTGGCCCAAGTTCTTCCATTGGGGATGCTACAAAAGTTCTTGAATTTTAAAAAAAGTCCCTGGTTCCTGAAAAAGGTCCTGTGGTGAGAGTGCAACCTTTGTTTCAATATGGTCTAAAAGACTGATATGACATTTTTAGGCTGTTCTGAATTTCTTTAAACACTTAATCAAGCTCCTAAATCCACCTTTTCCATTACATACTCAGAGGGTACTACAGGTTTTCTCCTTACCATGGGCGTGGCATACTTGTCCTTTGCAAATCTCACTTCCGCACTTGAACAGCTAAAATCAATATTACATCTCAAATTTAAATTTACTTTGGCAAACATACACATGGTCTGTGTGTCAAATGTTAAATACTTTAGATTTTTATCTTGTTTATTTATTC
Organism: Polypterus bichir lapradei; assembly: GCA_026402145.1. Classification (NCBI taxonomy): domain Eukaryota; kingdom Metazoa; phylum Chordata; class Cladistia; order Polypteriformes; family Polypteridae; genus Polypterus; species Polypterus bichir. Next base: position 50,576,790 of record JANRMT010062806.1, read on the forward strand.
ATTTATTAATACAAAATAACTATATCAAAATAATTAGCTCAAACTAAATCATGCTTGAAAATAACTGTCATACGTTGAGCTATTTAAAAACTGTTCACGAGTCTGTTAAAATAGATATAATATTGCCTTTTACTTAAATATATCCATCAACCGTCCAGTTTCCTTGGACCTAGATTTCCCCATGAGAGTTTTGCTGAGTTAATCCTGGCAGCAAATGATGCAGCATAGAATAGGAACCAAGCCTGGATGTACACCAGACCAATTTCAGATTGACACTCAAACTGTCAGATTGTAGCAGAAAATGAGATTCGCTGACAAAAACTCAGAAGAAGCTTGAAACTCCACTCTGAGAGCACATTGATTAGGAATCAAACCATGTCCAGGAAATGCAGCACCACTTCACAGTGCCACCATACTGGGAATAAAAAACTTTTTACTGTATATCTGGCAATTTCAAGTTTTTTTCTAAGTGTCAAATTAAATTGGTGTGTTTATCTTAATATTACATTAAAACAATGAAAACTACTTGTGGTATGACAGTAACAAGAATACTAGTGTTAGCTAAACACACTCGCATACACTTTGAAGGCTCTCTGTATATCTGACGATTTTGTGTTCACTTTTTCTTTCCTTAGACAACTTCAGGGTTAATTTTGAAATGAACGAGTTTCTTAATGACAAGTGACATTCTGTGGCAATATGCTGTCAAAGTATCAAGAGCAGATGGCCACTAAATGACAAACAGCATTAACAAAATGTTTAATAGAAAAAAATCTGAAAAATTAATTTCTGTTTCATTTGATTGAATAGCACAACAAACCAGTAACATGGGAAATAGCTAAAATGTTATCTCGTCTTTATAAATGCATATGCAAGCATTCGAAGCCATGGCACTATCACTGCCTTGATAACTTCAGCAACATTGCTCTTCTCCATCATGGAAGACTGTTTATTTTATTTGCTGCATGCTGTCAAAAAGTGTTGATCACCTTTCCTCACTATAGGCCAAGAGTCATGGCAGCGTGTTAATTCGTTTCCTCCTGTCAACACAGGCAAAGCGGCCCCAGAGGTCAACTAAAAAGAATGTGTGAGAAATCTGATCGCTGAAAATTCTGCTGCAGGCACATCCACTTTTAATCCCCAATGCTGAGCTATCAGGCAGTTAAAAGTGGTACAATGCTAGTTATTAGACTTGGCATTTTAAATATGTAATATTATTTCTAAAAACCACTGGTGCAGACAACAAAAATATTTATCAACAGCTCCTTAATGTAACTTCTAAATGAATATCATTTACATTTCTAGGATTGAGGTGTAATACGACCAAGTGAACGCCTAAAGGAAAAATTATCTGAATGATATTATTATACTTTAGAAAAAAAAAACAAAGGAAGAAAACAAATATTGCAAAAATACTTTTTTTCAGTTTATTTAGTACCACAAGATTCCAAAAGCTATTCTAGTATCATCACTGTTTTCCATTTTGTATTGTTTTGGTCAAAAAGCCCTCCCCAAACCATTGTCAACCACCATATTTATATCATATATCTATCCTTTCTTCTTCTTTTGCTAGATAAACTGTGTCTCAGCAGTGGTCTCTGGACTCTCTCAAATTATAGTCCAAATCACTTTTTATTTCCTCATTTGGAAATCATGAATGGTCAAATAGAAGGAACAAGAAAGGCACTTACCATAATAACTGATAGCCATAAAGCAGTTGAAAGAAAGGTTCTTCTAGGTCTCTTACCAACACTGCACCCTTGCTAAAAATTGTAAATCCATTTAAACTTCAAGTGTTCTAACCTTTCCAACCATACCATCTTCAGGATCAGACTGGACTAAACCTGGGAGCCCTTGCTGTAACCACAGTAAGGCTAAGTTTCATAAAAAAAAACAATGTAAAAATGAGGCTTTTGCACTCGAGATATTTATTTCAGTTCTTCCCAGTCACTTTAAGAAAGCCTGCTTCTGACCCTTAGGACACACTTCCTACACGCCCATACATCTCCACCCTGGGTCAGTATCCTGTCCAAATACTGAAGAAAAAACATTCTAGAATATGTGCATATCACTTATTGTTTTATATGTACCTTATTATGGACTACATGGAACTAGCAGCCATATAAATTATCTAAATTCAAAACCCAAACCACCCACAGTCAGTGTGGAGTCTATACCTTCTACTTCTGTTCACAGGGGCTTTTCTCTTACGTGCAAAATTGTTTGTTTGTAATGTGTACACTGGCCCAGTGAGTGGGCTGCAATGGAGTGGCACTTTGTCCAAGGTGGGTACAGATCTTTTTGGCCAGTGCTGCAGGGATAGCCTATGGCTGACTGTAACTTTGAAACTTAAAGGGTGGGTTAAGGAAATGGAGGGAAGGAGGGATTACATTATTTAAGAACTTTACTACAATGGAGTGTATGAATTTCAGTCAAGTTATTTTTTGCATGTATTGGATTCACTTACTATTGCCAACAGTGGTTAGTTCATAATAATATTGCTTTTAAAATAGGTTGTCAACGATTAAGAAATTTCAATCTAAGAAGAAGTATCACTTTTTCACATCTAACAGAATGCATATCCTCTATATTAGTTACAGAAATAAGACACATGCTGAACATTAATCCTGATACCACAGAAAAGATCAGTTAAAATCAGGAATTAGAATAGAATTAATAAACCTGTTGGAAAGGAAACCTTAGCTGAGACCACTGGATTGACTTTCAAAACTCCATATGAAAAATCCATGGCCATATTACAACGGTTGCTAAAACATTTGTTTTTCATGTTGTCCAATGATAGAGGTACACCATATGAAGATTATTTTAATACATGTTTAAATCACAACACTCAACTCTAAAATTAACACTGATTAAATATCCAGCACCCAGAACCTGGATTATACCCTTTTTACAGAGAAAGTCTATTGAAACTATTCTCAAATAAACCAAAATCTCAAGACTTCTAGGTATTTATTTAAACTCTAAATCTCTTCTCCAACATACCTAAATGGTGAAATAAGCCATAATTATAACTGTTGAAATCTTTATTTGATATGTTGCATCTTTGTGGGAATCTATATTTATCTGAATCTTAATTTTTCTTTAGAATTTTGGAAAACTACTTTTAATTAGTTACACTTTTTAGTTCATTTCATTAACTAATTAATTAGCCGATTTTGTTCAATTTATTAATATCAGAATGGACAAGCAGTCTGAGAAAGACTGAGAAATTATTCATACAATCATTATTAAATCTTTGTCAAGAGAACCCTTTAAAGTTCTGGGATGCTTAGTGAAAAAAGGAGAACAGGAGAGAGAAGATTGGCACTGAGACAAGCCATCTGCATTCCCAAAGACATTAGCAAAATATAAGATTCTGCAGACTGCAGACTTGAAAAGAATAATCTTCACCAGCATCTGTATCATTGCATGCCTATCTTGCAATAAGACTCTGACATTTAGACTTTTCAAATATATTTCCTACTTTTACTATTATTGGGTTTACTGTGCTTTATTATTTTTTCTTTACAGTAATACTGATTTTATATTGTGTGAATGGGTGAAGGTACTGTATATTATTTAAAAAGCAACTGGTGTGGGTGTTTGTCGTATTCCTACAGGGGTTAGCAGCAGAAAAAAAGATGCTTTCAATAGAAAGTAACATATTGAGTAGGCACCTGCTTTGGGGATTGAGCAAGTGTAGCTCTGGTCTGAAGACAACCGTTTGGCCTGCTATGCCAAGCAAGTAAGTCACTTTGCTTAAAACATCTGTCCACGTGCAGATAAAGCTTTACTGTATATGTGTGGTTCTATAAAGCAGCTATATTAAAGTATAGATACATTTCCACGATAAACACATGGTTATTGTGGAAGCTTAGGGTGTCCTGATTATAAAAACTATAAACAGAATACATTAACAATATAAGCAACCAAAGATCCATCCTTTAGTTTATATAGTGCCTTTCCATAGTAAACAGTATTCCAAGTTATAGGTACAGGAATGCAGTTTAATCACTCTTTTTCTTTGTTTTAATGATGTTCTAGATATGAATTTGTCTGTAATGGCCATTACTAATATTAATCTGCTGAATGCATTCCATACCTACTACTTCCTTGACAGACCAAGTCCAAGTAGGAGCAGGGGACTGAGTGAGAGCCAACCTGATGATGCACACACGGAAGTGTACTGCTGCAGTTTATAAGCTGCCCCATCCATAGAAGAGAGAGAGTTCTGTCTTTATTGCTCACCAACACAGGACAGTATTATTGAAACCCAAAGATCACAGGTGTGTGACTGGCAAGTAGCGCTTGGCAGCAAAATTACAGAGTAAATTCCTGGGCTGAGACAACACCTAATCTCTTTTTTGAAATACAGGATGCTTAAACTAACCCACAGCTCGCATTGCCATAATAAAGCATAATGTAACTGGGAGTTTTCCATCAGATGATGAGCTCGGTATCTTGATTTTCCAGGAGCCAGCACTAGCTGATTATATGTGTCCCAGGTTTCAGATATCTTATGTGGGTTGTACTGAGTAATACAACAATAATGCTTTTCTGCGACTGTTGCATGAAATGCAATCTGCTAGAAAAGAGAAGAAAATCAAGTCAACAGCTACACAATCACAAGGTATTTCAACTATCCTTGTTCTTTTGTGATATAATAAGTAAACCTATAGTGGAAAGTGAAATTGTTTCATCCCATCAGATTGTGTCTAAACTGAACTGACTTGTGAGTCCACATAAGGAATATTAAGGACCATTTCAGTCTCTATTTTAAAAAAATTATGTGGTAAGAAATATCCAGCAAAGATCTGCTAGATTCATTCCATCACTGCAGGGTTTACGCTTTGTGAAAAGATTGAAACTTTTCAGCTTAAGTAAACTGAATAAGAGATGACATGACACGTATTAAAAATATAAAGGGAGAAAGTAAAGCAGATGCCAAGTATTACTCTAAAACCAGATGTTCAATAATTTTAATTCTGTTTTAAATGTATTTTTTTAAGCTCACAACTATGTAAAATCTCAGCACACTAGTTATTCATCTCTGTGCCGTGGATATGCTGGTAAGATTACCTGTGAATATGAAGGATTCCCAAGTCTTTGACTGAAGTATAAAATATCAAAAAGAAATACACCTTAGTTAAGCTACCTCTGACCACTCCAAAGTCAAGTTATTTTAGTATCCCACACTACACAGAGATGAATAACCACAGTATTGATGCTTTGTACGTATTATTAAGACCGACAGAGGTCTTTGATTAGGTCTTTTTACATAATGGTATATGATTAAGTGATGCATTTTTGCAGTACCTAAACCAGTGTGTTACCAAATATAATTATATGTCTGAGCATATACAAACTCACTGGCCATAGTATATAGTAATAGTAATATCCAATCATGTGGATGTAACTTAATATACAGATATAGCCAAGAGGTCAAGTTGTTGTTCAAACACTAGAAGAGGCCAGATGTGTGATTTATACAACGTTGAGCATAGTATGATTGTTGGTGCCAGAAAGTTGCCAAGCATTGCAAAGGAAAGAACCATCGCAGGGAACCATCAAATCTAAACTTGCCTTTTTTCACACATTATGTGAACAGAGAGCATTTCTTGGTAAATATTAGACTTTTATAATCTTCACAGTGATATTTTGTGAATGTCTTGGTGTAAAATAACAAATACAAAGTAACACTGCATATCTAGCTAATTTAGTAATAATAACACTATTATTCATTTCTGCTGGAAATCCCAGTAGCTGAGCACCTGCAGTAATGCTTAAGTTAACCTTCACATGTAAAACAGGGAAGTGCAATGGAAAGCAAATCCTAATTTAATTTAATTTGCCAATCTACTCCATCTGAGTCTGGTGAACATCAGATTAAACACATCAAGATATTTAGCTTCTGCTATAATCTTACCAAAAACAGCAAAACAGAAATCAATGATATTAATAATTGTAGCATGGAGCTGAGTAACAGTTTGGTTGTCAACTTAAGTTCCAGAACATTGTATACTCCTTAAAAACTGAGAATTTTTTTCTCTTATGACAAAATATCTCGACAGTGAGGTAATGGCCTTATGTACAAATGGCTCGTACTTCTGTCCAAAACACACATAAACATGTTAAAAACAGTAGATACTGTGGTACCTTTCAGATTGGATGTCATTCCTTAATGTTCCCACATAATGCTTCTTCTTCTCTAAGGGCAAAATATCCACATAGCCACCATCAGAGCCAGTGATGATTCCAGCGTGGATTGCAGACCGACAAATACTGGAACTCTGCAATTAAAAAAAAACAAAAATAAACAAAGTAGTCAGTTAACTCCAAGACCTGATGAAACATTTATAAGTTACATTAGAATTATTATACTTATAAGGATATGCCTGTTATTTTATTTTTATTACTGATTCCTTAATAACATTTGTTTCTATAGCATGTAATATTAGATCAATGTGTTTGTTTTTTGAAGCTACAGAGATGTTTGCAAGGTGTTTTTTGCCAAACATCTTGAACCAGTCTTTAGCTTTAAAATAACTTTTTACTCAGGATTACCAAATACCTATTTCAAATTTACCATTAGGCTAAAATTAAAACAATGAATTATAGGCCGATTAACAGGTCTGCTCCATACTGTACAAGGTGCACATTTTAGCCACTATTTATCCAAATTAGGATAGAAAATCAAACTTAAGTTAAATATTGTACTGTGATTTATAATGGAAAGTGTTGACATTGAAAAGGTCATGGGAAAGAAGTGTCCCTTGTTTCTGCACCATGCTTTCTGTGTGCCCATACAAAGTGAGGGTTTAATGTAATCGAGATTCTCATAAGCTGGCATTCAGCCTGCTGCATAGCTTTACAGGGATAGAAAGTCTCAAGTTTATAGGAGGATACACAAACAAAGGTTCTTAACATGTTGTTTAGCATAGTCATACAGCTTTGTATTAGATGGCCCTTAACAGTATACAGCAATTTCTCTTTTTTATAAATAGCATCTTTTTTAGTAAAGCAGCATAGTATAATGATATATCACTTATAGAATTCTATCCTTGTCCTTATTTTAGGCATTTCCTTCAACCAATACACACATCCTCTAATTCCGTAGCTAAATAAGAAGTCAGAAAGATTAAAAATCTCTGAGATGTATGATTGCTTTGGGATTTAAATACCTTGGCCCACAAAACAGTACCACATTTTGTAGAGTAATAGCTTGCTAGATTCCCACAAGTAAATTTCAAATTTTCCTAATTTCAGATAATAAAGCCATTGCTAAATGGGGGAGTGGTCCGGGATTCTTCCAGATGAGCAAAATTAGGTAGTGAAGTGCTGATGTAATATCAGACTGATCATTGGGTATTTCCCCGAAAGAATCACTTCCCTCAAAGAGGGCAATTAGTGAATGGGTGTCCATGGAGACTCCAAAGGTATCCAAAGGGAAAAATATGTATCCACTACATTCTGAATCAAGTAAAAAAAACAAAATATTAGGCTAGGCAAAGATGATGTTTTTGCAGCACATCCAAGTTATTTCTCATCCTGGGCAGATTCTGGTCTAAGCTTTCAGATTTACGTCAAGTTTAATCCATGTCTGCCACAAACTAATGAAGAGTGTAGCCTTTGGGATGTGACTTTCCATTATTTGTGAGAGAATTTTATAGTTCTAGTGATGATTCAAAAAGTCTAAAGGCAACATGTACAGTACAGGTAAGGCTGTTAAAATGCAGTTTTTGTAAAGTAGAGCAGTGCTTCCCAAAGTCAGTCCTGGAGAATTGAACATGTTGTTATTTTGTTGTTTCAACATTTAATGTGACAATTTAGATATGCCAGTTTAGAATTCCCTTTTTCAGATGTATGTGTTTTGTTCACTGGAATGATTCTTAATACAAACCTGTTTATTAAAAATTTACTCCTTTGTTTTCTTCTGTTAATATTCTATTAGTATTTTGAGTAGCAAAATAAAGACATTAATAAAGATATAGATATTCAAGATAAAGAATAGAATATAAGAATAATGTTATTAATGCTACTTGGTGTTAATTACTTGTTAATTCTCACTCCAAAAGGAAAGCATTCCAAACAACTGAGGATATAAAAAACTATGAACAAGAATGTTCTCAAGATTAAAATCATGTAAGTGTTATGTGTTTCCCACTTTCCTAAATTTCCAAAATAAAACACATTACTGCATGTGCAGTGCTGTTATGTGTTTTATTTTTGTTTGTTGGTAACAACGGAATGCTTTTGTTGTCAAAAGAGCTCTTCACTAAGCAGTCTTTATTAAAATGGTCTGCAGCACTTTAAAAACGTGTTTCATTGTTGTCACAATGACAGGACAAGCTCTGTAAATGTTTACATTTGAACAGTAGCTTCTGTCCTAAAACTGAAATACTGCATTATTATTTTTAATCTTTCTTTTCTTATCGAAACCATAGCTTTCATTTTAGTGCATTTCTGTTTTTGTATTTTTTTCCTTATTTGTAACCATCATGCTCCTTTCCCCTTTTAAGCAGACACTGTGAATTAGTTGCATCTATGTAGACATTTGTGATTAGTTGCCATTTATTTTACATGCAGAAAGGGAACATCCACTTCACAATACTTCTAAGTATTACTAATTATCATCTTCCTCTGATTCAATTTACTATATAATCTAAATATTTTAGATATATATATATATATATATATATATTTAGATAAATATTTTAGGAGCAAGCTCTGACACCGGTTGTACAGGGACCAAACAGCTCTTATCAGGGATTCCAGTACCCCATACTCCCGGAGCATCCCATACAGGGTTCCCCAAGGGACACGGTCGAATGTCTTTTCCAAGTCCACAAAACACATGTAGACTGGTTGGGCAAACTCCCATGCACCCTCTAGGATTCTGCTAAGGGTGTAGAGCTGGTCCAATGTTCTGCGACCAGGACGAAAACCACACTGTTCCTCCTGAACCCGAGGTTCGACTATCCGATGGACCCTCCTCTCCAGAACCCCCGAATAGACTTTTCCAGGGAGGCTGAGGAGTGTGATCCCTCTGTAGTTGGAACACACCCTCCGGTCCCCCTTTTTAAAGAGGGGGAGCACCACCCCGGTCTGCCAATCCAGAGGCACTGTCCCCAATGTCCATGCGATGTTGCAGAGACGTGTCAACTAAGACAGTCCTACAACATCCAGAGCCTTGAGGAACTCCGGGCGTATCTCATCCACCCCCGGGGCCCTGCCACCAAGGAGTTTTTTGACCACCTCGGTGACCTCAGTCCCAGAGATGGGAGAGCCCACCTCAGAGTCCCCAGGCTCTGCTTCCTCATTGGAAGGCATGTTAGTGGGATTGAGGAGGTCTTCGAAGTACTCCCCCCACCAACCCACAACGTCCCGAGTCGAGGTCAGCAGCGCACCATCCCCACCATATACGGTGTTGACACTGCACTGCTTCCCCCTCCTGAGACGCCGGACGGTGGACCAGAATCTCCTCGAAGCCGTCCGAAAGTCGTTCTCCATGGCCTCTCCAAACTCCTCCCACGCCCGAGTTTTTGCCTCAGCAACAACCGAAGCCGCATTCCGCTTGGCCCGCCGGTACCTATCAGCTGCCTCCAGAGACCCACAGGACAAAAAAGTCCTATAAGACTCCTTCTTCAGCTTGACAGCATCCCTCACCGCCAGTGTCCACCAACGGGTTCGGGGATTGCCACCACGACAGGCACCGACCATCTTGCGGCCACAGCTCCGGTCAGCCGCCTCAACAATAGAGGCACGGAACATGGCCCATTCGGACTCAATGTCCCCCACCTCCCTCGGGACGTGGTTAAAGTTCTGCCGGAGGTGGGAGTTGAAGCTACTTCTGACAGGGGACTCTGCCAGCCGTTCCCAGCAGACCCTCACAACACGTTTGGGCCTACCAGGTCTGACCGGCATCTTCCCCCACCATCGAAGCCAACTCACCACCAGGTGGTGATCAGTTGACAGCTCCACCCCTCTCTTCAACCGAGTGTCCAAGACATATGGCCGCAAGTCCGACGACACAACCACAAAGTCGATCATCGACCTGAGGCCTAGGTTGTCCTGGTGCCAAGTGCACATATGAACACCCTTATGCTTGAACATGGTGTTCGTTATGGACAATCCGTGACAAGCACAGAAGTCCAATAACAAAACACCGCTCAGGTTCAGATCGGGGGGGCCATTCCTCCCAATCACGCCCTTCCAGGTCTCACTGTCATTGCCCACGTGAGCATTGAAGTCTCCCAGCAGAACGAGGGAGTCCCCAGAAGGTACGCTCTCTAGCAGCCCCTCCAGGGACTCCAAAAAGGGTGGATACTACAAACTGCTGTTCGGCGTATATGCACAAACAACAGTCAGGACCCTTCCCCACACCCGAAGGCGGAGGGAGGCCACCCTCTCGTCTACCGGGGTAAACCCCAACGCACAGGCTCCAAGTCGGGGGGCAATAAGTATGCCCACACCTGCTCGGCGCCTCTCATTGGGGGCAACTCCAGAGTGGTAGAGAGTCCAGCCCCTCTCAAGGAGATTGGTTCCAGAGTCCAAGCTGTGCGTCGAGGTAAATCTGACTATATCTAGCCAGAACCTCGAGACCTCGCGCACTAGCTCAGGCTCCTTCCCCTTCAGAGAGGTGACATTCCATGTCCCAAGAGCCAGTTTCTGTAGCCAAGGATCAGACCGCCAAGGTCCCCGCCTTCGGCCACCACCCAACTCACACTGCACCCAACCTCCTTGGCCCCTCCCATAGGTGGTGAGCCCGTGGGGAGGAGGACCCACGTTACCTCTTCGGGCTGTGCCCGGCCGAGCCCCATGGGTGCAGGCCCGGCCACCAGGCGCTCGCCATCGAGCCCCACCTCCAGGCCTGGCTCCAGAGGGGGGCCCCGGTGACCCGCGCCCGGGCAAGGGAAAACGTTGTCCAAAGTTTTCTTTCGTCATTGGAGGTTTGTTGAACCGCTCTTTGTCTCATCCCTCACCTAGGACCAGTTTGCCTTGGGTGGCCCTACCAGGGGCATAAAGCCCCGGACAACATAGCTCCTAGGATCATTGGGACACGCAAACCCCTCCACCACGATAAGGTGACGGTTCAAGGAGGGGTAAAACCTAGTCTACATGTGTTTTGTGGACTTGGAAAAGGCATTCGACCGTGTCCCTCAGGGAACCCTGTGGGGGGTGCTCCGGGAGTATGGGGTACCGGACCCCCTGATAAGAGCTGTTTGGTCCCTGTACAACCGGTGTCAGAGCTTGGTCCACATTGCCGGCAGTAAGTCGAGCCCGTTTCCAGTGAGAGTTGGACTCCTCCAGGGCTGCCCTTTGTCACCTATTCTGTTCATAACTTTTATGGACAGAATTTCTAGGCGCAGCCAGGGTGTTGAAGGGGTCCGGTTTGGTGGACTCAGGATTGGGTCACTGCTTTTTGCAGATGATGTTGTCCTGTTTGCTTCATCAGGCCATGATCTTCAGCTCTCTCTGGATCGGTTCGCAGCTGAGTGTGAAGCGGCTGGGATGAAAATCAGCACCTCCAAATCCGAGACCATGGTCCTCAGCCGGAAAAGGGTGGAGTGCCCTCTCAGGGTTGGGGGAGAGATCCTGCCCCAAGCGGAGAAGTTAAAGTATCTCGGGGTCTTGTTCACAATTGAGGGAAGAATGGAGCATGAGATCGACAGGCGGTTCGGTGCGGCATCCACAGTGATGCGGGCTCTGCATCGGTCTGTCGTGGTGAAAAAGGAGATGAGCCGTAAGGCGAAGCTCTCAATTTTTCAGTTGATCTACATTCCTACCCTCACCTATGGTCATGAGCTATAGGTAGTGACCGAAAGAACGAGATCGTGAATACAAGCGGCTGAAATGAGTTTCCTCCACAGGGTGTCTGGGCTTTCCCTTAAAGATAGGGTGAGAAGCTCAGTCATCCGGGAGGGGCTCAGAGTAGAGCCACTGCTCCTCCGCATCAAGAGGAGTCAGATGAGGTGGTTCGGGCATCTGATCAGGATGCCTCCTAGACGCCTCCCTGGTGAGGTGTTCAAGGCACGTCCTACCGGGAGGAGGCCCCGGGAAAGACCCAGGACACGCTGGAGGGACTATGTCTCCCGGCTGGCCTGGGAACGCCTTGGGATTCTCCTGGAAGAGCTGGAAGAAGTGGCCGGGGAGAGGGAAGTCTGGGCCTCTCTGCTTAAGCTGCTGCACCCGCGACCCGACCCCAGATAAGCGGAAGAGGATGGATGGATAAATATTTTAGAGGCAATAGGAACACATTGTAGGAATTCACCTCAAATAAGTCATCAGCTCGTTGCATTGATCATATTCTGAAGAACCCAAATTCACTCATGTAATTTAGAGGTGTCAGTAAACCCTTGCATTCTTTCGATTTGAGCAAAAAATATTGCCATTGCAAAATATAATTTATGAGGTTAATCACTTTTAACAGATGGGTCTAGTGCAAACTGTAAATAAACATTTCAAGTGAAGCATACTGCAAAAGATCAGAAGAGCTTGAAAAACCCTACCTACAGAGCTGCATAATTCAAAAAAAGACATAGAGAAAATCATCAGAAACTTCATTTATGTATTTTTGTGCAATGCCCGGAAAGTAATGCCAACACTCTTTGCAGCACAGTCAAAAATCTTCTGTACTGAAAGAATTTAGTCAGCATCACACCACCATTTTCATCTGAACTTAAGCAATCTTTCACTGCCTTGGGATTTAGTGAGAACTGCTTCCCACAGGACAGCTGACCTAACAGCTGTCCTGATCTGAAATTATTCCAGGAAAATGTACTGAGCAAAACCACAGAAATAACCTTGTCTTACTTAATACTGTAAAATCAACAGGTTTCCTGGGAAATATTCAGACATCACATTATGTGGCATATTGCTGACTTAACTTAAGTGTTCTAACGTAACCACCTTTACTAGTTGTGAATACAGTGAGTTCCAACACACCACTTTACCTTTTCTTTCATTATTTTTTTTAAATGTTCACAGATGCTCATGTTTTCACAAAAATGTATCTTATTATAGTGACACTCTGAAAAGACCAGACATTTCTCCGCTATGGTCCCTCGTATTCATTGACGATTCTATGTGACCACAGAAATACACCTTCATAAGCACCACAGGATCGAGAATAGAACTGAAGCACACGTTTAAATTGCACATTAAATGAAAAAACACAATATTTTTAGAAACATCACTTAAGTTCATACAACAGACTGAAACATATGAAGAAATGTTTTGCAGCATATCAGTTGCTGGTCAATGAATGCTTCTGGAACAGCACCGCTTGACACATAAAGGTCTACAAAGTGCTGCTTTCAATAACTCTACTAGGTAACTGATTTTGTACTATAGCTACAACTCTTTGCTTGAAATCATTTTCCTTATATTTGTGTTAAATGATTTCCAGTGCTGTGGTTACCGCTGCTGTCTTTCATCCCCAGAGTCCCAAGTTCATCTCCCAGTCCAGGCACCGACTATGTGCAGTTCCTCAATGTGTCTGTATGAGATGTTCCTCAGGTTTTCCTACCAAAAATGTGCATATTGAGTCAACTGGTAACTCTACATTAGCCTCATGTGAAGGTGTGTGTATAAGTGTGTCCTTTGCAATGAATTAGTGTTCCATCTATGACTGAGAACTGCTTTGCTCCTGATGATGTTGGTATATGCATCACATCTGATTTTGGGTTGAATTAATCATTTAAGGAAAATGGTAAAATGGATGTATTTTATCTTATGTGCATACCAAGTATACTCTTTTCCTTCCATTAACTTTTCTAAAGTAACAGCAATCTTCATTTCCCCTTGCACTTTTAAATAGGTCCAGCAATCATCTTTGTTGTTTCTCTGGGTTACTCTTCTGCAGTCATAAAATTAGTATGGCAGCTCTGCAATGGTTTGCTCTCATGTTTTGTGATATAAAACTGCTAACTGTAGCTTTTTTTTCCTCACAACTGTACTTTAATGACTCACACTATGCATACTGGAAAATTTCATCCAGTATCTTGTTTGGTCTTTTAGGAATCGGGCTCTGAACACTGTTGAATCCACATTAATGACAAATCTTGAGAAAGCATCACACTGGCTTTGGATGAAGACAGCATATCTATGGAATGCTGCTAGAGCACAGGCCAGGAACTGATCACTGGGAGTGACCCAATGACGGCAGGTAACATCACTGATGATGCGCCCTAGTGAAGCATCATTCAAGAATAAAAAAAAAAAGTTATATAAAATGATCTGGACATACCAGAGCTTCATTAATAGCTTCTCATGATTCTAGGATTTCCAGCGCTCTTGCTTTTCACACAGACAGCGTATGTCACATGGGTTACCCTTAGTTTTTCCAAAGACATGCTTCATGGTTGACTGGTGCTCCCAAATTCATCTCCGATGAGTGAGACTGAGTGCACACTGCAATAAGTGGTTTCCCATCCAACCTCCTGGTTTCACCCAAATTCTTGAATGTGGGTTCATGGTCTCAACAACCATGACAAGAAATTGAAAATGGATTGAGGAGAAAATAAAAATGGAAATGCAGTGATGTCTTTTCTGCCACTGGGAATTAGCGTATATAAAGTCAATAGCAGTTGTGGGATTTGTTAATCCACGATCACATTATATTCTACAATATGTCTGAAATATTATAAAGTCAGTATCAAGCACCAAGTAACTGTACAATACAGTATATTAATATATATTTTCCAGATGTACTGTTTCTGTTTTTGTAATCTAGCTTACATCTGGGTAATTAAAACATCTCATTAATCATCTTCTGGTCTGACTCCTTTGCTTGCGTGTTAAAAGGAGTCCTATATTACACATACAGTGTCAGTCTTCAACCTCTCTTGCATTCTAGTTTATCCAGATGGCTTCACTCATAAATGATTTATGTCCTGCTTACAGCAATTTATTTATGAGAACTTCGCCTACAGTACCACCCACCTGCCCATTTCTATATTACTCACTTACACTATGATCATATTCTTTGCAATCATTTATTAAACTTTACTCAGTCTAATTTTTTTTATTCAATTATCCTTGCAGTTAGAAAAAATGCAGATGCTACATAGCTAAATTAACCTTTAATAATGCCGTACATGTTCCCTGTAGCCTCTTCTTGAGTTGGAAATAAACTGCTACTCAAAAATGACCAGAGAAGAAACACCTCACAAAAACATCCAAAATCAACTTGAAGGAAGTTTTCCTAACAGTTAAACACATGTCATCTTAAGGGCCCAGCAGAACCCCATCTTTTACTGTAGAACGTGTGTGTGCGCTAGTTTGAGATTTCAATGAAATTAAAAGAAAAAAAAAAAACAAAAAAAAAAAACAATGTCCCCAGACTGTTAGACTTGGCAATGTAACAATGTGTAGGAATCCCAAGCAAAAATTCTTTTGAACAAACCAAAGAGAGACAGTCGCTGGAGATCAAAGTATGAACATTTGTAACTTCCTTTCCTTGTTTCCTGTCTCTGCATGTTCAAAGAATTAGTAATTACAAACATTTTGAGAACATGAGTGAGAGGAAGACTACAAGGCAGGTGTGTAGTTAGAAACTCTAAAAATATCCAAGGCAAATTTTAGTTTAATAACAGAAACCACAAAATAAGTCTGTGATACTTACATCAGAGTAAATGTCTGTGCCATAGACTGGAGCCCAGTATGATGGTTCATCTTTACAACTCATGGCGCAGTACACCCTGCATGGACGAAAGCAAACCAGTAAAGGCAAAGTACAAAAAAAATCCTATGTAAAGCACTATGGTGACAGCTGCACTATCACTAAATTGTTCAATAATTCTTAGATATAAACAAGAAAAATCACTAGCTACTACAGTATTTTGCTTTTTTATTTTAGGTTTCTAAAAAGGGTTGAATAACAGATCATTTATAAAGCAATTGTTGTAGACCTGATCATTATATCATTGTCTTCCAGACGTATGAATCGGAGTCTCATCGAGATGAGGAATAAATACAGGTTGATGCAATGGGCTTGCTTAAAGCTGGACATAAACCATATTAATCTTAATAAAGGCATTTTAATAGAACTTTTATTTTTATGTATTCACCCTTTGTTTATTAAAAATGTCAGGTTTACTTTTTTGTTTTTGTTACTCTTGTATGTAATTAATTCTGTTTCATTGGTTATTCTGAGTATTTCTCGAACAGATGATATTCTTTAAATTCCATTTGTTCTGTAATTTGTAAGCTCTCCAGAGAATGTGACGTAATAATGTCAAAGCTGCTTAATCCAATTTAGATTTTCTTGGGGGTATCACAGCCTATGTTAGCAGTCCTGGGCCCAAAGTACCACTCTAATGCAGGTTTTCCTCATCAACACACCCACAACAATGCAGGGCAAGTTAGAATGGCCAATTACCCCAATTTATAGATCATTTTGCGTGTGGGATTAAAATCACAGTAATCAGAGAACACATATGCACACTCAAAATTATATTTTGATATCTGTCAAAAACAAAATACACAGAGAATTATACCTAACAAATTAGGTCAAGCAGATGCTAAAAAACTGATAAACTACACAAGCACAGGTGTTACAACTCCACATACACTGTACACACACACCACCTTTTATGTAAGGTTACATACAAGTTTACACTAAAATGACTAGCTATGTGCACAGCTAAATTAATAACATATACTGAATGTATATTATGCACACAGCTGCTGTAACTAAACCAGACATTTTACTCCACTGCTGAATCCTGAATTGTTTACAACTTTTCACATGAAAGGAACACCCACAAAAGAAACAAACAGTTATTATTTTAAACAACATCCCTTCTGAGCCCATTTTCTCCTTTGCCAAGTATCCCAGTCATGTCAGGCACAATGAAGACATGCTAATGCGTGTCAGTGAACACTTGGAAAATCTGATGTCCCAGCAGGCATTTGGAATGATAGGAGAAAAATGTGTTCAGTGAACACCTGCAGGCATAAAATGAACATATAAACTCCAGACAAATAGTGACTGAGCTGAGAAGTAAATCCAGAATCCTAGAGCAGCGCAGCTACTGCACTGACCATGTGTCACTCTAACTAATGGTACTGTTCAAAACTCACATTTTGCTTTTCTACAATTTATGTACAGGAAGGTTAAGGGACTTCCTAAACATCATACAAAAGTACATAAGATGTAAGAAGCTATTCTGTGGTAGTGTGGACCAAACGATAATTTCTAGTATTATTAACAGAAAAAGTATGATGACTGTTAAAGGTAAAGTTTTTAAGACATTAGTAAGAAAGTCTGTAAGGAGCTGAAACATGGGCAGAAAAGGGAGCGCAGCAGAAGAAGTTAGATTTGGCAGAAAAGAGAATGTTGAGATGGATGTGTGAAAAAGGACACGGGAATAAATAAGACAATTAGAGGTACAACAAAAGTGGAAGACATATCTAAGAAAGTACAGAAAAGTAGGTTGAAGATGTATGGACATGTGACGAGTAGGGACAATGAATATGTGGGCAAAAGAGTGATGTGAACAGAGGTACAAGGGAAGAGAAAATGAGTGAGGCCAAAGTGGAGGTGGATGGATGAAGTAAAAGAAAATCAGAAGGAAGAGTTTGAGTTGGGAGTAGGTGCAGGACTGAGCTGTTTTGAGAAGGTTGATCAAGTACATCGACCCCACATAGAAGTGGGAAAAGGTGAAGTGGAAGAAATGAAAAATATTAACAGAAAATAATAAAGCACATTTTAAAAAGGATGACCATATATGAAGTCCTCCTTATGGATTTTTTATACCATAAACTAGATCCAGTCTGGCAACTGATAAGGTTTTTGCTTTCCTCATATACAGTATAACTATTACCTCGGGCAATGAGCAGCAGGTTTTTTGAAGGGGCAGAGCTCAGCAACAGTAGCATAGCAGTCCACGTTTTGCACTGTAATCAAAAACAAAGTAAGACATAAAGAATACAGTACAGAGTTGATGGATAAGAGTTTCTAGTAGAGAATGACATGGAAAAATGTATATCCTGATTATAAGATAGTCAAGAACACAGAAGCATAATACCAACCATATAAAATACATTAAGCTAAAAATGAATTGTACAGTAACACTGATTCATCATGAGCAGGCATTTTATCTTTTCAAAAGATCTGTTCACACTTTCCATGCCTATTTTTAAATTTTCTTTATCAATTAAATAAACTACTCAAGTTTCAGTCATAAGAATATTAAGTTTGCATCAACACATTTTGTATAGTAAGTGTTACTCTACAGTAACACACTTTATTTAACACTAGGCTGACCCGCCTTTTAAGGCGACCGACTTTTAAGTTGACCACTTCTTAAGGCAATTCAATATGTAGATCAATTTGATATTTTATACAAACTCATTAATTTGGTTATATTACATTTGAGCGGTATTACTTTAATACTCGTAGTTTCTGTTATTTTTGTGATGAAATGTAAACTTTTTTTCTATATTGAGGTCGCCCTTTTGAACCCCCCCGATATTTACTACGCGGTGAGGCATTTGTACTCCATCAACATTAATTATTTCCAGAGACATAATTTAGTCTATTTTTCCAGCGCATTGCGCACAAAAGCAAGGGAACGATGGGAGCACCAGAACTCTGCTCACATCATGTCGCTTCGTACCGCAAGCTGCAAGTAGTAAGTCTCTGATAAGCAGAATACCGCTACGCTTTCCACTCACGGGACAGAAGGACAATCCTGAAGAAGAAGAAGAAGATATCGCATAGTCTGGAGTAGAAAATCATCTTTTACCTGGAAAAACGAAACTACAATTCTCATCGTGCATTGCAAAATGGACGGGGCGTGTGTGAAACTCCGTGCTACTCGCACAGTCTGGAGTAGAAAATCATCTTTTACCTGGAAAAACGAAACTACAAATCCCATTGTGCATTGCACAAAGGACGGGGCATGTGTGAAACTCCGCGCCTGCGTAGCACTCACGGGACGGAAGGACAATCCCGACCGCTTTTATATAGAAGGATTACTGTTGCCACTGCTTTTTGAAAAACAAATGTCACTTTAAAACCCATCATCTTATTTGCTGTCACTCACTGAAGGGTTTTTGAGCCATGACAAAACTATACTAAATCTTTTTATCAAGTCATTCATCTATTCTCTAAACCTGTTGAATCCATTTATAAGATCACAGAGGACAGACATAGTAGTGCTCTGCTTTGAAAGAAACCAAGGAAAAACCCTTTGGATTGAAAATTTTAAATCAAGATATAAAGATTAAAGAGGATCCTAGGGCACTGTTATTTGACTGGGATTTTGTTGTTTTATGAATTTCTATTGTTCATTTAAGAATTGCTTTGATACCTTGTAAATAACAGTGCTGAATTACAGAATTTTGTAAAGTATGTACAGATGTAATATCTTGTAAATGTGTGTTTTTCAAAGTATTGATACAGCCCCTTATTTACCAAACTTTAATTGCTTTCTGCCATGCTCTGCTTACTTTTTGATATTTATAAAATAGTCAAAAATGTTGCCCTGGATTTGTGCCTTGTGCTTTTGCTGGCAACATTGGCTCTAGTTTTCATGGCTCTGAATTAGACTAACTGGGTTCAATAATGAGTGAATGGGTAAAAATATAATAAGAGACTGAAAAATTATACTAAATGTTCAGAATCTTTGCTGAAATTCCTAAATTTTAAGTTGCACTGTGTCACACATGCGTGGCAGAGGGTCACCTTCTGGGCTCATCAGAGGTAAGCACTACTACCCCCGGACATTAGAGGGTGCTGTCGATGGCAGTGATGTCTCTTTTTCCACCCATAGTTTCGAGAAGATGGCCAATGAAGGCAACTGACTCCGCCCCTTCCAGTCGAAGGAATATAATACCTAGTTGCTCCCAGAAGGTGGTATTTGGGAAACGGCAGACCACTGGACGGAGCTCGTACCTAACTTGACCACTCTACAGAGAAACTCTGGTGTTGTTATTAAGCCTCTACAGCCTGCCTACAGCTTTTGGTTCTTGTTTGCACAATTGTGTGCCTGTTTATTTTGACTTGCTGGCACCGATATTAAAAGGGGTAATCTGGCTGGCATTCCAACATTTCTTTTTTGTACTTGTGTGCACCCACTGTTGATGACATCTGTAAACAAGTATTTCCAGTTCAAGGTTAGTTTTAGAAAATAAAGAGCTTTTATAAATCTGCTTTATATGCTACAACAAGATGGGCTGGCAAAGCACTAATGACACAAGATTAGAAGTTACACTATAGTGTCAGTGTCATTACAGAATGCAAAAAGCACAAATAGAATTCAATGTTACCAAATATTTAATTCCCACACATCAAAGAACAGAGTTGTAAGAAAAAGCACTCTGTGTACTGAACAACATTAGATTTCTGCCATTTCTCATACTAAGCAGTTTAAGTAAACACCTAACAATTGTTAAACACTGATGGTGAAATATCCCAAGACGATGCCAAAAAATAAACTTAAAACATATACATTTAGTGTTCATAATGTTATTTGGGTTGCTAGTTTTCCACTTTCATGAATGGAAGTGTGACAGTTTACCGTCATTTCTTCAGCATTTTTTTAAACTTCCCCACTGTCAGGTGAGGGTGAGGCTGCTAAAATAACAGCAGCCACCCCCAAACATCTGTTAATTAGTTAAAAAACTTGAGGTTAATCAAAAGATTCACTGAATACAGTTGTAAAGTGCTGTATAGCCAGCCCTAAAAAAACAACATATGAGAGCTGTTTTACCAAAAGTAAATTTTGCCAGGCTGCCCATAGTCTTTAGTTTTACAGAGTCATTAAGCCAGTGAATGTAGACATTAGAACAGAGCTTTTTATATATCACATTTTTTTAATTAATTTTTTTTTTTTTTTTTTTTGCTTTTTTCCACACAACAGAATAAGCAGAAATTTTCCTCTACAGGAAATTGACTTTCTGGCTTTTTAACAAGACATAAATTAATCATGTTGTACTGTTATTTTTTTACTGTGCCTCTATCTTAGTGGAAATTATATCTTCATATTTGGTTTAAAAATGCTCGTCTCTGCCTTCAGATTATTTCTCAAATTAAGATATACAAACAGTGCATAGCTTTGCAGACCGAAGCAATTTAGGGAAATATCTAACATTTAGTTAAGCTTAGCCATCTTTATGAAAGTACATAAACAGCAGTTATGCTCTTCAGTAACATTGAAGCACATACTATACTATATTCAGACAATGGCCTTACTTAGACACACTCAGTTACTCAGAGACAAACAATGTTTTCTTACCTTCCACTTTTGACACAGTAAATGCATTTGTCTTTTTATATTTGCTGTAAAGAGAATGAAAGAAAAAAGATTTATTTCTCATGCTGTACTTTAAAAAAATGACTTTATAATATAAATAATATTGCAAGGTTAAATTAATTAATGCCTTATATTTACTTAATATTAAATCTGAGAAAATTAGTTGACATAAAGTTAATGTCAATTCCAGAATGTAACAGAGAAAAGGTAGAATGTTCTGATATGTATTATTATATTGCATGTCTTTGTGATATGAGAGGTAAACCAGAACACCCAGAGAAAAATAAACAAGCAGCTATGGGAATAACTCTACACTGGCACACTAACCAGCTGGACTCTGAAAAGAGTATTCTGGAGCCATGAGGCGGCAGTGCTAACCATTGTGTCATTGGCATATTTAGGTTACATTAGATATTATAAAAAGTGTGTCTATGTAGGACTGCCGAAACCATAGCCTAGATCTCATTGTTGACTGCTCCTTAGGACTATTCTACAAATAAGTAATAAAAATTACATTTAAAAAGTACAACTGCGGTGGGCTGGCGACCTGCCCGGGGTTTGTTTCCTGCCTTGCGCCCTCTGTTGGCTGGGATTGGCTCCAGCAGACCCCCCATGACCCTGTAGTTAGGATATAGCGGGTTGGATAATGGATGGATGGATGGATTAAAAAGTACAATGACATTTTGATATGCATTTATAAAGAAATGAAAAAGAGTCCATATTTCTGCACAATTATTTACTACATATAAGCCTGCAATGTTATTTAATGAAGTACTGTCATTTTATCAGAAAAAGACATTCCACAGACATAGAAGAAAGAAAGCAGACAACTAACAACATGCCAATAATGCTGAGAAATAAATTACTAGTAAACTTATCTCCAGTCATACATCCATCATCCAGCCACTTCTTGATTATGGAGTAGGAGATAAAAAAAAAAAAAAAAAAAACTTGTGTGGCATTTTCTGAAATGTAAACCAGATGAAGTGTAGCATTATCAGCACTCCTAACCACATCCCAATTAGAGTACTGCGCTTCAATGTGGATGTGATGTTTTTCACATTAAAAACATGCTTAAGAGATTTGAGGAACATAAAAAAGATGTTGAAATAATAGCAGGTGATTCAGCCAAGTATAATTTGTTACTTCCTATTCAGCAAATGTCAAGTCAAGATGTAAAGGTCCCAAATGTGCTGTTTTAAACTATTCTACAGGGTCACATCCTCAATGTGTCTGCCTTTTTATAAGGGTAAGTTGGCACTATGTGTACTGTATCAAGTAAAGAAGAAAGTAAAATAAAACAAGCCTAAAATCTTCCAATGCTCCTGACAAGTCTTTGAGTTTAAAAATAGGTAAAAGCATAAGGTTAGCCTCAGCTAAAGACTCCCTAAAGACTGCTGTAAAATTATTAAACTAGCATGGCCAACCGTCCCTCAAAGATTATAATAAAGTCAAAATGGAAAAAAATCTGCTTTTCTTCAGTAGTTGGGATAATTTCCAGATGCCCCGTGCCCCTACTCTGGTTGTTAAGATAATGGATGGATGAATATTAATCAGTTATATTGGTCTTCGAAGACAACCCATTGGAGACTTTGGCATGTAGGCATTGTGGGCATTTTAAATTAAATAAAATCCTTTAAAACTACATGCATTTGAAAGCACTTACCTCAAAGACTCCACTCCATTCCTTGTTGACTTAACAAACAAGGGCATCTGACCTTTTCGTGTGATATCAACCAGGCCTCCACTGTTATCAATCACTCCAAAATGCAATGCAGCTCTGCATAAACTGGATTGCTGAAAGTAAAACAATAAAGCATGGGTCACAATAAAACAGCTTCTATAAAAAGGCATGTTTATTTCTCTGTGTAAATAAGTTCAATATAACCCAAAACGGTTCTTCTATAAACAGCCACAACAAACAACTACAGTAAAATAGAGCATGTGCTCCTTAGAAATATGGATACAGGTAAATATATACAAGTCAGTATTTGGCAGAAAAAGGCACAACACGATGTTGTGGTTCCTTACCGTGTCATAAAAGAGGGTCCCCCAAATTTTGCCTTTTGCATTCTGGCAGTTTGCAGGACATTCATACCTATTAAAATGTTAAGTAAAAATGAAGATTTTGCTTTTCTTGTTAGTATTATTTTTATCTAGTTCTCAATTTACAGAACATAATCACCCATTTTTGTATTGTGCAAAAAATTAAACAATAGACTTAACAAAAATACACACACATACACAGTAGACTCTATATAAAAATATGTATATTCTTATATATCCACAATACCTGTTACATGTTGACCCCCTGCACTTATCTCTCATCTTGGTGTCGCACTTTATTACTTGAGCTGGAAGGACAAGTTAGATATTTAATGACACATTAGTGTTACTGATTTACTCAGAAAAGTCTTACACTGCAGTATTAAAACCAAGTTTTCCTTTTAAATGCAAATGGTACCAATATCCATTAAACTTAAGGATAGAAACCCCTAGTATTCAAATTCATGTGGATGATTTATTAGGAAATGTTTTTGCAGTCATGAAGAGTCAATTAATATGATCCGGTGTATTTAATGTGTCTAGACTCTCAGCATCAACATCTATTCCAATAAGCTTTGCTACTTGAAAATTAATGTATATTTAATTCTTGTATATGCTGTTATACTTGTACATTATAAATATACTAAATAATATAGCAGTGTCTCCCAACCTCGGTCCTGGGGGCACACTGTAGCTGCAGGTTTTTGTTCCAGTCGGCTTCTGTTTTTAATTGGACTCCTGGGCTAATTAAGTGATGTGTTATTTCCCAAGTTCTGTGTTTTGGGAACAATATAGAAATTAAAAAACTAAGCTTGGTAAAATATATATATATATATATATATATATATATATATATATATA
>JANRMT010062806.1:50603027-50636007 GCA_026402145.1 Polypterus bichir lapradei
AGATAGATAGATAGATAGATAGATAGATAGATAGATAGATAGATAGATAGAAGGCTCTATGAGACATCCTGTGGGTGGAGCCATGGACCGCAGGGACATGAGCCTGGCAGCGGGAGTCAGAGGAAGCTTGAGATGGCTACATGGGTACAAGACTAGGAGCAGCACAGAAGGTTGGATGAACTGCTGGTTAGGGGCCTCCTTGGCTACAAGGACCAACTTAGGAATAAGCCAAGGAGACATCAGCTTTTAAAGGGTTGCGTTAGGGCTCATGTTTTTATGGACAATTTCCAGCCAAGTAATTTTAATAATTGGATTATTTAATGGATTGTTTTTATCCTCCACCAATTCACTTCTTTTTATGGATTATTTATTTATTATATGAACTTCTGAACTGCACTTTTGAACACTGTTTGATTTTGATTGTTTTCAATAAAAGCACTTTTGCACTTTTATGCACCTACCCCTTGGTCCGTGAGAGTGTTCTTATCTGCTGGCTCACCTCTTGTATGTTATTGATGGGAACAAGTTCAACAGACTCCCGGGATATAACCCGCAGCATGGGGCCAACCACATCATCACATAGCCTCAAGACAGACATATTCATGCTTTCATTTCCTTTGCTCTACTATTGTTCATCACGTTCACTGCAACGAGCTCTTAGTAACTAAATGGAATTATGTTCACACCACAGTGTGCCATTACAGGTAGTACAGAATAGGTCTGACAATCACAAAACACTGTATGGTTCAATGAGATTATGAAATTATGAAATAATTCTTGATTCATCTAATGCATCTCGATTTTTGACTTAAAAACAAGACTAAATCTCTTCTCACTGTGACAGCTTGTTACTTTAAAAGCAAGACTATAATTCTTCTTGGAAAATAACATTTTAATTTTAAACATTTTATTTTTGATACTTTTAGTATTAAAGCAAGCAATTTGTAATGTGCTGGTTATTTTACTTTGCCTCTTTTACTTTGGGTTAGAAATTAGGTTACTATGCATACTTATTATGACACTGCTGTTGTTCCCTTAATGTGAAGTTCTGAACCTGGTTTGTGCTAAGCTCCTTGCTTTGAACTTTTAAAAAGTTGTCTATTTTGTTCTGTTCAAATATATCTAAATATGCCTAAATTATGATTTGTCTTTAATTCCAAGAACCAAACTAAGAGCACATACCTTTGTAACACAGGTTGTTCTTGCAGCCTCCTCCAAAACTAGGAGGGCACTGAGAACAGGGTCTGCCACTTTGATATGGGGCCTCCCCGATCCAGTTACCCCTGAAGGTTAAAACCAGAAACAGAAGAAAAAAGGGGGCACAGTCAGAATATCAGTTATGTACCGGGTATTTACTAGCTACTGTACAGGCTTTGTAATCATAAAAGATTTACAACTTTGACATTTAAACTGCTCTGAGAACAACAGGACTCTAATGGCATGACAAGTGCAGGTACTTGAGTTACTAATTTTTTTTTTTTATTCTAATTTTGTTTTCCTTTTTTTAACCTATCACTACTAGTGTTTGTTTTTTGAAGATATATAAAACACAGTTTTCACAAAATGGCAGAGACTTAACTTGAAAGAAAGAAAGAATTGTAGGCTTTAGAAAGGTGCCTGAATGCTGACACCGAAAGTCCCAAGGAGATGCATGGCTTGGGGAAACCATATCCAAAACAGAAACATTGTTTTTCAGTGTAGAGATACAACAACATTCTCATAAACAGGAACACCAAGCTGGACCTGAAATGTTATCAATACTCCACACCTCCCTATTCTGGTAATTCTCATACCATTTGTGCAGATAACCCATGAGCTGACAAAGATCACATCTGCATAATCTGCATTTCCTTATTTTGTCAGTCTGTTAATGGCAACCATATTCTAAGATTTTTATAAGTAAGAAAGACAGAAGTTTCTGTATAAGACAGATCTAATGAATAATCATGGTGCCAGGGAGTGGTGACATATTGCATGTTGATTAGCAAGTCCAAATTTTACTGTACACTGTACATGTGTCTAAGATGACCCTATGTTGCACTGAGCCAGATTTTGCAGATTGGGTAAATATTGAAGCAGGTACACCATGGTCTAACAATTGAAAATACTAGAAGCATTATAGGCTACAAGAATAATTTTAGCTTAACTGGATGTGAACTTGTTTATATGCTTAAAGCACAAGGTTTCTGTTTCTAAACCTAGAGGTAAAAAAAAATACTGCAGGATGTTGTTCAAATAAAAAAAACAAAAATTTTATTCCACCATGAGTCATTTCGCTGTGGTAGAATTCTCATTACTTACAATGTGTGGAATAGACAGACTGAACTGACGAGCATGTTTACTGTACACAGCAACTGGTCAAGATGGGATCTACTGGTTAGATGGACAGAATATTTTACTACAGCCCCACAAGACCACTATACTACTGTTAGGTAGCCAGGTTAGCTAAGAGGAACTGTTATAGAGCTCTAAAGTAATACTCAATATTTAGTTCATGACTATATTTGCAATATTGCCTTTTGTCTTGTCGGATTAACCAGTTACTTACTCTCACAAAGTATAAAATTAATAACAGGTGAATGCCTCTTACTTAGGGGAGTAGTTGCAAACAAGGTAGATTGCATTTTCCCAGATCTCTCCCCAAACGTTCATACTATTACAGGCATGTACTGCACAGCCCACTTTGCTGGTTGTAGCCCACACAATCTAGGGTCAAACAAACACAACAGAAAAATCAGGAATGTTATTGAGAATAAAAAGAAAAACACTCAGCCTCATATTTATTTACACCAGAAATCAGAAGAGACATTACAAAGGAAAAGTCACATTGAAGTAAACCTTTACAGATAACATTGTCTTATTCATAAACTTTAATGCACGTTTTATAGGGCTAAAGGATGATAGAAAGAATACCAAGCCAACTTATTCTGGTGAACAGCTAGAAGCTAAACAAAACAGAAATTATTAAATATCACATCATTAACATAACATAATATTCTCAAGCACACTCAATTCAACGCAAGTTGGCCCTATTCTGGCATGAGGCAGCACCAGTTCATCATAGGGCCCACTCATAAATACAACCATACTCACTTAGGTCATCTTACAATCACCAAAAAAATTGACACAGACTAACTACTTATATTCTCTAACTTAGCTTGTATTAATTTACCTTCCTGCGTGGAGTTTGCATGCTCTCCCCGTGTCTGCGTGGGTTTCCTCCGAGTACTCCGGTTTCCTCCCACAGTCCAAAGACATGCAGATTAGGTGCATTGGCGGTTCTAAATTGTCCCTAGTGTGTGCTTGGTGTATGGGTGTGTGTGTGCGCGCCCTGCGGTGGGTTGGCACCCTGCCCGGGGTTTGTTTCCTGCCTTGCACCCTGTGTTGGCTGGGATTGGCTCCAGCAGACCCCCGTGACCCTGTAGTTAGGATGTAGCAGGTTGGATAATGGATGGATGGATAGATGTTTCTGTACAATATATTATTATTATTATTATTTATTAATAATTTATTTATTGATTATTTGTCCCATGAGTTTGTATCTTTGTTTTTTTTATATTTTCTCTGCTGTATGAATCTAAATTTCCCCTTGGGATTAATAAAGTTTAGTGAATGTAGGAGAGCATTTGATCTCAAGTAACTACTTCTCGTAATAACATTTATAAATCAAACTACTTATATACTAAATATTAATTCATAAACAGAATTCTTAAAGAAAATACTGCTCAGGACAGGACTATCGAAATCAAAGCTGTTCGTAATCAAAGTTATTCAATAAACAATCATCAATCTTGAATCTCTTGCGCATTTGTAATGATGGTGCTGACTTTCTGGTGAAAGATAATGTTAGCTATTTTTTAAGCCATATAAAGTAATTATTATTGTAAGGGAAAAGAAAAAAAATTGCTTAAAATGTCCAGTCTGTTAAGCTTGAACACTCTGACTTCATTTGTACCAGCACATTTTGGATTAGAAAATGAGATCATATAAAACATTTCACTTTATGATTTGTTTTGTGATAACAGTTTACATTTAAGAAGTCTTAGTTCTTATATTTAAGACTTTTAATATGTTTAACTAGTTTGGGAACTTTACATTATGTTTAATTCAAAGGTGTGTTTCTGGAGTATTCCATTTATTTGAAGATAATTGGTGAAAATAAAAATATATTGAAATGAGTTACCTAAACGAACTTAACTGATAAAGGAAGCTTTCTGTTAAGAGTTTTTTAGTCTGCCATGATGCTTTGAAGAAGCATTTATTTAGTATTTCCCGCAATACTTATACAGACATAAACACAAATACATTGTCAAATACACTAAATACAATCTATTATCTTTAATTCATTCTCTTTTGCATATTGTAAAAAAATATTTATTGAATTTGTGTGCCTTATTTTATTCTATAATGTTTTATGTTGACAGTTCTCAACTTTTAGTTAGTAGGACAATTCCAATCCCAGGGAACCATTTTAAGGGAAACACTATTTGACTACCAATTGCTAAAAGCAATAAAATAATGGCTCTAACCAAGGACAGAGGGGCAGTTCTAAATCCTACCAACACATACCTTTACAATGGGACAAGGTCTTTCCCAACATTAAAAGGTGATTCACTAGCAGGGAAGGAGCTGGAGCTTGTGCATGATGTTGAAAACTACCAGCTAAATACATTGTACTCAGCGCACAATATGCACACCACGCTCGTTCTGGAACCCGATTGCATGACTGGAGTGGCATCTACTCTACTATAGTTTTGCCCCATTGGGAAAGACCCAACACTGGGTTGAAATTTGAACTGATGGATGAGAGGGTTGCCTCAATATGATTCCAAGTTGCAGATAATAAAATTGTGACTGTTATCGTGCATATGCTTCAGGTATACGCTGAACAGATGCACTCCATACTCTATGTAGAGTCTGCACATTTTCCCCGTGTCTGCATGGATTTTCCCCTAACATCATCGAGGACATGCTGTTTGGGCTGAATGGCAATTCCAAATTGGTCCATCATGAGTGTCGTTGCGCACATGAGTGTGCCTTGAGATGGACTGGCACCCAGTCCAGAATGGTTACTTCCTTTAGATTAAGCGAGCTTCAGAAAGTATGAATAATTGCAAATAAAATGTATTATTATTATTATTATTATTATTATTATTATTATTAAATGACTGCAAATCTACTAAGATCAACCTTCTGGCTATTACTGTCTTTTAATTTTCTCTGTCTATATTTAATAGCAGTTTCCATAGAGTTTCAATCAGATATACAATCCCCCCCCCCCCCCCCAGCCAAACTGCAATTGGATTAAGTGGGTTTGAGAATGATTGACTAACTGGTTGATCTAATTTTTAATAGTAATTTTTAAACAGCAGCACTTAATGTTCATTTTAAAAATCACTTAATTTGCAACAGTTTTTGTTTATTTTATTCTTTTAGTTTTTGACAGATGTGTACATATTCAATCTCTGTGCTGTGAGTTTCATATTTATAATAACACACAGTACCATAGAGACCTAGAAAAACTATTATGTTTCTTCATAAAAAGAGGAAAGGAAACTGGTGCAACTGTTAGAAAAAAAACCCAACACCTCAGTATTAACAGGCAAGGTTATCTAAACAATGTTAGCACAGAATGAAGATTTGTCAGGGGAGCCATGTTTTTTACAAGAGAGGGAAAAATAAATAAAGCTTTACATTATTTGAAAAGCAGTTTGACTTATTTTTACTTTAAATAATTGAGTTGATATTTGGTTGTGTCATATCTGTAGGTTACCAGTTCAGTTTAGTTTATTTTTATATAGTGCCATTCAAAAAAGTGAGTAAAGTAATATTCCAGGTTGTTGTACTCTCTTCAGGGACTCTGTCTGGCATCCTGACTTGCCAGTTCACTTGATTTACAATAGTACAGAGCCAAGTGACAGAATAAACCCGCAGAAGAAAGACTATGCAGTGGTTAACATCTAATTGAACTCTTAGGTAATTAATAACATTTTGGCAGTGATTTGTTACTTATTTCATTTGTCATTAAATTTGTGCCTCCCAAAGGTACTTTGCCTTTACAGTTCCAAGCTAGAAATATTAAACTAACCTGGTCATCAAATAGAAGAAATCTCCCTGATGCTACAGGGCTCATCATTCCTGGCATTTCTCAGTATTGGCTTAGGCTTCCAGATTAGAGATGTGTTCAGGGAAAGCAGTCAGACTTGAACACCCTTGTTTACCCATGCAGCCCTGGGCAGCTGTCTTTCAGGTCTCCAGCACTCTGGCTGACACTGTTTAGATCACTTAAATAATTCCATGCATGTCCACAGGCGATTCCAGCTCGCAAATTAAACTGCTGTTCTGCAGCTGGAAATCGGCAAATTACTCCTCCCCCTGACAGTGGTCTGACCCCACATTGTCCTGCAGGAGGCAACTATATACAGCTGGGAATAAGATGCTTTTTTTTCTTTTTTACTTGAGAGACATAAAAGGTACACTTTTGAAGTCTGTTATTTTTTTACTGTGTTGACACTTAATATTAAAGATATTATTAAAAATAGTTGTTGACCTAGCATTAGTCTAGCAGTTAAAGGCAGACCAACTTGTAATTACTAATGCTATAGCCACCTTAATAAAAGTACAAGTATCTGTGTGTCCATTTGGTTGGTATGTCTATGCTGTCCAACAGATGGCACGTCACAAATCATAGCAACCGGACGGACACACTGTACATCAAACGTTAATGTTAAAGACTAAGATAATTACTTACATTTTAACCTATCTTAGAGAGAGAGAGAGAGGTTAGGAGCACACACTGATACAGCGCATTGCTGCACCCACCACATGACAAACCAACTCAGGATCCCCAGATTAGGACCCGAGTGCAGCCATGCAATGGGTGACACCTCAGCACAACACTAGTTTAGATGGAATGGAACAGTGTAAGGTTTTTTATGGTGGCTGGAGTGCCAATCCTGCCATCAACCCCCAGGTTTTTCCCTGCAGATTGGAGGGCCTACATGCAGGGTTGGATGCAGATTAATGTCATACCTAGGATGGAGCAATTGCAGGTTAAGGGTCTTGCTCAAGGGCCCAACAGAGTAGAGTCCTTTTTGGTGTTTACGGGATTCGAACCGGCAACCTTCCGATTGCCAGTGCAGATCCCCTACCTTAGACATGTATTTAAAAAATACTGCGCTCTTAAACTAAGTCAGGCTTTCAAGCCATAACAAATTGATTTCAGAAAGCACAAAAGATGAAAGAAAGATATTGAGGCTATTCTGTGAAACGGTCAATTTTAACCTTGCAATAAATATACAGTCCTGAAAATAAGAGTGTGGCTGGGCAAAAGGGATGCTCCCACAATGTAGATCAACCCTGCCGGCAGCCTGAAAATCTGGTGTTTCACAGCTGGAATGAGGATAACCCCCTCCTCCTACACATACGCACACAATGCCAGAGATGTCAGTGGATGTGGAGGGGTAAAAGGACTGCTGCAAATGACTTAAACAGGCAGAAAATCTGTTACTGGATGTCAACAAGTTAACTTTCTGCTTTTACAGAAGCCAGGGGTCATGCTGAGTTTCCAGATGACTGAACACCTCAACATCACCCCAAATTATCAGCACTATGAAGTCTCAACTTTCTGAAGGAATTAACTCTGCTGCTTCACTTTATTCACAATGAATTGAATGAATGGATTTCTTTAGAGAAAGACAACATGTTAAAAGCTGGAATAAATATAAAAATAAAATTGATCAGGACCTACCTGAGTATAATGGGTGCACATTGGCCCAGAACAGTGTTCAGGACACCAGGGGTTACACTCATGAGGCATTGGATAAGTATAATCTTTGACTTCATCATACCACGCTTGAACATGGTAGGCAGGTGTACGGTACCTGTTAAATCAACAGACCCCATGTCAGTTGTGTCCCACCACACCACCACCATCCTGTAACAATGACACTGTTCATAAACAGCACTGGTTGCATGCTTCACACTACAATGTCAAATTTTCTGATTCTAAAATTTCAGTTCTCTGCCACTTACTGCCAACTAGATTAGCACACCTGCACATACTGCGGCCCTAGTCATCTATCCATTCCTTATCTAAAACAGGGTCATTGGAGGGTGAAACAAAGCAGGAACTAACCCTAGTTGGGATAATAGTTCATGACAGAGCCCAGTCTCACATACACAGCCATTTAACTTAACACTTAGAAGCTAAACTCAAGATTACAACCACACCATCATGCTACACTGACCCTAACTTTACATTAAAAAATGTATTTTAAAATAGTCATGCATGGGAAGTGAAATTTGAAAACATAAGTAATTTGTGAAACAAGATGATTTAGTCCATTGAACTGGTTAATGCATTAACAGCCATTTAAGAGATTGTCCATGAAAGACTTTTTAGTAAGCATATCCACTGTCAATAACTTCATTTTTTTCTTGATTTCGGAACTAATGCTAGAATTAAATATAACACACTGAATACATTACAAGTACTGGAGGCATTTTTCTAACTTCATTAACATACCAGGTTACAGACACTTAAGGTAAACCCTCTTAATGGCCACTGGATCAGGATGCGGTCAAGAATAATGTTGTGGCCTCATCTTCTTCCTGTCTGTTGACTCTCTTGTGTCAGTGTCAGACACGGATGTTTTTTGAATTGAAGTGTGGTTTTGAGAGTGAGCAGATCTGTGACTCGATATTTTTAAATTACAAGCACATATGTGAGGAACTTACTTGAGCTCACTGCCTTAGTGTAGAACACCCCTCTTTATGAACCATGTACTGTATTTAGGCTTTAATTTTTTGCAGAGCTATGATTTTTCTAACCTAAAAGATACAAGAGCTCAAGGATGGACATTATTCCAGGCATATGTCCATTAATATGCACATTATTCACCTTTATTTTATCAGTCTTTATTTTATATAGTATCTTTCATGGTGGACACCATGCCAAATTACCATTACATATTTGTATCAGGTGTTTGTTCTCTGGTATCCTTTATGTTTCTTAAACTAAGGAAATGGGTTGCAGGTTGCCACCTTTTGGGTCATACAGGTTCATGAGTCTCCATTGTATTCAATGGCAAAGGGTCGCATACAGTTTGCAAAGTGCTGGCAATGGGTCACCGCTGGCAATTTAAGTGATCGACATTGTACTTCTTTGACTGCCGGCAGTGATTCTCCAAGGGGGAACTATCTGACAGTTATTATGGAATGGGTCTCACTAGGTCTGGAAGCACTAAGAATGGCAAGACTGGGTTGTGAGAAAAAAAAAAGTTTAAGAAACAGCGCTCCATTCCATTGGGGTGCACACTGCAGACTTTCCATTTTTTTTTAACTTTTTTTCATCATCCCACTTCTTCCTGTGCCACCCGGATTAAACCCTATATACGAGGGTCGTTCAAATATAAACAGGAATTTATGAGTTACATGTTATTTAATTAATACAATCAAACAACTTATACACTATTTTTCTATGTAGTCTCCTGCCACTGCAATACACTTGGTTCCAGCGCTCAGGAAGTTTCATAATCCCACAAGAGTCTTTTGACTGCATGTTCACCCATTCTTGCAGAGATCAATAACCTCGTCATTCGACTTGAATTTCCTCCCTCCTAAAAATTCCTTAAGTGGACCGAAGAGATGATAGTCACCCTCTGAATGACTTGCAACAATCACACACTCTAGACTGAGAGAGACGCTCATTTCCAAACTGATTTTTAAGTCTTGAATAAATCTGAGATGGAATGACTTCTTCATTTGTCAATAATTTAATAATAATTTGCTGTGCAACACTACTGTGTACCTCCTGTTCCTACATGCTGATTACAACTGACAGGAATAGGGGAAAGAGCAGAGCAGTTACCATTACAAACAACAAGTTCAAACATGCATGTGTTTGTCCAATGAGTCATGTCTACCTTGCACTCTTTATAAGAACAGAATATGTAAATTCCTGTTTGTAATTGAACAGCCCTCATATGTATCAATAAACACTTGCAGCAGACAAAACCAAAAGCAGGTAGTAAACAACTAATGAAGCCCATGCTTCCAAACGCTTGACAAAAGGGTGTGCAAAGGTGTGGGGTTGAACATTCCTAACTTTCCACTCTTGAAGGCAAAAGTGGAAAAGTCTGTCAATGACCTACTTATGGGTATTTTTAAACATTTGAATCACAGTTTCTAGACAAAGTGAGCAAGCACAGAGACAGAACAGATATTATGCTTGGCATTAATATAGGAACACCTGCAGTGCAATACTACCATACCAGGACACAAAAAGAGCAAGGTCCAGCCACGTCCGTTCCTGTGTGAAAAATGTTGATTTCAGCCTTGCTTGTCACCAGACAAACTTATGTCTTACATATTCCAATAAACATGTGTTTAGATATTTTTTTCAGCTCAAAATCTTGCTCATGATAAGAGAAAAAATTAATGATCTAAAGCCCCATGTACAAAACACAAGATACATGGAAGAAATAAGAAAAGAGGAGACATAACAACATTGAAGCAGCATCCTTGACTTTATCTACAACCAGAACCCTAAATGTCCTTATGAAATAGATATATTGCTCATCATGAGGACGTGGTCACTGGATGGGGTGGACTTGGGTCTACTGTCACCACAATGGCTATGATATGGTAAAACGCCTATGCTGACAGCTGGTACTTCCATGTGTGCATTCTAGATAGCTTCTTCTGTTGCCTGAGAAACTTCCTAGCTCCATATTTGTGCACCCCACCTTGTACAGAACTGTAAAAAAGAGAATGTAAGAAATCTAATCTCTCAGTAACATAAAATACATCCATAGATGTGATTGGGTTCATGAGAGTGTCACCATTGCTCCTTTTGAAAGCTCTTCAACAATATACAGTGGAACCTTGGGTCATGAACGTCTTGGAACATGTACAAATCGGGTTACGACCAAAAAGTTTGCCAAACTTTTGCATCTGTTCACGACCACACACTCGGGTAACGAACAAGCCAGTTTCCCTTCTGGTTCGTACGCACCGATGATTTCCGCATGTGTTCAGTCTCTGCCTGTACATTGTTCTCAGTCAGACGTGCGTGCATTTGCAGTGAACTCTTTGTGCTCTGTTTCATGTGCTTTTGCATTAATTTTGCAATTAACCATGGCCTCTAAGCAAGTGAAGAGTGGTAGTGTTGGTGAGAAGAAAGGTGAGAAGAAAATGGAAATCGAATTAAAGAAAGAAATTATTGAAAAGTATGAGCATGGCGTTCGTGTTACTAATCTTGCCGCCGAGTACAAGAAGTCAAAATCTACGATTTTGACTATTCTAAAGCAGAAAGAGGCCATTAAAGCAGCTGATGTTGTAAAAGGAGTTACAGCATTAACCAGGCAGAGGTCTCAAGTGCTGGAAGAGGTGGAAAAACTGTTGCTAGTGTGGTTGAACGAGAAGCAACTTGCAGGGGATAGCGTAAGTAAGGCGATGTTATGCGAGAAAGCCAGGAAGATTCATGGCGATTTGCTGCAAGGTTAGTTTTCTTGGTTGTTTATGGTTAGTTTTTGTATAAATTAAGGATTTTTCATCTATTTTTCTGTGCTTAAAACTCATAAACAAAAGTGTTTACAGCGAGCGGTTCGTAAGGCTCTAGCGTGAACTCTTGCAATGTTAATTTTCTCTGTTGTTCAAGGTTTTTCACAGCGGTTCGTAAGGTTGTAACGTGAACTCTTGCAATGTTAGTTTTCTTGGTTGTTTATGGTTGTTTTTGTATAAATTAAGGATTTTTCAAATTTTCATTTTTTTCCCTGTGCTTAAAACTCATTAAAAAAGTGTCTACAGCGAGTGGTTCATAAGACTGTAGCGTGAACTCTTTCAATGTTAGTTTTTTTTTGTTCAAGGTTTTCTCAGTGTTATTCAGTGTTTTTACATTTAGTTTACTATTACAATGTGCATTCTTTGGTATAATTAACTATTTTTGTGCTTAAAAATCTTTAAAAAAATATATATTGACATACAGTTTGTATGCTCATAATTGTATTTACATACAATCCTATGGGGGAAATTAGTTCGGGTCACGACCAAATCGGGTTGCGACCAGAGAGAGAAGGAAAGTAAAAAGGCAACAAAAAAGGTTCAGCAGAAAGGCAGAAAAGGAAACAAGATGAGCAACGGTAGGTGGAGAGAAGCAGGTGCGAAGAAGTAGTCAGTGTTATAGAGTCAAGTGAGAGTTACGTTAAGTACAATACAATACAATACAGTTTATTTTTGTGTAGCCCAAAATCACACAGGAAGTGCCGCAATGGGCTTTAACAGGCCCTGCCTCTTGACAGCCCCCCAGCCTTGACTCTCTGAGAAGACAAGGAAAAACTCCCAAAAAAACCTTGTAGGGAAAAATGGAAGAAACCTTGGGAAGGCAGTTCAAAGACAGACCCCTTTCCAGGTAGGTTGGGCGTGCAGTGGGTGTCAAAAGAAGGAGGTCAATACACTTGTCTTATGACCCAGAACAGCATATTATGGATAGGTGAATTGTTATTTCAGCCTTAGAGTGTTTAAATAAAAGTGGCATTTGTTGGCTGCTACGTTACATAGCCCTGTGTTTAACTGTCATTAGTCACTATGTTGAAACACAATATACATTATAAAATGTTACTATTTATTACCCAGATGGCACTCAATATTTGTGCACTTAATAGATTTCTCAACTTCGCATGACCCTAGTTTGCTTCATAGATAAGTGGCCTAGGAGTTGCTGAGTAGTGGGCTGGCAAGCACAACTCTTTTTAGTCATACAACTCTATCTGTGCAAGACTCTCAGTTTTACAATTGATTACGACATATCCTCCATTATCACCTTTATCTACAGTGAAATCTCATGCAACATATGGGCTAGACATTTACAGCATTCTTTCACATCAGCAGTCAAGAACACTGTTAACTATATCCTTTTTGCTTCTTGTTTACCACCATGTTAAATAAACATGCTATTCCCCCCATCATCAATCAAGCTCCAACAGCACTGACATCTTTAAAGTTATTCAAATAAGGTATAAAACAGTTGTACAATCTGGGTAAAAACAGATGTCAGCAACCTCTTCTAGAGCTTTCCTCAGATACCTAAACATATAAGCAGCAGCAAGATGTGCAGAAAGCACAAAGACTGCATGCGTGCCTTTAAACAGAGTAGGCTTGAGCAGCATAGATGAAGGAATTTCAGCCTTTAAGTCATAATTTAGTAAAATTCACTTGATTGTTGACTTTATATAAACTTACTTGAATTGAGAGCAGTCAAAGATGAAATCATACTCTATGATGTGGTCTAAAGAGGATACTTTGAGCAGTCCCCAACCAATAAAAAAGCTAAATACGCTAAGGAGTACAAAAATGGGTGTGCTATCAACAAACTTATAACGCACGGAGGTTCTAAAATAAAACAATAAACAAAGAAAAGCAAAGCCTAACTGCCCTGCTGGGCCTAACTAAATAGAAGATGGGGACAATACTCATTATGCAGGACTCCCACTGCAGCTGACCACCTTAAATTCACTGCATGCATTTTTTATTGCAGCTCTGACCTTCTTCATTTCTACCAGTTGAGTGCTTTCCAAACTCTTGTCCATAACTCAAAATTCAAACAGCCAAATGAACAGTACTGGCTTCTAACCTCTGGCCAGGGATGGCTACCAGGGAACATCCAGAGATTACTTCAGGAATGTTCCAGAGTATTCCTGGGACTGTGTTCCTAGAGCTCCACAAAATGGAACCTGGCAACCCAGCAGACATAAACCTCAAAATTCTGTTAATGTCGTTTAATGTCAAAATTCCCCATGTCACCTGACCATTATAATAAGGTGTACAAGTAGAAGAGCCCAACCAATCTGGGTGTTACAGACTACTGTTCCAGCCTCTGCTGCTGTTCAAAGTATTTTATCCAGATGTAAACCAAAAAGTAATTATCCCTTGGGATCCATCTATAATAGTGCCCTCTTACTGGTGATGGATCAGTGATGATGGCAATGTCACCCCTTTGGTTACACAACTCACCATGGTATCTTACATCTAATCAACTATTTGCACTGTGGGTAAACTCTTACAATTGTGATTCTCATCAGCCCCTTCATCCCAAAGTCTGATAAATATACAGTTATCTTACTATCTTTTAATTATGCAATATATTTGTCAAAAGTCACACCATGTTGCTGTCCTCCTTTCTTAAGGCCCTGTCACAAAACTTGATTTTTCCAACCATTTTCAGTAGACAACTTCTGTTCTCATAACATTGTCGTGTAGTTTGATAGCCACCACAACTTACTCCTACTAGTCTGTGACACTCCCTGTCAAAATTAAACAGGTTTGATCTTGTCTTATTTTGCAGTGATATGCTCAAGTTTGTGAGAGCTGACAACCACCTGAGCTGAGTACTCACCTGGATGTACAATGCAGCTAGAAGGAACAAGGAACTGTTGTGTTTTAGACCTCACAAACTGACCACAGGCTTGTCTGTTTGATATTTCAAGCTTGATGTACCACAACAAAATGGTAACAAGAAAAAAATAGGGCAGGATTGAGACTGACCTCATTGTACCTGGAAAACTTTCAAACAACACTGACCATGAGATAAAATTTTATTCGCTGCTAGAAAAAAGGGCAAAGCTCTTGATATTTTGGAAATGTGAAACTGTGCTGGAAAGTCATCATAGTCATCTTCCCTGCAATTTCTAGTCGCATAATCTGCCATCCTCAGACAACAAGATCAGCAAATGCAGTAGTCAAGTCTGACACACCCTCTGACCAGAATTCTTGTCATAAGTCACCAGCTTTAGAATGTCATAGTGGTCACCATATCTGTTTTTGTTTTAAAAAACTTTAAAAATTTTAAAACTATGTGGCACACTCCAGTTAAGAGAAGGTTAGGGTTATGATTCTTTAGATTGCTTACATTTGTGTTGTCAAATAAACTGATTTTACACCAGTGTATTCAACACAGACACTCTGAACTGTCACCTATTAACACAACAAAATTTAAACAAACTTGTTATTCTCTGAGTAGCACAGTAACACAATGGCTGGTACTGTTGCCTCTCAGCTCCAGAGTCCTGAATTTAAATCCCTACTTGGTCACTATCTGTGTGAAATTTGCACATTCTCCCTGTAGACGTATAGCTCTTTCTCCAGTTTTCCGTTGATAGCAGAAAGAAATGAATGGCAAGTTTTTGGCACGGTTTAAGAAAATGTACCTTATGATGAACTATTGGTTCCCAGAAAAGCTTCAAATCCCCATGTCTGTGAAAGGGATGCTGAATGGTGTGATTGTGTGATGCATTAAAAATCCTCAAAGTATTATCCATAGTAAATGCTATGTCCGTATTTAAAAATCAGTACAACTAAGCCTTCTGTTCAGATGTGTCGCTGATATTGCTAAATATAAATGATGCTACGTACCATTAATAGCTGTTTTAACATTTCCCATGCATGCATATTTGTGTACACTGTAAGTGACACAAAAAGGACATGGCACTCACCTTCCCCAGTGCACAGCCAAGTTCTGGCCTATGGACATCAGCAGGTCTTTCGGGCCATGCTCCCAGATACACTGATGTGCCCATTCAGTGGCTGATCGCTCCAGCTCTTCATCCCAAACCTGCAGTGAAATGAGAAAAGCAGACACCATTACATTCTGCAAAGTGGGGACAAACACTGCAATTGCAAAGCCAAGAAGCCCCACAATTCTGTTTTATTTAGGTAGAATGCAAATTGTTGGTACGTAGATTTCATATAGTGTTTTTTAACTGGTGCTGAAACACTTAAAAAGTCATATTTTTGTTGTATTTTTTGTAATATAATCAGAGTTTGTAGTTCGAAACCTGGTGCTGTCATAGACCTCAATACTGGAGACAATCTCCAGCTTTAGAGGACAGTGACAAACTTCATCTACTGCTGTTAAGTAAATATGACTTAATTTACTGGATAATCAAGAGCAGGTCAGAGATTACTCAACTGGCAACAAGTTGTCAAGGATGGAAGAGGTGCCAGCGTAGAATGGTAGGGAACGAGTGTGGTAAGGTCAGTAAATGAGCACTTTAAGTAGTTATGCTTAGTTAAGTTGGCTCATA
Organism: Polypterus bichir lapradei; assembly: GCA_026402145.1. Lineage (NCBI taxonomy): Eukaryota > Metazoa > Chordata > Cladistia > Polypteriformes > Polypteridae > Polypterus > Polypterus bichir. Next base: position 50,619,110 of record JANRMT010062806.1, read on the forward strand.
AGTATACGCATCCATGCTCTTTGTATCATGCTTAGTCCATTGCTAATTCCGTCAATAGACAGAAAGAAGAAGAATAAACATTGAACAGACACACGACATAGATGCAATTTTGGTATTAGAAGAGGAATATGCTTATTAACAACATAAGAAAAAGCCAAAAAATAGGTAAGAAAGGCCAAAAACCAACAAAGGCAGCTGAAGAACCATGAAATAAATAGTAGTGGTAGGAATAAGTCAAAGTGATATTCTTCTCTGACATTTCAGCTGGGATACTGAACATAAATTAAGATTCAGAGGCATAGTGTGAACCAGTAAGCATTAGAACATGACTATGGGATACTTCAAGTTATTACACATCTCCTCATGTTGCTGGCCCTGGCGTGTACCATGGGGACTTTTTTAAAAGCCAAATACCCATTAAATATTGAGTTGGGAGATGCGTCAAGACATGATGAAATATATGATGATATGAACGAACAAGACAATTGAGGAGATGATTGTTCTGGGCTTTGTTATGTGGACAATTGGACAAGCCATCTCACTGGTAAGAAAACTGACTTCTGTAAGGCAGCACAACTTTATTCATTAAGACACTAATTTATTTTCATCAACTTTTTAATTTTGTTTTCACAGTCTCTCTGTTTTCACTAATCCTATCAACACATTTAAAGGCGCTGCCTCCAAAAAGGAAACATGTGGTAACTTAATATCCTAGGCTACTAAAATCCAAAATATCTACCATATTTATGCATGTACCACGCGCACATTTTTTCCCGAAAATTAGCATTAGAAAATCAGGTGCGCGTCATACACGAGGAAATGTAATTCTGTAATGTTTACTTCTTCTGATTGAGCTTGCTCGCTCGCTCTCTCTCTCGCTCGCGCACTTGCGCTCTCTCTCTCTCGCTCACCCACTCGTGCTCTCTCTCTCTCACTCGCGCACTCATGCTCTCTCTCGCTCATTTGCTCACGCACTCTTTCCTCTCTCTAAACGCTTCCTATACAATCACAACGCATGTCGTACATGGGGCAAAACGATTTTCGCGATTTTCTTTGTAAAAATTAGGGTGCGTGGTACACGAGTAAATACAGTATTCTGTGCAGTTTATGGGCTCACTTTGTGCTTTGTGGCTTTCATTTAATAACACTTCCATGGCACCCCAGTAGGTGGTGCTGTACAGAGCTCTACACTGAGAAATTAATAAATTCATCATCTGTTGGTATCTACAACCATTCAGAATACCTCAGAGCATTTGTGTCTTAAGAGCTTATCAAATTATTTAGCTAGAAGTAGATACACCTATGTTTGGATACTAGCATTAAAGCTAGATGTCAGAAAACTGCTGTCTCCCTTTCTCCCATGATTTACGTAACTTGATTGTTAATGTAATTGTTGTGTGTATATATATATATATATATATACATATATATATATAGCAAAATACATATCTATATACATATCTACATATACACATATATATATATGCATACCTATCTACATCATATATACACACACATATACATACACAACAACAACAACATTTATTTATATAGCACATTTTCATACAAAAAAATGTAGCTCAAAGTGCTTTACATAATGAAGAATAGAAAAATAAGAGACACATTAAGAAAATAAAATAAGTAAACATTAATTAACATAGAATAAGTGTAAGGTCCAATGGCCAGGGGGGACAGAAAAAACAAAAAAAAACTCCAGACGGCCGGAGAAAAAAAATAAAATCTGCAGGGATCCAGGATCCATTTATTCCAGCAACAGATGACATGTAATTGGCTATGCAATGAATTTGAATATGCCTGGATTTTTTTTGTTTTGTATATAAATGCAGTTGCACAGCTAGACTCAATACTAAATAGTATTTTAAAAAATGCAAGGTTGGGCAAAATCAATCCTCCATGAATAATTTAGAACATGGACAAGTATACTAGACAGGGAAACTTCTCTTGATCTTCCATAATCTCAGCTACTAAAAGTGTAAATGCTATGTGCATATAAACAAATAAAATATTGTTACATACTGTGCAGAAATAATAAATTACACAGATATTACAAAAGGACATACTGTACGCCAAGTTCTTTACTAGTAACAGATTGTTTAGTGTTTCAGTTTTGCATTTCCAGCACTGTTTATTACAGACAAATGCTGAATATTGACTTGTTTTGTATATAAAATCTAATTTAGTGACACACAATATAGACTGTATTAGTTTAATTTCAGACTCATAAAAATGAGTCAATTAGGTTAACAACAAATTGTGCTGTCAATTTTCATTAAACTTAACCAGTAGTTATTATTATTGTATGTTTGGCTGACAGGCAGTACAGTGGCGCAATGGCAAGGACTGCTGCATCGCAAATTTGACATCCTTGGTTTGATTCTCATGCCTACTAATTGATGATTAGAGTTTTTAAACCCCCCCCCCCCCCAGTCATTTCTAGAAAGTGATGCATTAAGAGAAGCAAAAACAGGCAAGTTTAAGGATCTAAGCGACTTAGACAAGGGCCAAAAAAGAGCCATTATCGCATGATGGCTAAACGATTGGGTCAGAACATCTCCAAAACAAAAGGTCTTGTGAGGTGTTCCTGGTATGCAATGGTTAGTACCTACCAAAAGTGGTCGCAGGAAGGACAACTGGTGAACAAGTAACAGGGTCATGGGCGCCCAAAGCTCATTGATATGTGTGGGGAGCGAAGGCTAGCTAGCCATCTTGTCTGATCCCACAGAAGGACTACTGTAGCATATATTGCTGAAAAACTTAATGCTAGCCATGAGAGAGTAGTGTCAGAACACACACTGCATATGCAGCTGTATAGTCACAGAAAGGTCATAGTGCCTAAGCTGTCCCCCGTCCACCACCAAAAGCACTTACAATGGGTTGGATCATGGAACAATTAAAGAAGGTGGCCTGGTCTTATGAATCATGTTTTCTTTTAGGCCATGTTGTTGGCTGGGAGTGTGTGTGTTGTTTATGTGGGGAAAAGATGGCAACAGGATGCACTATGAAAAGAAGGCAAGCCAGAGAAGGCCAGGTGATGTTCTGGGCAATGCTCTGCTGGGAAACCTTGGGCTCTGGCATTCATGTAGATGTTACTTTGACACAAACCACCTACGTAAAGATTACGGCAGACCACATACACACCTTAATGACAATGGTATTACCTGATGGCAGTAGCCTTTTTAAGCAGGATAATGTACTCTGCCACACTACAAAAACTGTTCAGAAATAATTTGTGGAGCATAACAAAACGTTCTAGGCATTCACTTGGCCTCTAATTCCCCAGATCTCAACCCGATCAAGAATTTGTTGGATATGCTGGAAAAACAAGTCTGATTCATGCAGGCCCCACCCCACAACTTACAAGACTTAAAGGATCCGCTGCTAGTTTCTTGATGCCAGATACCACAGGACACCTTCAGAGGCCTTGTGGAGTCCAGGCCTCAATGGATCACAGCTGTTTTGAAAGCATGAGGGGGACCTACACAAAATTAGGCAGGTGGTTTTAATGTTGTGGCTGATCAGTGTGTATAATTTTCTTTTTATTTGCATATTTGTGGTGCTGTCTGCATTTTTGTGGTAACTGATCAAAACCTAGTTTCAGAAGACACTGTGATATTTTTCCAGATGGTGAGGATGCCCTCAGCTCACTTTTAACTGTGGACATTTCCAAGGTAAATAATATTCTCAGGTACAAAAAGACAGTTATGTTTTTCATTTTTCACATAACTAATTATTAAAGCGGTCTTTCATGAAAAGTGTGTGTTGCACTTACCGTGGATGGACCCCTGAGCAGAGAACGCCTCAGCAAATAAATCATTTTCAGGTTTAACATCTGTAGGGATGTATCTCACATACTCAAATTGATTTAGATTAGATTAAAGGGCACAGGGCATTGTTTCAGGATAAAGGATAAGTCAAGGCCTGTTTATACTTTGTGCATTTGAATTGCTGCGAAAGTCCGCTAGGGTGGGTGTGAAACAAATTTCATTAGCATCTATGAAGCATGGACTCTCATGTTGACAACCATGTGTGCGTTAAAATTTTGTGACTGCATGGTCCTTTGTGCATCAACTGCACGTGAGTTTGACAAAAAAAATATGGGCTCATTTGTGTGAAGTGATTTGTCACTACCTGCACCTTGTCACACGCATTAAGGGCTTAAGGGCATGTATTACCATAATTCTTCTCAGGTACATGAGGTGGCACTATACAATAATGTTCCCTCTTCTCCTCTTCCCTTTGCAGAAAGGAATATTGACACAGTTCCACCTATGACATCATTTCCAGGGTAAGTATGCCTTAAAACAGGCAGCAATGCCATCTTGGGCAGTCCGATTACAAAATATAAGAAAGACTTCAACGTTATTGTGCTTAACACGCATTTTTTTTTTTATGTCTTTTGTGTTAAACAATGTACAGGGCTGGCCTTCAAGGCGCCCCAAAACACCTTCTTTGTGCTTTGTCTCATTAAACCCATGCAGTCTAACATTATTAGCACATAGAGACAGCCAAATGTGGACAGATTAATGGCAAGAAATTGTCCAGACCCTGGACAAAGATGCATGTAGAAATGGAAATATCTGCAAGATCGACATGTAAAGGCAAAGAAAAAATTTCAGGAGAAAAGTTGTTATTATTGTTATTATTGTCATAGGACTTTAGGATCTCAAAAAGTATAAATTCTAGAGACTTAAAGATGTACATTTAAACAATGGATAGCAGCCTGCCAGCGTATTCATCAAGAATCCAGTTATCTAAGGATTATGAACAGTAAGCAAGTGACAAAAATTGTATTGCCATGGACTTAAGGCTCGTTCATACTTCACGCTCAGAACGCATACGTGCATGCATCATGGCTGCCACGCATTCCCAGCATTCTTTTGATGCATCAACTGAGCAGGTCATCAGAAAGTAACGCGACGCATGCGTGAGCTGCAGTCCCAGCAAAAAGTCGGTGGGTGCAGTGTGATAAAAGTTGGAATGTGACGTCTTTGTTTACTATCTACATGTAACAGAAAGCCGCTATGCGGATGCTACAGGATCGATGTGTGCAGTTCGATGTTTGATGAATGGTTTCATGAGGTTAAGCAAAATGCCGACATACAAATGCATTCGTGGTGCTTTTATATTCAAGTGTCGCATATTTCCCACTGTAATGACATGATACATTTTAAAAGTCTCACATACCATCTTCTGTGTCGTCTTTTTTGTGCACCTTCACAGCAGCGACAGAATGTACGGAGCTTTATTTGAGCCACAGAGGAAAAAATAAGGACACAGGGAAAAGGTGTATTTTGTGATTAAAGTGGACATCATTAAAGTAGACCATCGTACTGTGGTGGGTTGGCGTCCTGCCCGGGATTGGTTCCTGCCTTGCGCCCTGTGTTGGCTGGGATTGGTTCCAGCAGACCCCCGTGACTCTGTGTTCGGATTCAACGGGTTGGAAAATGGATGAATGGATGGATGGATGGATGGATGGATGGATAGACCATCATTAACATCTTAAAACCGACCCAATTGTTAATCACTATCTGCTTCTGGGGTTTCATCCTTAACTGGCAGCAGAGGCAAGCAGCAATACTGTAGATCACCACACAGCACACATTAAATATTCCAGCTCTCTGAACATTTAGAATCCTTAGATTTATACTTGATATAACTTTCATGATGAAATGCATTAAAGTATGTATGTTACATTGTACAGATAAATCATTAACTTTGTTTAAATAAAGAATATTGTTAATAATTACACACATGGGGGTGACATGGTGGCGGAGGGGTAGCGCTGCTGTCTCACAGGGAGTCACGTCGCTGGTGTTCCCTGCCTGGAGTCTGCATGTTTTCCTGCTGGGTTTCCACACTGTGCTCTGATTTCCTTCCACAGATATGTACATTTGGGGATTTGGTGATGCTAAAATGACACTAGAGTATGTGAATGCTTGTATTCACCTTGTGATGAGCTGATGCCCCATCCAGGGATTGTTTCTGCATTGTCCCCAATGCTAGCTGGAATGGGCACATCCCTGGATTGATGGATTTAATCATTAAACATTCTTTTCAGAGATATTGCAGCAAGGTATCCTCGGAATTTAATGGATGTTTCAGGCAATTCACAACACAGCGAAGCCAATTGTTTTCTCACTGTGATGATATCTTGCCTGCGGTGGGTTGGCACCCTGCCCGGGATTGGTTCCTGCCTTGTGCCCTGTGTTGGCTGGGATTGGCTCCAGCAGGCCCCCGTGACCCTGTGTTCGGATTCAGCGGGTTGGATAATGGATAGATGGATGATATCTTGCACTTCCACCTGGTAGAATCTTCCAGATTTACGTAAAGTACATGCAAGTATGAACAGTACAACACTTGATTAGCAGTAGCGTCCACTGGAGCATGCTTCACGTGAAGTATAAATCTGGCCTTATATTAAAAGCCATCTCAGTTCACTGATTTATGCTGTGGTAATTGCAGATGGTCATCTGCAAACCAATAATGTCTGGATTACCACAGTCTTCAGAAATAATCTCTTTTCAGCCTAAGTTTATAGGAGACTCTCCCTTATTCCACAACACACACTACCCTTTCACAGTGTAAAACCATCTGACTACGCTAAATGTATTGCTGTATACTCACAAAACAAGCCATCAAAACTTGTAGATTTGTACTGTGGTAACTGCTGGTGGCCTGATACAAACCCGTGATATCATGGATTACAATGTCTCTTATCAGCCTAAACTAATCAAAGACTTTCAGCTTTGGGCAAGCAGATACTGCTTCTGAACACTATGAGTTATGAGTGCTTCTTGGTCACATCTGCTGAGTTCTCTCTCTCTCACTGATGTTACGGCATGACTCTGCTATGTCATACTCTAACCCTTTACAGTGCAAAACCAGCTTATTACTACAAGTGTATCACTGTCAACTTGCACAACAAGTCAATTTAGTTTGTAGATTTGTTCTGTGGTAACTGCCAGAGGCCAGATGCAAACCTATGATGTCTGGATTACAACATCTCGTACCAGCCTGAGCTAATATACAGTAAGGCTTCCAGCCTTGGCTAAGCAGATACTGCTTCTCAACAATGTGAGGTGAGTGCTTCCTGATGACACCATCTGAGCTTGAGCTTTCTGACTGAGCTTCCACATTCCACCCCTCCTCAGTGCAAAACAAGATGACTACGCCAAAATAATTACCGTGGACTCTGCAACACTACACAGATATATGGAAAATGGACATGGGGCTCTGAAAGGAGAAAACAAAAGAAAATTCTGACAGAACAGTTTATTTAGTGACCACACACAAACTGATGGGTTCGTTAGCTGGAGGTTAGAGGTTCTGAAGGTTCTTCTATTTTTTACATCTAGTTGTTTTGTCAAAGGGAAAGCATGGAGGATTAGGATGCTGCCTCTTAGCTCTCTGTTTTAGAATGTCAGACTGTACAGAGATTGCACATTCTCCTCCAGTCTGGATTAGCTTTTCTCCACAGACTTTGCTTATCCTCTCCTATTCTATAAATAATCATATTAAATTCCTCAAAGTACTGATGAAATGTCCATCCAGGGTTGGTTAATGTCTAGCAATGAAGCTGGACACTACAACATATTATTCATTTTTAATGCAAAAAAAATCTGGCTTAATGAGAAGGCTGGCTTAACTACACTAAGCCCTGCACTTCAGGAGTGCAGAGACAAGACTGCATTCTTCACATGCTGAACAAGCATACAAACACACACACTATTCATCCATCTCACGCCTATGTATATATGCACAGCTAACTTCATTGGGAGTGTAAGCCTCTACCTCACAGTAAATTTCCAAGGTTCTGGATGTACCAAGATGCGTCCCCATCTCACCCCCAAAATCCGGAACTTGCCCTATGCAGCCGCTTGCTCTCATGAAAACCTTGTCTGTGCGTCTTTGGCAAAAATAGCCTTTCCGCACTGGCAGAGGATTAACCTCTGCTTACATAGCGTAACTGGCTGACTGACACACACCAAGCTCCTCGTGGCTTCCCACTTTATTTCAATGCAATCTTTCACTCACCAGGCCTTTGGCTAGCCTACAACCTGTAAATCAAATTGTAATTACCTTCAAATGCCAGCTTTGAAGGTGCTGTCTGATTCCAAGACAAATTGTCTTGTTAGGAAACAAAAAAAGGAGAATAGTAACAAAATGTTTCAGCCAAGCCCTAAAAAACAATTACACGGTCAACATCCAAAATAGTCAGCTTTTGCAGAGAGCATGGCGTCTTCTTCACATATCATTTTACCAGGTCTTTTTTCACAAGGCTCTTTTTATCTTCCAATCATTCTCACCAACAATGTCTGGAAATAATTTGCACACATGACATTTTCCCTTGTCTAATATTTGAGTTGGTGCAGAAGATGACAGTAAATGAGTTTAGAGTAAAAACTTCTCTTTGTTGAATCTCATGGGGCTCGATTAAAGTCTATTGTTAATGAAAGCCATACAGTAGGACATCCAGCAATCAAGCTACATGCTGCAGGCACTGCCTACATCACAGAATGCATTTCCTACTTGATCTCATTTTGCATTAAGCTGGAAACAATTATTTGGACAGGAAGTGTGGCACAGTAGTTTGGAAGGTGGGATGAAAACCACACTTGTGCAAGGTTCAGCTCTCCTAACAGCAAGGTGATCTATCTGGCTGAAAAGACTGTGCTTTGAAGTACTTAGTTGTCTACAAAGACATTTAATTGTTAAAGAAAACTGTCCCGTTTCCTTTTTTTTTTTCTCCACTGAAGAGCTGAGAGCTGCTTGAGCTTACCTCAACAGTACTGCTGCAAGACACTGGGCAACCATGGGTAAAGCTTTAGTTTAGGTACAGAAATGCTGTAGAAATGCATCTGTTACTCACTGTTACAATTATGTAACAAGAACTTAATATACACTTCTCTGGATCTCCATAACACTTACAAAGCATCGGTAAAGTGTTTATTCATCTCTGCAACATGAACTACTAACAAAATTTCACTTTGTAGTGGTCTGTGGTGACTTAGCGGAGACACATTTCTGTTCATATTACATATTAAGTATGAGACCTGCGAATCCTTCATATTAACAAGTAATTTTACCATCATGACAACATGCCACACTGCACAGACATGAATAAGCCATCTACCAATGTTTCATAAGTGTTATGAAGACCAAAAGAAGTCCTTGTTAAAGTTTTGTTACATGAGAGTAAACGAGTAATAAATTCAATTTTGCAGTACCTAAACTAAACTGTTACCCATGGATCAAATGCCAGTCTATCACAGGCCATATTCACTCACACAGCCACACTCTCACTTCTACTATGCCAAACCAGACAGCATGCCTTTTGGTGGTTGAGTGTAATCCAAGCACATGAGGAAAACTTAGCTGGACATGTGTAAAGTCTACAGAGAGCAGAAGAGCAAGTCACAAGCTTCCATTCACAGTGTCAGACTTGCGGGTTTAGTGAGCATGACATGGAACGTTGTGTGAAGTAAAACAAAGGAAGGGAGCAAGGGAGGCATAGTCTTTCCCTCTAAATCCTTAAAGTGAGGATAAGTTACCCGAAGGCAACTAACATCTGTTCCAGTCCTGACCTTTCTAGGAGCGTCATATTCAACAGCCACCACCACTGGAAGTAGGAGTTCATTGTTAGAGCACATCTACACCTAAATGTGAGAAGCTAAATTGTTTTTTTTTTAAAAAAACACCTTGCCATCCAGATGATATTCTTAGCTGGGGCCCCAAATCTTTGACACATTCTGTGTATTTTTTTACATAAGGAAAATTAAGCCTGGATTGGTGGCATTATGCAGCCACCAAGAGAAACATGATGCCAAGGTCCATACTGCATGTCACAGGTCTGTACATTGCAGCATAATAATTTACAACTGGGTCCACTGGGTGGACTTACCTAACACAACACAAAAGCCGTAACTTGTCACATCATCTGCTTTGAGGTTATCGACTCATGTGTAAATTTTGATTTTCTGGTTTGTATAAGAAAGATGAATTCAGATGAATCAGGCTTTACTTAACAGTGCACAGATCATACAGATCCTTCGACTCTTATCAAAAATCCTCCACTTTGTTTCTCATACGCTACTCCACTCTAGACCAGACAAACTACAATATTTCAGTCCTGCATTGCATGCTGTATATCTGATTTTTAAAATTGTTCACCTTTTTCATTTGTACTAAAGCACAAGCACAGATCTCCAATGCCAGAAAAAAGTCTGAACATATAAACGCAAATAAAATAAGCTTAAATGTAAGCCTTGGGTTCAGTAAGCTTGCATAAGCTACAAGGTAGCAACATTTGACTAATTAATTAGGTTTGATGTATAAATTAATAATTATATTTGCATATTTTTTCTATTACAATAACTCACATAAAATATCTCCATGGGAAGTAAGCACTTTCATATTTGGTTCTTTCAAAGGTTGACTGGCATCATCTCAGATGTGATGACCTGGCATTTTAAGCAGAACAGATACTTCCCTTTCTCACATTACTATCAAATCAGGCTTTGGTGCCTGCTGAATCGGCTGAGGTAAATAGGCTCAGATAAGAAAATGGACATCTAGGTCTCAGTATCCATTTGAAGGCCTGTTTGTTAAGAAATGACAGAACACACACCTGCTCCAGATGTGTGGGAAGATTACAAATCTTGGACATGAGTTTAATAAACAACAATTTCATTGAATGGAAACATTTCCACCACCTTTAACCTACAAGACTGGATATCAAATTGGTAAACTGGCAGGAGACAAAGACTACAGCTAAGAGGAGAATGCTCCACGTGGAATGATGTTATCTATGGAGTCCCTCAGGGGACTGTCCTTGGACCATTACTTTTTCTGATTTATATTAATGACATTGATTCTGGTATTGTTAATTAACTTGCAAAGTTCACAGATGACACTAATACTAGAGGAATGTCAGACACTGATCAGGCAACAAAAATAATTCAAAAAGCCCTGGACAAGCTTCTTGAACTGGGCGAATACCTGGAAAATGCAGTTTAATGTAGAAAATTGCAAAGTGCTATATGTGGGCAAAAGAAATATCAATTACAAATACAAAATGGGAGATGCTGTTAAAAAGGAACAAATATCTGAAAAGGATTTGAGGATTTATGTTGACACAATGTTTATATTGTCTATGAAATGTGCAGAAGCAATTAAAAAGGCAAACAAAATGATAGGTTAGCTTATATATCATTAAAACCGTTAAATATATGCTACTCCAAGATTATATAATGCACTATTGAGGCTGCATCTGGAGTATTGTGTGCAGTTCTGGTTACCACAATATAAGAAAGACATAGCAGCACTTGAAGCTGTACAGAGGACAACAATCAAGTGATTTCCGGGACTTAAAGACATGTTCTGCTCTAACAGATCTGGAGAATTAAACCTGTTTATTCTCGAGCTGAAGAGATTGTGTGGAGACCCAATCTAGGGCTTCACAGTCCTCAAAGACATTGATAAAGTAGATCCAGCCAAATTCTTAAGCTTAAGAGTGAATCCTGTGGCAATTAAGGAGAAGTGAATTTAGGACTAAATCCAGAGGAAAGTCAAGCAAAATGACGCCTTTTACTGGCTAACTAAAAAGATTACAATATGCAAACTTTCAAGGCAACTCAGGCCCCTTCTTCAAGCAAGATGTAATAAAAGGTGCCAATAAAAGGTGTCATTTTGCTTGACTTTCTCTACATTCATAATGGCTAACACGGTACAACACCCTAGTACTATGGACTAAATCCAGGAAACACTTCTTTACGCAAAAAGTTGTGGGAAATTAGAACAAGCTATCGAGATATGTAGTTGAAGCTGAAGCCTTGACAACCTTTAAGAAGTATCTGGATGAGATATTGGGACAAAGGAAATGGATGAAGTAAATGGTCTTCTCTCATTTGTCAAACTTCTTATGTTCTATGTTCTTTTTTAAACCCTGTAAAAGAGCAGCATATACATAGAATGTGAAAGCAATCTAACCCTCAAACCTATGAGCATACCTGTTTACAAATGATGTGTAATACTGAATGAACTATTAGCCATAACTGTGTCCAAAATAGGGCCATTTCTGAAAAGTCAATAGAGTTAATGTTTTCATAAAGACAGGAAGTTATACGTCTGATGTGTTTGCATCTTATGAAATGACTACATAAATGGTGGCAACTTACACAGGGACAGCTATTCTGTCCATTTTATATGTGCCTGACTGACTACTGACATTTAATCTTCAAATGGCATACTATCTTTCAGAGGTAAATAAAAAGATGTTCTTCTGGCACTTGGCCCATCCAGCCTTGGTCCAGAAGCTGTCAAGAAAGAATCCATTCTCTTCCTCAACACTGAATGGGATTATGTAGGAATGGAAATGGAAATAATATTGCGTTGATGTATGGCACGTGGATTAGAACATGCAAGTAAAACTTAACTGTACTCTCCATAAATTACAAAATTGACCCTATAAGTGAACTAAAGTATGGATACCTAAAAAGGATATTTGCTGGAAGGCTTGACTGGATGGACCTCAACAATAATTCAATCCTTACAATCCAAAATCCTGAACTTACAGTACTCAGTAACCTTTGACCTGTAATCATAAAGAGCAGGAGTGACCCTTCACCTTTAAGAGACACATATTCTTTGTCCTTCTCTATCATCTTGCTTGCTGCAGCTCAATCCTGAGCTCAAGCATACATTTGTGACAGCAGAAAATTATTTTTGATATATATATAATACACTGGTTAAACCTCTCCTGGAGTACTGTGTGCAGTTTTCATCTCCCGTCAACAAAAAGCACATAGCAGTGCTAGATAAAGTCCAAAGAGTGACTAGGCTGATTCCAGGACTGCAGGGGCTGAGTTAAAAGGAGAGATTGTTAATCTTTTCAGTTTACGCAAAGCAGAGTAAGAGATGACATGACTATATTATTTAAAATTTTGAAGGGAATTAGAATAGTGGATCAAGACTGTTATGTAAAAATGAGTTTAACAAGAACATAGATTCACAGCTGGACTTTGGTTAAGGGTAAATTTTGCAAAACATTAGTAAGTTTTTCTTCTTATTGAGACCCATAGAGTCATTGAATAGGTTACCAGGTAGTGTGGTGGAGAAAAGGACTTTAGGGACATTCAAAACCTGACATTATATTGTTTTGGTGGAAGTAAATGGATAGGACCAGCGAGCTTTATTGGGCTGAATGGCCTGTTCTCATCAAAAGATTTTTGTTAATGTTCTAATGTTCCAAAATGCACCCATCTTATAAAGAAAAACATATTCAGTCTGGGCGTACTCACCATGTATTCCATGTTGGAGGAGGATGGATGTACATTTCCTCGTAACTTGTTATGTAGATTCACTATCTCCTCACGATCAGACCACTGGATTGCACGGCGGACCCGGGAATGAGTATAATTTTGGGCGTCGTGGTATTTGCTCAGCAGGCGCTCCAGGATTGTGGAGTTTGACAGGAACAGAGCATCTCCATGCAAGGAAAGGTAGTGTGTCAATATAGGGATGCAGAGCCAGGACAGGACCGCTTTCATTATGCCTGCTTCACAGATCTCCACTGTAGAATATAAGACAAACTCTGTTTCACTTCCCAGGAAATTCACTTCACCGTATCTGAAAGAAAACATGTTCTGTTAGCTGCTGAGTCGCTCTGACGGATATGAAAGAAGGAAATGCGGCTTAAGAGACATAAAGCTGCCAGCAGGCATCCTGAATTACAGGCCATTGGGCCCAGTTGGGCCTCTCTCTCACTTTCAACCATATATGAATATCATCCCAGCCTGCAACCATTCGTCATCATTATTTTACATAGTCTAAGTACTAACAAGTTTGATTTATGCATTAATATTTCATGAAATTTGTGGATTTTGTCTCTTTAAAGATTGTTGGAAGAAGTTCAGAACATTTCACAACATTCTATAGGCAGGATGCTATAGTATGAAAATTTGTATATATCTTTCAGGTGGCCACTCCAAATGACCACAGTTGTCCTCACCATTGTTAAACTTAATAGTGGAGTGTAAAAATGCATTTTGCTAGATGTGGGAGATACAGCTTTATTATGACAAAATGAAGTTGGAAAGCAAAAGAGATACTCCCTCCACTCTACAATAAGAAGCAAATAAAACAGAGCAGGTGAGGTGCATTTGAAGCTAAAGCATTTTTTAGAAAAATATTTGTATGGCTGATTAAGCACAGTATGGGGTTAACATCACAAACTGAGGTAACAGTAGGATTTGAACCTCAAAGTCTGTTTGCTTTGGTAAAAGGGCAGCATTTACTGTACATGTACCATTTTTCATGTCCTTACTCCAAGCACCCTGACAGCAATTTGTTAATCACCCATCCATGTTCTGGACCCCCTTAGTCCAACAATAGGGTTGTGTGTGAAGAAACTATTCTAGCATCATCGTAACACAAAGCAGGAGTCAGGGCAACACTCCATCACAGGCCATATAATTACAGACACACATGCACATGCCAGGTCAAATTATGTCTAACACCTTCCTCGCAAGCATTAAGAGTGGGCATCCGAATAAAAACTATTTATTAGTTGCAATGCTCTTCAATATAAAAAAAAAACATTAAGCAACATAAAGCAATTTAAAAAAGATGAAAAAGAAGCTGAACATGCAATGACTCCAAATCTCACCTCACTCCAGCGTCTCCTTAAGAAGCTGCTGGTTTTGGGTGGTCGGTTTTACAAGCTTCTGCCACAGCCCCTTGGCGTGCCTTGTCCATTTCAAGCACCGTGTTGGCTCTAAGAGACTCCCTTGTTCAGGACATGTTTAGCTTGGCAGTGGCCAAGGGTTCCACAAAGAATCACCCCTGCAGTTTGTCAGTTCCTCTTTGGGAAATCAAAATAGTGGTGTGGAGGGGGAGCTGCCATTAGACAGGAATAATAAATAGAAACCTCTGACTTTAACATCGCAGCTGAGTGTGAAAGAATGAGAAAGAAAAAAAAGGAAAAAATGTGCGCAATGGTGTTGATTTTAAACCACATTTCCGTCTCTCCTTTAATCATACAGTCTGGAAAACGCAGGGGATCTCAATCAAAGACACTCATGCCAGCTCACAAATAGAAGAGGCTACGGCCGAAGAATCTAACAGAAAAAGTCTACTGGAGCCTGGATGCGCACAAAACTAAAACAGTAATAACAATGTATACTATGTGTGGTGGCGCGGTCTGACCGTATTATAAATTATACAAGAAAGATCAAAGGTACCTTCAGTTTTGAAGAGTGATTAATTTTTAAACATATTTTTTTAATAAAGAAACAGTTGGGAGCTTGTTGGTTCATCTGTTGTGCAGCTGGAGCTGATTGAGTTGAAAATAATAAGCAGAAAGACAAGCAGGGTTTCCCTGACCTGTTGACTACACAATTGCTTTTTGCACCATGCCCTCTCTTTTCTTTTGGTTACCTACAGCATGAGTTAACAACTTCCCTCTTGGGGGGGGGGTTAAGCTCCACCCACCAGCATACTGCTTCTGTACCCCACTTTTTTCATTTCAAGTGGAGTCCATTATTTAGCGGAGTCTTCTCTTAGTTGTGTCAACATGCCAGCAGCAGTGTGACAGTTAGAATAATGTAACCACAGCTCATGTAGAGCAGTTTCTGAATCATTGGGTATTAGAGCCAATCCGAGAAGCATGAAGTACAAGGTAGGATCAAACACTAGACAGAACACTGGGGTTACTCATTCATTCTTATCCAATTTGTAATTACCAATTACTCTAATCTGAAAATTTTTGGGACATGGGAATAACACGCAAACTCCACACAGGCAATAATCAGCTATGGGATTCAAACCCAGGGCATCTGCACTAAACACTATGTCAGCTGAAAAGCTGTAAACTGTTGATTTCATTTTTCATTGTGATGGAATATCTCATTAAGTTAACTGAGATTATGACAATTTCCACTTTTCCAAAGTATAAAACTACTGCAGTAAAGCATTGTGCTCATTAATAAAATTTGGCCATACTCTCTGATATTTTAATTCTTAGTGACATGCTTTTGGTGACAATCCTGGTTTAGGAAAAAGCTTCAAGTCAAGACAGCACTGTTTCATGTGAAAGTGAACCATGGGCTCTTCTCTCTGGTCTTCCAACTCAACTTTTTGAGCGAGCCAGCAGACATCAGTGGCTGGGTTTGCACATTTTCACAGAGATGTCAAGCAGTGCTGCTGTTAACTCGATGTGCTGCAAACCAGACCCCATCCACAGAAAACCACTCGTAAAGTACACACAGTTGTCAGCCTTCTCCAGTTCTGGGAACTGTTGGATGTCTGACACATGGCTTGCGTCAGCACATCAGCCTTTTTGTCTGGCTGCCCAGTGAAGCAAATGTGGCCTTCTAAAACAAATGTTGCCATCTTCAGGTTCTAAAGGCAAGAAACAGCTGGAGGAATAGATGTGTCTCCACTTAAAATATAACGCTTAGGTGAAGCAGCCTGCAAAATCACCTACCAGGGGAGCCCACGCCACCACCTACCAGGGGAGCCCACGCCACCCTCTGTTCACCACTTACTACAAGTCTGGTTTGGAAATGTGGCTGATAGTAAACAGTGAATTGATTATTGGGGGGGGCGCGCGCGTATTTAAGTAAACTTATCCAAGGTAGAATAAACATGTATATGTCAAAATAGCTACACAAAAAACTGATTTTCTCCAGAAAGAAAATGTTAAAACAAACATTTTAACTTTAGATCACAGACCAATTATGAGCATTAAACACTCAGATTTGCTACCTTGAAAAAATCACAGTTTAACCATGTTTCAAGGTATTACTAGATAGATAGATAGATAGATAGATAGATAGATAGATAGATAGATAGATAGATAGATAGATAGATAGATAGAT
>JANRMT010062806.1:50642874-50659483 GCA_026402145.1 Polypterus bichir lapradei
CACCCAAACACATATAGTATATATTAATAATCCTGATTTGTAACATGGCATTGTTTCATACAGTGGTTCTCATATTTACTCCCAGGGCTTGCAGATTTTTGCCCCAGCTAATTTTTGCTTTAATTAGACTCCCATCTTGAACTTGCAAGCCAACAGTCTAGATCTTGAAATTTAAAGTGATGTATCAAAACACAAAGCTCATTGCTATAACTACCACATATGGGAGTGTAACCTGTGGGGGGCATTTTAGCACCCAAACCCCAGACACAACCACACACATACAAGTTCCAGGTTCAAATATGAATATATTTTAAATTAATAAAGCACACAATCCCAGTCAGGACATCCACCCGTGTCCTCCATCCACTATATGGGTCTTTTGAGTAGACAAGGCACTATTGAACCAGTTCAGAAAGCCAGTCAATCCCCGCCTTTCTTTACAATGGAAATTTTGAAGGTTGACAAAATTAAAACAAAACATAACAACCTAATTGGTAGAACAGCAACAAGTGATAGGAACTTTTTTTTTTACCCCGTATCTCATCAAGATATGAGAGCATATCCTTCATGCAGTCAAAAGTAAATAACAAGGAGGACATGACTTCTTCAATATCTTCAGCGTCTCTCTTTTGGACTAATTTTCCACTTGTGTGTGTTACTTCATCCTCGTCCATATCCAGAATTCTTGACCTTAATTCTGTCCCAACAAGTCTTTCATAAGCAGTCGGGATGTTTTTGATCAATGAAGACTTTTTTGTGAAAAAGAAGCAAAATACAGAGTGTGAAGTATTTTATTAGGAATATCAACATATTAACTCCACTTTTACTCAAAGTGCAGTCAAATTGGCTTATGAAATAAACCCACCAATATGACCAAAGCTTGTCATAGGAATGCTTAGCTCGATTGATTTCTCTGGCTTTTTGCCTCTATTGTACTCTCTGTATTCATGAGGTAGAGTCAAAAAGAAAAAATAAACTCCAGTGTACAACCATAGCAGTTCATCTTCAAGGGAATATCATGTCTAGTTAGAAACATTCAGAAAGTGCACAAATAATTCAAAAGGACTAAGTGCTCTGAAGTGAAAAAAAACTACATTTTTATTTACTAATACATTGCTGTAAGACCCATTTCATTTCAATCTGTACGTCTACAGGAATTGTACTTAAGTGAGTACCTGAAAGACAAGAAAAGTCCAATTACCACAATATAGTTACTTGTGAAGGCCAAATTCGTCATTTCAAATAATTGGTCATTTAAATGTTCCCAATTCAGTAAGTATACTTTAAAAACTACTAAAACATTCACCTAAACATATTGCAATAGAAATGCTACATGTAAAAAGTTATACATAATTTAAAGTGTTTACCTGAATCAAACAATCACTGCATTTTAAACTGATTGATGACTGAATGATATCAAAAAGGAAAAAAAGAATCCTTACCTTTAAAAGATTTCCTGTGTTTAAGCCGGTAAGAATCATTTCACTACACACGGTACCTGACAAGGCTGTGCCTTTGTGCGAACCACATTTTCCATGCTAAAAGGCACAGCAATACAGATTATTAAATATTATGCATTTCTGCAAATCAATTATGTAGCATTTCAATAATTTTAATACATTACAATTTGCTAACAACTACACGTAACCATAACTTTGCTGACCTGCAAACTCAGTTAATGCTATCTAATGCCACTGATGAAACTGATCTTTAAAGAACAAGGAAAACAGTCAGAAAGTTACACTCCACAAAAGCAAGCCTATGAAGCCATTCATTGCCTAAATTTTAAGAACAGTAAAGTAAATTTGATACTATTCATTGTACTGGCATATATAATTCAGTCAACATTTTCAAAAATACATGAAACGTTTGGGTATTTATAGGTGAAAACACTTGACTATCTACTGTATTCCAGTTCAATAGTCTCATACCACATTATACTTTTGCAAAATATATTTTAAATTATCACATAAGCATACACAATATCAAGCCCTTGAGAAATGTGTGAATGAGTGAGAAAAGGAGAGATAAGCAGCATATGCTTCATTAAAGGAAACGAAGGAGCAGAGAGGGAAAGGTCCTTGCTGTTCCTTATCTTGTCTGGAATTGCTGGAAGCAGAAATAATTGCCATTTAATAAATCAGTTAGAGCACACAAAACCCCCATTTTTAAGACCACTATTCTCTGCCCCCATAATGCCATTGACACAAAACAGGGCTGAAGAAAGACAACTCAGTGAAGGCCTCACTGGAGACCTGCTGTGTGACCTGTTGGCCAAAGACTTTTTGTGAAGTTCTAATACACAAAATGAGTGTCAGAGAACTTTTAAACTGAGAATTAGGAAGCACTACCTGTGGTACACAAAATGTCCTTCTTCCTGTGTGGAAACTGAAGACGGCCGTCTTGGCTAGAAGAAAAAGAAATCAGAAATACTGTAAGCTGACATATTCTGAGAACTGTTCTTCCCTTAAAAAAACTTGAAAAGTTACACACCTTTAATGCTGGTTTTCCAAAGTAAGAGAAGACACCTAAGAAATGTAAATCAGGAAATTGCAATAAATTCTATGAATAAAAAATAGCATACTATTTCTTTTAATCAGAACAAACATTATAATAAAAGATACAGCCAATGATGCTTTTAAACATTTATGAAAATATATGTTGCCAGCCAATTGTAGGTAATGTAACTCCACATTTACATTCCTAAAAATTGAAGTATTTGTACTATGATCATTTAAATATTTTAAAAGAGAAAACTGTGTTAATAAACAGTCATGAATTAATTAATCTAAAATTAATCAAAGCAAGCTTTTCAAAAGGTGGGAAGGTACACAATATACTATTTTGTCAAATAAAATGTTAAGGTGGAGATCTAGCTGCATTCGATTGTGTTAAAAGTGTCAATTGATCAAAGTTTACAAGTTCTGAGAGCTTCACATCCCTCCATGGACCACCACTGTCCTTCTGTGGCTTTGTATGTGGCTGACGAGGCCTGCAGGATCTGTTCTTTCATAGCAAAATAGAGAAGCAATCTCCTGAGCACCAAACACAACTGTAGGTTCCTCTGTTGACTTAAATATACTTATGTGTCACTGGTGAATATGAAATAGATATAAAGTTCTTAAAACTGACAAATATGCACAAGAACAAACGTTTCACTTTATTTAAATAAAATTTAAAAAAACTTCTACAGCAGTATGTTTTAAGAATGCAGGAGAGGTAGGCATGAAACATTTAATATTGTCTTAAGAGTTCAAACAAACTGTACTATAATTGAAAGAATTTTACAAAATAATAATACAGTAATAATAATAATAATAAATAACTGGCTGTTCTTTTCCCCATTGTCTATATTCTAATTTGACCTTTCTTGAACAGGAGGTAATTGAATATTGTTTTAACACTTGACCTTTGTTTGTAGCTACTTGTTAACATTTTCCATTATGTACTGTAAATATATATACAGAACTATGAAAAAAGATCTAAAGTGACCTACGTGTATTCAAACTTTTGACTAGCAACATTACTATAGGAGAAAAAAATCCACTATTAACTGTGTTTGTCTTAGAAACTTTTCAGTGGAAAATCACTTTATATTGGCTCAACCTCTCTTCACTGTCTTTTTGAAATATATTTTCATATATTTTGAAATATATTTACTGTATCTAAAATACAGTACCAGGTTACAGAAAGGTTTTGCATCTGATTATCTAGCATACGTGACGTACAGGACAATTATAGGGCAGGGAAATTATAAGTAGTTAATCGCGGTTACAGATGTTTGATTACGATCCGTTACATTTAGCTATGGTCAATTATACTAAACAACGGACAATTATATATAATATTGGATGTTATAAAAAATAATCGACAGCTGAATCTGTCGATTTACTACTCCGAATTGAATATTCCGAACAGCCCTGTTGCAATACGCTACAAAAACGGACCTGCTTGTTGTTTAATACTTTCTAAGAGCGCTTATTGCACGACACCAGAAAGTCGATTCAACTCACATCTTTAATACACTCTTTAATATACATACAATACATAATTCGTACCCTACCAGTAAAGTATGATATTATCTAATATTAATAAAACCTGCAACCAACTCAATGTCATCTTGATTTCAAATTCTGCCTTACTCTTCTTTCCTCAAAAAGCTTTCATAAAGATTTATTCAACGTCCACCATTCCTTCGAGCGCCGACAAAAACAATGATTGGCGTATCGAAACTGACATCAAGGGGCGTTCCGTGGTATGAAATGCGTTCCGTGACTTTTAAAATTCTGTAAACTCGCAGAATGGACGCATACGAGGCAAGGTAGCCCGCTTTGGAAACGTGGCTTCGTGTCTGTTCTCCGTTTGCGAAGGACGCTCACCCTAACTATCCTGGCTGGAGGAGCAGTGAGAACATGAGGTACTATAAACGTGACATCACGTTCGGCATTCGCTACTTCAGGCCCCGAATCTCCAAGGCAATTCCAACGACGCTTTGTGTCAGACGATGTTTATTTCATCAGACCTCTAAGGCGATAAACTGCATTTTATTTTATAACGCTCACAGGTAGTTAGTTATTAGTTATCCTATTCTGAATGGGATTTCAGTGAGTAGTAGTAAACCTAAATACAACTTATCTTTAAAGTCCTGACAGGACAGGTAGACATTACGAAGTGGCGTTTTCCGAAGATTTATTGCTACTATACTGAGTTATCAAAGGCAGCAATGACAATATTAGAGTGTGCTCGCCAGTCGGTCCAGGGCCAGTGACTGCAGTGATCACCGCTCATGTGCCGCACTGCCACTGTGCTGTGCGCTCAAATCCTGACCCTCGATCCCATCTCGAGCCCCAAAGACGGCAGCGACTTTCACAATAATATGGCTCGGTCTTCTTGATTTATCATTTAGAGTGGTAACACTTTAGATTGCCCTGATCCCAAAGTCACCATTTCCCGACTACGATGCGGTGGGAGCCACATGTGGTCTTTGATTTCCCAAAGCTAATCGACGCAGTGATAAGCAAAAAAAAAAAAAAAAAGAGCTACATAGGAAAAAAATGGAAAAACTGCAAAAATAATGAATTTATGTTCTGGATTACAGTAATGTGCGTACTATAAACGTGTCTCGGTTTCACTCGCAACCAAGCTGTAATTAAATCAGAGGCTTTTTAAACCAAAAACACATTGCTGCAGCATTACTGGCGACGCAAACATTTATTATTCCAGCTTAACTAATAAATTCAGAAATCAACAGGACCCATCTTTACGGCCTTTATGAAGTATATCATTTTTGTTGTTTTGTTGGTTATGCATAATTAATAACTAGCAGCAAACTGTGTGATATTCCAAACTAATCTTTGAAGCCAGACACAATTTGAGCTTCTTACATTTATTTTACGCCATGAAAACAAGGCACAGTCTTCATTGAATAATTTTAATCTAAAATTGTTCTAAACTTACTTTGTTCCACAAGGTGGCAATACTAAGCAAAATCTTTTGAAGTTAAATGTTAAAGGCAGTTTAATAGCCGATTTCTTGTTGTTGTTTGAAAAGATCAATGCAACATAAGTACAAACTACTTTGAAGCACTGCTGCCTCACAGTCCAGGGTCCAGGGCTCAAGCCCCACACCTGGACGTGTCCACATGAACTTCTCATGTTTTACTCACACATCCCAACATCATGTGTGGCATTTTTTTTTTACAATTTCCCCATTGGATTAATAAAGTTTTTATCTAATCTAATCAAATTTTATCTTTTTATTATATATTTTATTGATTTTAATTTGAAGCAAATAACATTCCATACAATCAGGTCAAACTTAGCAAACCAAAATTCAACCCCCACTCAACAGAAAGAGAGGAGAGCCAATAACCAGTGCAAACCATTAAAAGCAGCAATGAAGGAAGAGTATCCTTTTCCCTGATATAGAGTCTAATTCTAAATTGTCATTGATTAGATTCTGCTATATCTCTCTATTATAAAAAAAAATCCTGTGGGAGAGAATAACTAGGAGACGATACGTGATCTTCACATTAAGATCACGGAAGACAAATAAATGCGAGACGAAAGAGAATGGCCACGGAGCATCTCGTGGGGATATAGAACATGAGATTCTTGCAAGACACGGCCTACTTACAAGCAATATTAGAACATGGCCATCAAAAAAACTCAGTTGTGTAAAGGCACGCAGCACACACAGATACAGGGGTCTCAGTGCATGTAAAGTGTATAAAGGAAACTACGTTATAAATTAAACATCGAGGACTAAAAGATCGCATTAGTGCAAACAAAAGGAAATTAATCATCAGGACCAGGTGTAATTGAAAAAATAGCAGGACAAAGCAAGGTCAGAAATAAAAGGCAAAGAGCAGAAAACAATGTCTTTTCGCATTCGCATCATTCAATGCACAAATCGTAGATTTACACAATAATGGACCATATGCTAGGAGAATCTGTGGTCCCGCAACAGTTAAAGCAACGACAAGTTTAATTTCAAAGAAAACACAATTCGTTCAGGTGTATATTTATGATCACAGAGAAGCGATCACAATGCGAGCAGCAGTGACACGAAGTGGCAAAAAGGACAGCGGCTGTACAGGCTTTAAAATGATCGAAGGGCAGAGCGATAGCAGCTGCCACCCCCCCCCTTCACAACGTGAGCAGTGTTATACGTCCTGTAAGAAAGAGATTTAACCACGCCAAGGGTCAGAAATAAAGGACAATTATTGTTTTTTCAATGTCACACGAGACAAGGCAGTGAGCCATTATTTAAAACAAGTCCACAGACATCTAACCTAGCAGTTGTTGGATTGCATTTGGCAGACAAGCATCATGTGCTCCCAGCTCTCAAAACATCAACATGCGACAAGCAGAACAGGCAGCTTGCAAGCAGCAGAAAGACAGCAGATGCTCCGATGGCATCTTCTTAGCGTGCGTTCAGACCCGAGGCAGCCAATGCAATGGGTGACACCTCAGCACCACACTAGTTCAGATGGAGTGGAACAGTGTGAGGTTTTTTATGATGGCTGGAGTGTCAATTCTGCCACCAACCCCCAGGTTTTTCCCTGCAGGTTGGAGGGCCTACATGCAGGGCTGGATGCAAATTAACGTTATACCCAGGATGGAGCAATTGCAGGTTAAGGGCCTTGCTCACGGGATTCGAACCCGCAACCTTCCGATTACCAGTGCAGATCCCTAAGTTCAGAGCCACCACTAGATTAATTGATGTCCTGTCTGGGCTTGTTTGTCACCTGAGAAAATATTTAGCTCTTGTAACCCTGAATTGTAAAAAATGGATTTCAGAAAATACTAAATTACGACCGTGTTCATAAGTATTACTTATGAATGCTTTGAAACCACTTTAGTTTTTATTGTCCAGCACCTTTTGACTCATCAGTATGAGAAAAACCCCACATTTGATACACCGGTTATGGAAGATGTTAAGCTTTAGGACCTTCAGACCTAAAAAAAATAACTTATATGACAATTTTAAGACCATATTTTGTGCTGTAAATTGCACTCTTATGATAAAGATTAAATCAATAGGTGTCTTTAGCAAAAATGATCAAAAGTACTTGAAGTTGCCACATCAGCCATGGTTTAAAGTTACTCCTCTTCACAAAACTTTGAAAAATGGGGATCGGTAATATAGGCATGTGGAGTGTCATATTTCAAGGTTGCTGATCACAAATACAATCATATTTTTGGTGTTTGATTCTTTACCGGTGGTCCTAAGCCTCTAAAAGCCACTCTCAGTAGGATAAAAAAAATAAATAAACTTAAACATAAGCATGTTAAGTATTGTTTTAGACTATTACAAGGTCAGTGATAATAAATATGAAGTTGTTTTTGATTTTTGATCCTTTACTAGATATCTAGACCTCTATGTATCTCTGTCAGAGGATGAAACATTTCTATTTTCTATTAAAATCAAGAATATTTATAGTTACACATTTAAATTGAAGTTCATATCTTAATATTTCGTATATCTGATACAGCTACTTGAGTTTATTATGGACTTCCGCCATATGAAGTAAATGACAACATTTCTTATGAACAGCCCTGGTTAGGGCAGTTTACACTAATTCATATTTTTTTATATTAATGTATGATATACATTCATTTTTAAAGGACAGAATGGCACGATATGATGACAGCAAAGATTAAAATTTACAATGGCCTTCTACTTTGTTTTTAATTTATTTACATTCATTTTCTTAGCAAACACTTTTATCCAAAAGAAGTCAACATAACTGTATCCGTTTGTCTGATGGACTGTTTGGGAACAAGTGTTACGGGACAAGGCTACAAAATTGATCACCAGAAGGGCAGAGCTCAGGACAAATTGCAAGCTGATTACAGTTCCTTGGTTGCAAAAACCTAACAAAGTCAGGACAAGACCAAGGCCTGGACCAGGTGTTGTGCTGCATACTTTATCAAATATGGTCTGAACTTGCGAATGTTGTATAAAGTAAATCAGCAAGTCCACAAGACCACAGCAACATGGTCAGTGAAGGAACGCTTGTCATCAATCACCACCCCCAAGGTTGGGAACTGACTTGGCGGGTGTTAGTGATTATGAGCCAAGCTGAACAGAGATGGGGTGCTGAAGAAACAGAAGAGCTGGGATAACAAGAAGGACCATCTTTGCTAGAGTGGAGCTGGAAATTGTGTCCATTCATACAGGTTGAAATAATAGCAAGACATGCAGAGATTCTAGCTGATACCATGTACTCATATTGAGGGAATGACAGTTATAGGTGCATGTCATCTGCATAGCACTGATATGAGAAACCATGGGACAAGATGATGCAGCCTAGTTAGGAGGTGTATAAAAAAAGAGGAGATGGTCTAACAATGATGCATGGGGCACCCCTGTGTTTTCTTGATGTACCCTTGACATGTCTCCTCGCCAGGATACATGCTATGATCTGCCCAAGAGGTAGGACTCAAAGAACTTGAGGGCAGTCTCAGTGATACCAGGGTCAGAGAGGGTTGCAAGGAGGATCTGATGGTTAACGGTCTCAAAGGCAAAGGAGAGATCTAGCAAGATGAAGATAGATGAAATGTTTTGTAGTTCTAACAAGCCAAAACGAATCTACAATGGAAAGTTGTGCCATGTCACTGGAATGGCCCCTCTTAAGGCCTGACAGATTAGGATCAAGCAGTGTGTTCTAGTGTTGTTAGTATTTATTGCACCTTCCTTGAACCCAGAGGTAATCAGATACTTCCATGAAGCTGTATCCCACAACATTCACATGCATAGAAAAGCTCATTACATGCTCAAATAATATATATAATTGTGTGTAAACTGTATATTATTTACAAGTGAGATACTTTCTCTCAAGCCAACAATAATCTGCATTTCAACAGACCTGACTGAGCAAAAAGTTTTTAATTCAATTTATCTTCATACAGCCCACATCTCACTGACGAGGTCAATGCTCTATACACATTTATAAGTATACTGCAGCAGCTTCTTTCTATTGGACAACCTCTGAAGCAGGGAAAATGTGGGAAAGGGGCAATTAGAAACATCTGCCATTTAAAGGACATCTGGTTCCTCACAAGTCTCCTTACATGTCGTTTCAAGTTCTTAAGGCCAGTGACAAGGTTTGACCTGTCTTTGAGACTGCAGAAAACCTTAAAGTCATTTAGGATAGCCAGGTAAACAACAGTTAAGGTAGGACTGATGAATTTCTATTACAAAAAAAATATGATTCTGTACATGTTCTATAAATTGTCTGTATTATCGCAATATTAGTCCAAAAAAAAAGTGCAGCTCATTGATACACTGTAGGCATTTGCAGTGCATACCTAACATAATTGGCACATTAATCATCATTATTTTCTTCCAGGCTAAGACCGCATTTGGCCACCTGTTTCTAACAACAGCTTTGGGCAAGCACCTCCGGTTTGGTGCAGTTTCCTCTCATTATAAACATGAGCCAGTGCTCAAGTACAACTTCATGTGCATATATACTGTCATGCCTGCCATTCCACTGCCTTGAGAAGAGAGATGAAGCTCACTGCGGTTATGTCATTAATACACTGATCTTTTTTCTTAAAGACATGAAGATATGCAGTTAGGTATGGAAAAATGAGAAGGCCACCATAGAAACCTACAGTTTTATGCATCAAGATAACGGAATCAACTATCCTCACTACATCCTAAATTTAGAGCTATCTAAACTCAAATGGGAAGCAACACAGCAATATTGTTGTGTCATTATTGTGTTTGTAAGAATTATTGATGAACACTTTGAAATCACTGAAGTTTCTTTATTCTAGTGCTTCCTGGCTTACCAGTGTGAGAAATACCCCACATATGATATACCATTCAACTCGTCTTCATGTCTTGTTATACAGAATATCAAGGTTTTTGGAGTTGTTCTGATTTATGGCTCTCTAGACTAGAAAAAAACCCTCATTTTTAGGCTTTTTTTGACCTTATTTTGTGCTTGAAATAACACCATTATGATAACAGTGAACCAATGGGTTTCTTAAAGAAAAATGATCAGAAGGACTTGAAGGTATGCATGCCACATCAATTGACCCTAGGGGATACTAGGCGTCAAAGTTACTCCTTTTCACAAAATTTTGCAAAAATGGGGATTGGAAATATAAACATATGTAGTGTCGCTTTAGGCTATTTCAAGGTTGCCGATCACAAACATGATAGCATTTTTGATTCTTTCCCAGTGGTCCTAGTCTTTTAAGAGCCATTCTCAGAAGGATAAATGACAAATTTCAAACAAAAGCATATGGGGCAGGGTTATCAAGTCTTTATAAATTTATAGCCAAATGACAATTCAAAAATCACTTATTGGTGCAAACAATACCCAACAGTGACAATATGGCATACTATAAGGTGGGTTGCGGTGTCGAGAGCGGAGGATTAGGTACATACAAGGAGACTGCCGCTCAGAGATTTGAGAGGAATAGAATGTACTATTGAACAATGGAGGAGTGCCCTTCATAGATTTTAGAACAATAATGTATGTCTACAGCAGGGGGAGAAGTACCGGAAAGATGAAAGAAATGTTTTTAAGGCACGGCTGGGATGGGTGGGGTTGAAAAATTGGCCAAAATACTACTATGTTTTTGAAAAAGTAGCCCAAAAAATGCAGCCCATGGAAGTCCATCTTTTCCCATGGACACCAATCAAAAATAGCCCAGACCTGGCAACACTGATATGGGGTATCATTTTAAAATTATTTCAAGGTCTGTGATTATGAATATGATGTGATTTTTGCTTTGCTCCCTACCCAACCATAACCTATCATCTATGGGGGGATGGGGGAGTGAAAGCTTTAGATTCGTCAAAAATTCTGATCTCCGATTTTTGAGGGATCTCGACGTTTTAGTGTCCCCTGATACTGAAAACATGATGGGTGTGTGTCTGTGTGTCAGTTTCTTGAGGACGATGTAGAGCTAAAATGGCTGGATGGAAAAATTCCAAACTCAAAACTTAAGCCTGTTATGAGAGGACAATGTGCTGATTAGTTTTTGAGCCAAGTCGTACAAGAGAAAGAGACACTCTAGAGGAACCCTCAAATACCATATTTCTGCAATTAATTATGAATTCTTCTTGTCAGTTGCTATCGTAGTGACCTATTTTATGATCAGAAAGATCAGCATCAGAGCATTAAATAATTACTGAAATGTTATAGAATACTTCGGGCAACTTGGTTCCTAATGTGCAAGTCCTACTGACGTTCATGTCCGAATTTTTAATTTTTGATCCTTTACTAGGGAAGCTTTCTATGCACCTTTATCAGAAGCTGAAAAATAACAAAATGTTATTGTGATTGAGAATATGTAGACTGGGGAGGCATGGTGGGTTCGCTTCCCGGGTCCTCCCTGCGTAGAGTTTGCATGTTCTCCCCGTGTCTGCGTGGGGTTCCTCCGAGTACTCCAGTTTCCTCCCACAGTCTAAAGACATGCAGGTTAGGTGCATTGGCGATTCTAAATTGTGCTTGGTGTGTGTGTGCATGCCCTGTGGTGGGCTGGCGCCCTGCCTGGGGTTTGTTTCCTGCCTTGCACCCTGTGTTGGCTGGGATTGGCACCAGCAGACCCCCGTGACCCTGTAGTTAGGATATAGCGGGTTGGATAATGGATGGATGGAATATGTAGACTTTAAACATCTAAACTGAAACACACATAATATTTCAAATATTTAATGCAATTGTTCTTGTTTATTATGTACTTCTACCTCATGAAGTAAATCCTTACATTTCTTATGAACACCCAAATGAGTTTGGCTTATGTTAATTCAGTTTATCTTAAATAAAAAGTAAACTCACATGTAGAAGCCATATGTGTAAAAACTAAGTACACCCAAAGTGTGTTCAAATTAGTTAAGAAGGTCATTCGAATCACGTGCTGCTACTCAATGAGCTGACGATCAGGAAGTGGTACCACAGCTGGATAAAAGCACGATGTTTGAGAGTTGTGTCCCAAGCATGCACATATGAGCAATTGTTGCAGTTAATAATTCTGAGAATGGTCAAAGGTCTCTTTTAAGAAATTTGAACTGCACTGTTCTACAGTTAAAAGAGTTATTTACAAAATGAATAATATTTAAGACAGCTGCCAGTCTCCCCAGAAGTGCCTGCCCTATCAAAATCCCTTAAAAATCAGGATGAATGCTGCTAAATACAGCTAAATAGATCAAATTTAAATTCTCAGCAACAAAATAGACTACACGGATGCCAACTTAAAGTATGATATTAAACAATAGAATGAAAACATATAATACAATAAATATGCTAAAATAACTGTAGTAGAGTCTACTACCGTCCTTTGGCTTCTGGCTAGAGTGAAGAATGGTATGTTGGAAGGAAGTGTTGAATTGCCTGATAGCAGCAGGCAGAACATATCCCCAGAGGTGCTTCTAATTACACCGTGGAGGTATGAGCCTGTGGCTAAAAGGACTCCAAGAAAGTGCCCTTTGAAGGGAAATGGGCAGAACTGTTCACGATGTCAGCCTCCAGAGTATCCAGAATCAGTCATGTGATGGAGTGGACTTAATGATAAGTTTGTTCAGGCATGATGCATCGTTCAAATTCAAGTTGCTTCTCCAGGAAACCACAGTATAGAAAAATACTTTGGCTACTACAAACTTGTAAAACATCTCCAGCAGCTTGCTGCACACAAAAAACCTCAGGAAGTACAATCTGCTCTGGCCCCTCTTACACAGCGCCTTTGTGTTGCCAGACCAGTCCAGTTTGCTGTTCCTATACACCCCTCGTATTTAATAGTTCTACAGCACCTCTACGTCCTCACCTTGTAGTCTTAGAGGCTCCTTAACATGGTGGAAGTCTACCACCAGCTCTGTTGTCTTGTTAATGCTCAGCTGCAGATGGACCACTAGACAAAGTCCTCCACTAGACTCCTGTACTCCGATTCGTCAATACAGTGGTGGAGTCATCTGAGAACTTCGGTGGATGGAATGATCATACTGAAAGTCCTTTTTGTAGATGGTAAACAAGAAGGGAGACAGAATATTTCCCTGAGGTGCCCCAGTATGACACACCACAGTCTCTGGCTCACAGTCCCTGAGCCTCACAAACTGCCATCTGTTGGACAGGTAATCTGTGATCCAGGACATTGTGGGGGCATCAAGATGCTTTGCCCTTAGCTCGTTCCCTTATCTTTGAGGTAGGATGGCATTAAAGGTTCTGGATAAATCAAAGAACATTATACTGACAATGGTGCTAGTTTTGTCCATGTAGGAGTAGGCTTTGTGGAGCATGTTGATCAGAGTATCTTCCACACCTATATGTGCCTCGTAGGCAAACTGCAGAGAATCGAGATGGTCTGTAATCAGAGGTTGAAGCTCTTTCAGGACCAGCCTTTTAAAGGTCTTCATAATATATGAAGAGAGCACAACTGGACTAAAATCCTTGGAGGCACTGGGATACCATTTCTTTAGCACTGGGACCACACATCTCCACAGCAGGAGAACCATCTGCCAACTCAGGGAAAGGGTGAACAGATACTGTCTCCACCGTCAGAAACAGACTGACCAAGTGTAGTTTTCTTGGAGAAAGCCAGTGCTCTTCTAAACAGTCATGGTAGCACAGTTTAGGACTGTAAAGTTGCATCCAAATAAACTTAAAAAAATTTTTTGGAACAATGTTGCCTTGATAGGTGAAACCAAAGTTGAATTGTTGGGTTGATATACACAGTGTTATATTTAAGTGAAAAGAAACACAGTGCATCATACCAACAGTCAAGCATAGTGGTGGAGGAGTGATTTGAGGATGGTTTGCAGCCAAGTACATGGCCACCTTGCAATCACTGAGTCTGCCCAGATTGCCATTTTATACCAGAATATTCTAGAGAAAAAATGAAGTCGTTTGTCAGGCAGTTAAAGCTTGGACAAAAATTGGGTCATACTTCAAGAAAATTATGTTATGAAAACCATGAGATTTATATTTGAATGGCTGAAGAAGACAAGAATGAACATTTTAGTATGGTTAGGTCACAGTGTAAACCTCAAGTCCATTGAGATTTTGTGGCCGAATGTACATGAATGACTTCTGTAAATTGAAACCTTTACGTAAAGAATACAGTGGAACCTCGGTTCACGCACGTCTCGGAACACATACAAATCGGTTTACGAACAAAAAGTTCGACAAACTTGCATCTGTTCACGACCACAGATTCGGTATACGAACAAGCCAGTTTCCCTTTCGGTTTGTGCGTGCCAATGATTTCTGCATGTGTTCAGTCTCTCCCTGTGCATTCCCTGTGCAGCGAGAGAGAGAGAGAGACACACACACACGCGCTAGAAAGACACACACAGACGAGCGCGAGAGACACACACACGCGCAGCGAGAGAGAGACACACGCATTCGCGAGAGAGAGACACACATGCACGAGAGAGAGACACATACACACACACGCGAGAGAGAGATACACACATATGCGCGCACGCGAGAGAGATGGCTGGACGCATAAGGCTTGTTTTTAAAGAGACAGATCCGAGCATTGTTTTAACCTCGTATTTAATGAAGACTTTTTTCTATTGGATTTTAACCTCTACTTCACTTCTGTTTACAGCGATCGGTTCGTAGCGTACATTGTTGCAATGTTACTTTTCTTGGTGGTTTATTAAATTACAGATTTTTCAAATGTTCATTTTTTCCCTGTGCTTAAAACTCATTTTGCGAGTGTTTTTAGCGAGCGGTTCGTAGCGTTACAGCACAAACTCTTGCAGTGTTAGTTTTCTCTGTTGTTCAAGGTTTTCTCAGTGTTATTCAATGTTTTTACATTTAGTTTACTATTACGCTGTGCATTCTATGGTATAATTAACTATATTTGTGCTTAAAAATCTTTAAAAATATATATTTACATACAGTTCGTACAGTCTGGAATGGATTAATTGTATTTACATACAATCCTGTGGGGGAAATTTCTTCGGTTCACAACCAAATCGGTTTATGACCAGAGTTTTGGAATGAATTATGGTCGTGAACTGAGGTTCCACTGTACAGTCAAATTCCTCCAGTGCAGTGTAGGAGACTGATCAATTAAGAAATCAATTATGGCAGCTAAAGTTGATGCTACTGTACATCCTTCCCTATCTCATCTTTCCATCTGGTTTTAAATTTTCCTCTCCTTCTTTATAGTGGCAACTCTTTCTCTAAAGTTCTCCTTAGAACACTGGTGTCCTCTTTTCTCCATATGTGTCCAGCCTGCTCTCCATCATCTTCAAACATTTATTTTATATTTTATCTCATTGCACCACAAAAAATGAAATCTGAGCAAGTGGAAAAGTATTTATATTATGATTTTAAATCTTATTCTCCTTATTGTAAGAATTATTGACTTGTCAAAAAGTTTGTATTTACGATTATTTAGCTTACTTTAAGAAATCTTATCAAGTAAATTTAGCTTACCCCATTGGGATGACTCCCATTTAAAAGTTTTTGTGTCTAGTTTTTGCATAGGCATTTTTTGTAGTGCGCAATGTACCTATTTTCTAAACAATCCCTTTTTTATTCATCCTGCGTGTCAATTGAAGCATTGTTATTTGATGAACTTCCATTCTTTAAGTCTGCCTTGTAGTTTTGTGGAATATATAATGACAATGTAAATTTCTTATGTTCATCAATCATGTGTATTTTAAAACCTGATGATTGTTAGTTATGACCTGAAACCCCCAGAATTTATATGCTGGCATCATATAAATGACTACTAGTCAGAGGAGATGTCAAACGTGACGGCTGTAGTTGTTGATCTCGTCACCAGAGGATGTCAGATTACAGCACAAATTGCAATAGATTACAAATGAGATGACTCGTTGACAACATTACAAACATTGCACTTCCAGGTGTGCGTTAATTGATTGTCAGCTCTTGCATACACGAGTCTGACCCCACGACTTTACAAAAAATCAAACCTGTTTGATTAAATCAGGGCAAGTCACAGGCTAGCTGGACTGAGTTGCTGAGGATGTCAAACAACACAACTGCTTTCCTCTCACTAAGAGTGTGGAAATAAAGTCTGTGACTGAAAATTGCTGGAAGAAATTGTGTAATGTGATAGATAGATAGATAGATAGATAGATAGATAGATAGATAGATAGATAGATAGATAGA